>JAVSCE010017348.1:0-390888 GCA_032199065.1 Smutsia gigantea
CCTGCATTAGCTAAAGCAAGTCTAAATAAAGGTCAGCCCAGACTGAGTTCTGGCTCTCTGGCTTTATCTGATTAACTCCCTGAGTTCTTGGTGGGCTTTACCGTCTTTTCATCCTGCTCATATCCATCTTTCTGCCTAACATAATCAATTTTGAATTACTAGTGACATGAAATTCACTGCACTTTATTAAGTCCTAGCAATACATAACAAATATTTTTTTTAACTTTATCTTTTTGTTAATTTTTCTGATTCATCGCATTGTCCTATTAGTTAAAATATGTTTGAATGCATTTAATGTGAGCAATTGGAGAATTTAATTAAAACATGTTGAGATTTGTCTACTCAGTAGTTCCAATTTCATTTAACTAGAAATTTTAAAAATTAAATAGAATTTCGTACTTTTTTAGACAATTCTTTTTTGTAAGTAATCTCAGCACTTCTGATTCTTAATTATATAAACAGTAGAAATATGCATTCCCCTTTGTATTTGGCATTCTACAAATTTTATAACAAATAAGTAAAGAAAAATGAAATACTTTTGTAACTGTCAAGAGACAAGATATTATTTTAATAATCAAACTACTATAATGGATGAGAGCAACCATTCTCAATGGGTGGTCCATGAACCATTATGTATCTATAAGAAATTTTCAAATATTAAGCAAAGATAAAACTCTTTTCCTAGCAATACTAAGATGAAATTTAGCACTGAAATGGGAAATTTTGAGTATGCTAATATTTTCACTGATGGTTCAAAATCTATAATGCATAATACTGCAGTCACTTGAGGATGAATCAGGGCATTGGCAGCAAACGGTCTGTGCAGTTATTGCTTTCTTCACTGCCTTACAAGTGTAATAAAATTAAAAATTCTAGTTAATGTAAGAATGCCCTAGATGATACAGTAAAAATATTAATTTTATGAGCTCTTTAACACTGATTTATACAATTTTAAAATTCCACATAATGAAATAGGGAGCATGTATAAAGCACTTAAGATGAGTACCAAATTACATTTTTCTCAAGGAAGAAAATGGCTGTGTCAAGAAAGAAAATAATATTTTGAGTTTCTAATAAAACTACCATATATTTTTTTATGGAATGTAACTTTAAAAATGAGATAAAAATAAAATATGATTATTTAGTCTTTGGTAATCAGCAGTTTTTAGTTTTTTCTGAGAAATGAATAAGTGAGACTGACACAAGAGAAACAAATGGCAGTATTTATTAGTAACAACAAATTTTCATCTTTTGAGCAAAAATTAGAATTTGGAAATCTTGCATCTTCTACTGTGAGCTTGGCAACTTCAGATACTCAAACACTTTTTTGATTCAATGGGGAATATTAACAAATGTAAATTTTTGGTATTTTATACTGTGTCAAAATTTGGAAGAGTTGTGTAACTCAATGAACCAATATTTTAAAAATAAGTAATGGATAATATTACAAACTATGCATGATAAATGATTCATTCAAAGTGCAAGGTAGACCAATGGATTATAATGCAAAAGACCACTGAAGCTTATTGGTATGGATTCAGATCTCTTATTGAAATTTTCTCTTACAGAATTATCCACTTGTTAAATTTTGGTGAAAATCAAAGAATATCTTCAGTTACCTGAAAAGGTCCCTGTTACCTTTTCAACAACATGTCAATAGTTGGTTAGAGTTTTTCCAAATAACTTCAACTAACACGATATATTGAATGCAGAAACAGATATGAGAATCTACCTGACTTCCATTAAGACAGACACAAAAAAGATTTGCAAAAATGTAAAACATTGTTGACCATCTCACTACTTTGTTTTAGAATATAGTTATTTTTAATAAAATTGTTATTTATACTATGACAATTATTCATAGTTCACACATATCATGTTTAAATCAAATCCCATAAGACAGATCTGAGAAAGACAAGTACCGTATGATTAAACTTAAATATGGAATCTAAAAAACAAAACAAACAAACAACAGCAAAAAAACAGAATGATTCATAAACACAGAGAAAAGAATGTGTTTGCCATGAGGGAGATTGGTGGGGGAATTGGTGAAATTGGTTGATGAGGGTTAAAATGGTAAGAATATTTAATATCTTGATCTGATGGTTACATGAATGCATACACATGTCAAAATTAATTGAGCTATAGACTAAGATTTGTGCATTTTATTGTATGTACCTTGATTTTTTTTTAAAGAATTAAAATATAATAAATAAATAAGTCCCATAAGCCAGTACAAATTTTTGTTGCTTTTAAGGTAATAGCAATTCTAGCCCTTTGTTTTAAATTGTTTAAAACCTAGGTATCTTTGTGTTAAGATTTAGTTAACATTTCTATTGTATTATTATGATTGCTCTTTTATACAGAGCTAATCATTGATTTATGGCATCTAAGAAAGATGTCTTATATATCATTAATTTAGTCTTCCTGCACTTAGGCAGTGCTATATAGCACTACACCACTTGCTCTGCTGACTGGATAAACAGAATGGTGAGGGAAGTTATACTATATCCCTTAGGTGTTTGTTAACAATGAGGAGGTAATGGTAGAGGACAATAGAGAGCATAAAATATTTACATAGTGCCACTTGCTTTGCCCATTTGGGAAATCAGTATTTTAACAATCGTATTTTACAATACCCAAGATCATGAGTCTACTGTGCTAAGAAAAAGAGTTTATAGAAGTAGAGACTGAAAACACCAAGTGAATAAAACTTAAAAGTATACATCCTGGAGCTATAAAGAGAGAGAAAACATACCGCTTAGCAGAAACTACACCAGCAATGACCCTCCTGCTTCTTACCTCATATACAGACAGTGTATTTTCCTTATGGTATTTGATATCCCTCCAACAAGATTCTGAAAAGTAACAATATTGTGCTGTGTTATTTAGGCTGTTTAAAAAATCTAAGCTTAAAGATAAATAACCAGATTATACAAATGGTGTTTTTCTTTTTCAGAATCATTTGGGAATCATTTTCTGTCACAAACTTTTATCTTTAGTGTATACTTATTTTAATTGTTTTTTAATGATGCCTTTGTAGATAAAATTATATGAGAATATTATAGAGTCTTTTTAAGTAAAATCTAAAAGGAATTTACTTGATTATCATAATAATTTGCAAATGCACAAAATGATTTTAATCATATTCTCCAAAATATTAGAATTTCTGGTAGGTGTCTATTAAGATTAAAAAAAACATTAAACCTAAAACTCAACTCTATTTTCAGGATAACCCCTAAGTTTTAGAGAAATTCAATGTAAATAAAATTTAGGAATGCAAATCTCATAAAAATAAAAGCAGGTAGCACATTTGTTCATTAGACATTTTGCAGTTTTCTTTTTCCATTTCAAAAAATTGCATCAAAGAAAATACCCTAAACATCTGAAGTATCTCAATTATCAACACAAAAGATCAACATCAGTTCTGTATTTATAATGGCCATATGTACACTTATTCTACACAGAGGCAGTAGTCTCACGTCTTCTAGAGCAGTAATAAGTGATTATTCACCCATTGAAATATACATCATTTAACAATAATTTCACAGAAATTTCTTTTAAAGTAATATTAGGTGTTGGATGGTGGGTCCTCCAGAAGAACTCTGAGTTGGAGTTTAGGGTGCAGGCTGTTATATGAAGTAGTTGTCTTCAAACCCAAATTGAAAGGAAGAGAAGGAAGCAGAACTGAGCAGAGTGAAAAGATCTCTGATACAGGCCTAAAACAACCTATTCCTCAGAGGTAAAGGAGCTAGAATCTCTCTTCAGAGTTGGCACTAATTAGGTCAGGATATCAGGTAGAGGTCAGTCATTGGGCATGGACCACTCCATCGTCTCTATGGCTGAGAACACTGCCTTAAGTTTAATGGGTGGCACAGAATATCCAATATTTGGCTCTCAGCATTTTGCCATTACCAAGGGTGGGTATTTCAAGACTAGGATTTCTCTACTTTGAATTAACTGTTTATTGGACAGTTATAAAAACAGTGGGCTGTTTACTAATGCATATTTTCTCAGCTACTGTAAAATGCTATGGGTGAAATCTCTTTGAGGTAGTGGTTTGCATAAAGGATAGTGCTATCTCTGTGCTACCTACTGGAGGGAAGGGAGTCAGGTATTTTGATACTGACTTAGCTTTAGGAACAAACCTTTGCCTCTGAGTGGCTGTGCACATTTTATTTCCCAATGGAAATAAGAGTTTGTCACATTCTGAGAACTTTGGACGCCTACTGCCAGAAGATTGTGATGGATTAGGAAGATGTTTGGCCTCCACCAGTGCCCAGGAATAGCTTAGCAGAGGGTTTTTTTTTTTTCATAAAGATAAAAGTCCTTGAATCAAAAAGCCCAGGGATTTGTGGACACAAAGCAACAACAAAAATAATACTGCTGCCAAAGTCTCTGCCAACTGTAAATTTGATCACGAATACCTCAAGTTCCATGAGAGCTGAGGTATAGAAGACCCAATGTCTGTTTTGTTTTTTAATATAATAGGATAATTTCAAGGGACTTTTATTTACAGGGATGCTCTCCATTTGATCTGAGATGTATGCTGATTGCTTGGGGTAGAGGATTTAGTTAAATCTCCAAATGAATGCCATGTGTTTTACAGTTATGGTCTTCTTTTTGGTTAAGTATAAAAGTTCACGCCCAAGTCACAGAACCTTGGGTTTTGTTCTCATTCTTGAATAGGCAGTGCTTGGAAAGCAATAAATGCAATGCAAGGTGGTTTCTTTTTCTTTCTTTTTTTTTTTTTTACCTTTCTGGTGGAGGTGGTCAATGCAAAAAACCTCATAATATAATTAAATGTTTGGATACTTACTAGCAGTTCCCAATGTGTAAAGATTTGTCAAACCCACTGATGATATGCTTTAAGAGGATTAAAATACCTCTTGAAAAAATGCCAAAGGTGGGTGCCCCTCTTGAGGCAAGCAGATTAATTGTTGTCTCTTGGATGAGTATAGAAAACTAGACATAAGCAATGTCAAAGGCTGCATCGAGATACCACCAAGTACAGCAGGATATTCAGGTACTGGAGGTCCAACAACGGTCATGTTCCATTAAAGCTTTGCTCATCTGCAGTGCAGTGCCAAACACCAGCAGCTTCCAGAAAATGATGCATAGTACCAAACTTCTATAAATCTTGGAGAAGGGTATTTTTTTCCTCTTGCAGACATTAGTTCATTATATGTCTTTGGTAGCTTTAAGGAGTACAAATGTTCTGAGCCATACATTTGTGTGACCATTCTAGAGGCTAACATTAGGGTCACAGCAGACATGTTCAATCAGTATCTTCACACACTCACATCTGCAGAATATCTGTATTATTTATTACATAAGCTCTCTAAAAAAGAGCATAGTCCATGCAAATTATGATAATATACTTATAACATCATTGTAATCCTAATTAATATTAATATTATAACCATTATTGTAACCATGATTATGACCTTGTAAGGTTCAGTGTACAGTAAGCTCATGAAGGTATTCAGCCTTTCTGGAAAGAGAATAGAAAATGCAGTTTTAGCCCTCGTCTCTTGTCTCTTGCTTCTGTCCTTAAAATGAAAATCAGTTGGATGTTTTCACATTTAGCCTATCAGTTTACAGGTGTTTTTGCCAAGGGGCAATAGCCTAATCCATTCCTGACCTGATCTTGGTTTATCCACACTTGTGCTTTTCACCATCATTGTAACTATTACAGTTTCCAGCTGAGCTTATGTCCCTATAAGATCCAAAATGTTTTGCCCAAGGGTACACAGACACAACTATTGCCATGTGGTATTAATGTAAATTACAGCATCTTGGAGAAACTCAGAGGAAAGAGAGCACCAAAGACTATGATTCTGAAGTTCTAAGCATCTTACAGAAAGATTAGGGGCTGAACATACCTGGAAAATTATGTGAAGAATTTCACTAAAGTGATTCTACCTTATGATAGTTTACATGTTTATAGGAGACTTAAAAAGGGGACAGGAAACATGTATTCAGCCATATAACAATTAGAGCTTCCTGGTCAAGGAGAAGGTTTTGTTAGGACTTGGCTGCTGGTATTACCCAAAAGCCTTATGTTCCGTTGTGCTAGATTTTTATTAAGCTGCCATACACAACTTCAGAACCATCCATATTTGTCTCTTTTCATTAAATAATTATATTAACTTGTGAAATTATATTCTGTCATGTGATGCTTTCAAAATATCAACAGGGTGGAAACAAAGTGAAGGTCCATTGTAGAACTTCATTTAAAAAAATTGTAAACAATGGGCTATATAACAATCTCCACCTATCTAGCTATAAATTACCATTTCTTTAAAAATTTTTTTAATTAAAGTATAATTGATAGAGTATATTGTATTGATTTCAAGTATATAACAGCAATTTGACTGTTATATACATTTTAAATCCTGACACCAACTAGTGTATTTACTGTCACCACAGAAAGATGTTACAGAACTATTGACAATGTTCTCTATGCTGTACTTTCAACCCTGTGACTAATTTATATTATGATTGAGATTTTGTGTGAACTGAACTGGTGTGAAAAGAAACAAGACTCAGTTAAGCATACCATCTATCTTTCCATTTATGTAACTAGAAATGACAGATGGGAAAATTATTGGAGAGATGCATAGTTGTTTCTAAAAAATATCAAAGTACAAAATGAAAGTGCATTTGAGAAAAGGAAGGGGGAAGTAAGTGAGAAATATTTACATTTCAGTGAATACATTTTCTATGGTATGGATTTTTTAAAATCAGTTTAATGTACCAGTTTTATCATTAAAATAAGATCATACCAGTGCCCAGATCTTGATTTATAATACTGTTTCCCAATGAAAAGAACCAAGGTGCCATGGGAAAATAGTTGACTTTAGGGCTGGGGCACGGAAATCAAAGATGAACATGGCGCATCTTACAGCACCAGGAGTAAGGAAGTATAAAGTGATGAGGATATTTTAAAGGGACACAGAAGCCACCTTAAAGACCTCCCAGTGACCAAAGCTGGAATAATCTGAGCAAAAAAATAATCAACATAATATTGGATCGTAACCTAAAGTTTAAAATAAATAGCTATGAGTCCATAATGATAGAAATAAATGACCAAACTCATACATAAAATGTTTATGTGTGTGGGGGATGGTTGGATAAGCCACTCTACAGATGAATTCCAAATAATTTGTGGAGATAGTGTCTACTCAAGAAGATGGAACATAACTCCTCTTGTGTGTTCTTCACAAAGTGACTTACTTCCAGAAAATACAGTATATGAACGGAGAAAAAATAGTAACTTTACAGCAGAGAAACATGACCAGCACTAGGTCATCCAGATAATGAAAATCAGTACCAATAGGGCGAAGTGATGCTGACTGCACCCACCTTTGGTAGGACATGAAGAGAACACACTTTACCTCACTGATTTTCTTCCCCCAAAACTCATACTTTGTCTACACTGAGAGAGAGAAAAAAACCAGGCAGACCCACACTGAAGGACAGTCTATATAACACCTCATAAGTGCTCTTTAAGGCTGTCAAGGTCAGCAAAAAGTCTGAGAAACCATCTCTGTTTACAAGACCCTACAGAGATGGTAGACTGATGAGAAATGTAATGTTTTCTGTTGGGTGGGATCCTAGAACAAAAAGAGATACCTAAAAACTAAAGAAATCCATATGAAGTATGGACTTAGTCAATAATAATGTGTTGATATTAGTTCGTGAGTGTGACAAACACAGCATACCACAATAAGAGGTCAATAATAGGGGAAGTTGGGTGTGGGATATATAGGAACATGGTACTAACTTTGTAACTTGTCTATAAACTTAAAACTATTCTAAAACAAAATATTATTTTAGAAAATGAATGAAAAGGTATAGGAATAACACTGAAAACTTTAATTTCAAAATGGATAAAAGCAATAATATCCCCAATAAATTGATTTGTATTTATAAAAACATACATATTCCTCATAAATATTTTCAATAAAAGAATTAGTCCATTTACAGGATACTGTCAATAATACACTAAGCAAATCACATGAACATACAGTTTCTTTCTGTTTAAATGTGTTTTTAATAAAATCAGCAGGATAATTTATAAAATAGAGAGGACTAAGTATTATTGAGGTAAGTTTCTGAAGTTGTTAAAATGAATTTGTTTTTTTTTCCTCAAGGCTTGATTAAAAGGTCAATTTATTTCTTTAGCAGAACATATTGTATTTAGCTTGAAATACTTTTCTATTATGACTTACACAACTCATACCTGATGCTGATTTTCTTGTGTAACAGCCATAGTGTAGAAAGAATACTTCTACACTTGCAAAGCAGATACTGTTGAGAGATTTAAAATAAATTGAGCAATTAAGTTTCAAACATACCAAAGTAAAAACAGTGCAGAAATTTGAGGCATACTTTTATTCCACCATGAATAATTCTAAAGTATTCTGGTATTTCCTCACAGATTAAAAATCCTTCATTTTCAACATTCATATATTGATTTGTTGGTGTTTTCAGCAAAGGCATAAAGGGATTTGGGGCAAACGACAATGAATTTGAAAAGTAAGTTCAATGGTATTTGTATAAAACTATTTTATACTTTTCTGTGGGATGATGGATGCAGGTTATCACACACACATGCAGGCACACCAACATATATGAAATACACAATTTTGGACACTCATTATGCCTTAATCTGAACAATACTCTAATGTTGACTAATAATCTAATGCTGATTACAGGGTTTATGTGAGTAATTTTTTTAGCTATTCCCGAATACTGAGATTTAGAGGCACTTATAACCTTGTGGAGCTACAAGAATGCATCCATATTCCACCTTGAATTCTACTGTGGAGAGTTAGTCAGTTTCTTGATCTGCATGTAAATGCAGGTAAAGGACACCCGAGTAACAGCACTTCAATAGAGGGGTTTATGTGTGTAACTTGAAATAGCCCAGATACAAACAATCCAGAGCTGATGCAGTAGCCCAATGAAGATATAAATATTTCAAGGCTTTTCTGTATTTCTGGCTCACCATTCTTAGTGTTAGTTTTCATCCTCATGTCTGCAAGATGTTTGCTCTTTCTCCTGACCTAACATAATATTCCAAGCAGAATGAAAAGCTAAGTAGGCAAAGACTAAAGAGGCCAGCTGCGCAAGCTGGTCCCCTCCAAAAGCCTTCCGAAGGACCACCCCTGTGACTGTCACTTATGGCAATGTTCAGGTCTACATCACATAGACAGTTCTAACTATAAAAGAAATGAGGTACTCAACTTTTTGTACTGAGCACACAAATTATATCATCATTCTCATAGTAAAGAAAAGGGGAGACGAGATACTGGACAGGTAACACCAGTATCCACCATAGTAACCATCTCTGAAAGACAAACCTTGATTCAAGGGTGGCTTCTGTAAACTGTTAATGGCTCGCAATAGCCAAACCAAAGCTTTTTAAATTTTCTCAAATTTGGTGATACATTCATAATTTCTGAGGCTATGTTCCAGAAATGGAGATATGTACTTTATATACATTTCCTCACTTAATCCTCCTAGACAACAACCTATAATTTGAACACTCATCTCTATTTTACAGTTAAGAACAGTGAGACTAAGAGGTCAAATAAGATCCTTGAATAAAATAATTAGTAGTAAGATAATCCAAAATTTATACCTGGAACTGTGTGAGATGTAAGCACGTACTATCTATGACAATATGGCAACACTCTGATGCAAACAAATCTAAAAATTAGAATACAAGAACTCAACTTCTATCAGTTTGATTTTTGAACATTCTATATGTACATACATTATACCTTTACATAATAAATTGAGACTTTCCAAATTTAGCAGGATAATTTCACTTTGAGCTATCCTATGGCTATATTGCCTGCCAGCTAAAAGATTTATTACTAAAATTTTATGAAGGCACTTTATATCATTTTGAAAATATATATTGCCTTTGTTTTCTTATAAAAATTGCAGAAAGTAGGACATGTTCATACCTATCAGAGTAAGGAAGTGTGTAGTAGTAAATATAATATAGTGCAGGCAATGATTGAATTAATGAGACTGGAAAAAAAGCTACATGTTTTAGAAAGAACCATGCCTCAATATACCTATGTATTATACAATATGTAGTTTACATATCTCTTATTTTGTTCCCCCGTCACCCGCTCTATTTTCTGAGAACATCTTCCCTCTAGCTCTATCCTAATGATTATTGAAGCAACCAAAATGTCAGTAAAAACTTTATTTTAGAGAATGTAATTTATTGGTCTAGATCTAGCCATCTGTTTCAAGTTGGGGCAACCAGATATTCGTCTGCGGGCATTTAGAATCTGGAATAGAAAATAAAAGTTCAGTGTGTCTGCTTTCTTGAAATAAGGAGGCATAAATCTGGAAGATATTTTTTTTCTTGTTTCTTTATTTCATTCTTGTTTGTTTGTTTTTGCCATATTCTTTGGGGAATACTAAACCAGTCTCTACTGAGTGAAAAAAAAATAGATATAAAGGAGAAGATATGAGAAATGGAGAGAATAACAATGATCCTTCAGTCCTAATTTTTAGTTTGAAAAATTCCCCTTTTGCTCAATTTATCTTGATTTGGTTATCTGGTTTTTGTAATAAACACTTATAAACAAATTATCAACATTCTTAGAATTTAAAAAAAAGAGTCAAAATCTCATAAACTAATCTTATAAATATCCAGTAATCCAAAAAAAAAACTAAGACATAATAAATTACCAGTATCAGAAATGAATGGTGCAGAATATCTCTACTGATCCACAGACATTAAAATGACAATAGCGAACACTGTAACAACTCTACACATATAAGTTCAATCACTAGGATGAAATGGAAGAACATCATGAAAACTACTAAAATTCATCCAAAATGAAATGGAAAATCTGAACTGTACAGTAACTGTTAAGTATGTTGAGCTCATCATTAAAACTGCTGAAATATAAATCTACTCTGAGATGTATTGTTAGAGAATTCTGCCAAACATTTAAGGCCAACACCACTAGTTCTATTGAGTATCTTCCAGAAATTTGAGCTCTTTTTCATGAATACAGAGGCAAAAATTCTCAACAAAATATTAGTAAGTTGAATTCACTAATATGAATATCAATAATACATGCACATGTAATTGTACATTAATGATACCAAAATAAATTATATTAAAAATAATAATAATAATAATATGGTACAACCATTTAGAATTCACAAGTAGTTCCATATTCAAAATTTACACATGTGGTCAAGATTAGTATTAGTATTAAAAAGAAGAGCTATAAAATCCTATAAATTCTGATACAGAAAAAAGCATTTATTAGTATTCAACATATATTTACAGTAAAAATCTCTCCACAAAGTAGGTACAGAAAGTGACTTATAACCTAAGAAAGGATCTTTATAAAAAAAATCTGCAGCTAACATAATACTTAATGGTGAAAGATTTAAAAAAAGGCACTGATGTCCTCTTGCTTTTTGTATTCAACACCATACCAGAAGTTCTACCTAGTGCAGAAGGCCAAAAAAAAAAAAAAAAAAGAAAAAATTATCCATATAAGGAATAATTAGAAATTTTATTCAAAACAAATTGATCATACATACAGAATCTCAAAGGAATTTTTTAAAAGTTTCTAGAACTCTTAAGTGACTTGAGGAGCATCTCACAAAGACCTAAAAATTAAATAAGACAACATATACCATGTTATGGACTGGAAGACTAAAGGTGCTCACGAAGTCAAATCAAGATATCAAGATGTCAGATTGACTTATAAATTTAATCCAATTTCAACTCAAAGCCCAAAATATTTTTGTATATTTAAATCTTATCCTAAAATTTATATTGAAGGGCAAAGGGAATAAAAGAGTTAAAACAAATTTGAAAAAAAAATTATACTATCTAATTTTAAGAGTTACTATAATGCCATAGTGGTTTAGATAGGATAATACTGGCAAAAACACAGAACAGACAATGGAACAGAAAAAGAGACCCACACAAATATAGACAATTAATTTTTACAAAGATGCAAACAAATTCAGTAGAAAAGGATAATATCTGAACAATATTCAGCAATAAAAAGTAATAAAGTATTGATACTTGCAACAACTTAGATGAATTTGAAATTAATTATACTGAATAAAAGGAACTGTTCTCAAAATGTTACAGACTATATGAATCTTTTTGTGGCATTCTCAATAAAATATTATGATGGAGAACAGATTAGTGTTTGGCATGGGTTAGGAATGGTTAGAGGGTATGACTATAAAAGAATACATAAGGGAGATTTGGGGACTGACGTAGCTGGTGTGTATCATCACTTGATGGTAGTTACATGAATTTATATATGTATTAAAGTCCACAGACTAGCACACACCCCCAAAAATTCAATTTAGTGTTAATTTTTAAAATTTAAAATAGCCTGCTTCAATGCGAGAAGTGTATAGGACTAAAATATAAAATGACAATAAGGAAATTATTTTTACTGTAGTATATTTTTATAGTACATTTCTCTTATTGTTATAAACTCAGAAGAGTCTCTTGATAAAGCCTATGATAACAAAACCTAACTGATCCTTGTTTGCACTTCAAATCATGCACTGACGTTCAGCTCAGTCTCTTCTCTCACTTTAGGGTATGACAGTATGCTGTCCTTGGGGTGCTCACATTTGTCAATGGTAAAACAAGCACGAAGCGGAACAAAACAAAGCAAAACAAAACAATAACAAACAAATGCATCTTGCCACCAGATGAAGCCTCTGTATTTATCTGTACTATATTTAAAGTAGTAGCTCTCTACCTCTGCAGGCCCAGAAGTCAAACTCTATCACATTATTATTAGTTTAGGTGTATGTAAAGTACATATGTCTCCACATTAATTTTTTTAAATTTACATGAATTTAGTAAAACTCATACTTTAAAAGGAATATTTGTGTTGACTTTCTGCACAAGGCTGGAGTTTCCACAGAACTGCAATGTCTGTCCATCTTCACTAATGTGTTCTCAAATCAGGGCAGGGTGACCAATTTGGGGATGAAATAGAGGTAGCACAGAAGGAGTTAAACTCAGTTCATCATAAAAATTAAAAATTTAAAAATACGTATTATTATCTGTGGACAATTTAATATGGTCCTTATAAGTGACAGCACCGACATTAAGACCAACATCAATTACATGAACATCTTTGGGGTAAAGAGTGAATTAGGAGAGATTTAACATCATGCTTATTATCTTGCTTTATTTGCAGAAACATAAATCCAGAGAAAATAATTTTACAAATTTACTATTGATAATAATTAGATGATCACATATGATGCCTGCCACTTGCTTTAGCATAAATGAGGCAGTATACATCCCCATTTCCAGTAGTTACTCTCACTAGCAAAATTACACTTGAGTTTCCAAACTGCACCCGGAGTTTCTGTCAGTTTTGTAATGGTAAAATTATACTTTACACATTTTGAAAAAGGGTTTCCTCTCTGATATCAAGGATACTATTATAATTTTTCTTACATATAAATAATCTGATATTTTAAAAATTACAGCCATAAGGCTTCCTAGTATATAAAGAAATGAGAGGGGAAACTCCCACTTCCTTGAATCCTATGACTTTTAGCTATAAATGCTTGATATAGCTCATATTTACTGCTAACTTTCCAAGTTCAAAGCTTTTAATACTTTCAAAGCATCTGAAAATATATCAAAATTGCTTAATTTCTCATTTTGAAAATTGATCTTTTGGTATATATCTTTGCCCTGAAATTATCAAAATAAGAGAGTCATTCTTCAGCTCATATATCAGGTCAAATATATTTCCCTTTGACAACTAACTTCAGAACTTAAGATATATGTGGTCAGTATCCAAATGTTCACAAAGTAAATATATTAATCTAGTAATTAATGTATTTTTCCAAAAATTGAATCAACAGTATCACTTTTCAGTAGCCATCTTAAATACTTGAGAAAAAGTAGTTTGTCAGTAATCTATAAATCCATTTAGTGGGTATAAATATACATTTGAACATCTTTTTGATAGGTGGACTTATCACAATAACTCAACTATAATCCAAGAGATAAAAAGGGAGTTATAAAAGTATCACTTCACTGGTGACCTGCACTGTAATAAGAACTGAATCAAACTTAGTTTACTCAACACACTGTCTCACCTTAAAATATAAAACATATTTGCTAAATGCATCATAATGTGCAAATTGAACTTTATTTGTACATGACATCAAAATCTATTAGAATTAAATTAATCAAAAAGCATCCTTTGATTCATTTTATTGTCTTCTGTATGGTCCATTAATTAGTAAGATTTGGTTGAATTTACTTTTATAATTTAATTCAAACCTTTTAATACCTTTCAAAAAATGAAATTCTTTTTTGTGTTGCATATGATTTTTTCATGTTGTCTGGGAAATGTCATGCAATGAGCTTGCCGGGAAACAAATACCAAACATGCATTAAGTATCTGGAGAGAAGAATTGGGGAAGGCTATTCTCAAGTTCTTTGAAACATGAAACCTATACTTATTTTAGCAGAAAAGTCCTAAGCAAAGGAAAAGCACATATGGTAAAGCATGAATGAGAAGAAGCCACAAAAAAAGTGCCCCGAGGGAGCTGAATGGTCTGTAATGAGAAAGACCGAAAGACCTTATCATCAAAATCATTCATGCAAACATTTTTCTCTTACACAGTTTAGTCAAATTTTGTAGACTTATAAACTACTAAAAATTAAGTTTTTAAAGATCTAATTTCCCATACGAAGCCTTTTAGAAGTCAGTTATGGAAAATGTTTGGATTAAAGGAAACAGAATGACTAAACTACTCCAGACATCAATGTTTTACTCTTGTATATTTACACAAAAGTCTATGTAAATTTGACTTGAAACTACAGACGTCATCATACTTTATAAGTTGGAGACAGCTAAAATATGAGAAAACTATGGACTTACCATCCAATATGATTTATGTAAAATATTGTAGGAAAAGCCTTCAAAATACTGTTTTGCTTCCATCTCAATGATGTTGTGTCATAATCAATTTCAAAATAAATTTAAATTCTTTCAATGTCATTTCCTCAGTCTAACCTTTATGTCTTTTATTTGCAAGACACTCAGGCAGTAGAAATAGAGCTACGTTTTTTTTAATGTAACAATTAAAAAAAATTTCTCTTAAAAAAATGCTCTCCAGTAGAAATGAATTAAAGGGAATTCCTGAAAACACAAGGATTGAAATCAGACCATCTACTGAGACATCTACCAAATTATTTTGCCAGTTTCTGAGTAGGTAGTAAGAGAAGAGAGTAAGGACTATGCCGCTGGCTAACAGTACAATAAAGAAATCAGATATCTTTTCTTTTTACTTTTCAAACTTTGCAGAGCTGAAGTATTCAATTACTTCTCCATTCTCACTTAGCTATTGGTTCCTCAACCTGTGCATATGCATGCTGTCTTAAGTATTCTGAGTACAGATTTAACTGTATATCCTGACATACTTGATTCCAGTTGTATACTAAAATAATGAAAAATGGCAACATAGTAGACTTTTCCATTAAATACACTGACGCACACATTCTCCTAGTAGAGACTACTTGTTTTCATGCCATAGCTTTCTGTCAAGACGATTAACAAAAATGAGTGCTTACATTTTCATTCTGTTTTCCAGATCTTTTAAAAGTTAGACACACACATATTTATGATTTAACTAACATAACTACCATATAGATTATCAATAGAAGTAATATTGTATTTGTGACTTTATTTAGTGCTTTAAGCCAGAATATATTACACAACTAAAAATACAAAATACTTTCTAATAAAAGAAATCTACATTAATCTCAACTGTACTATCATTTTTTTGAAAAATGAGTAACTTCAACAATACCAAACAGTTCTAGCAGATATAGAAGTTTTGCTCCAGAATCTGTTTAGAGAAATGTATAAACTGTTTGCAAGTACTTGGATTTCCCATAGCTAATTATTGAGGCCATAAAATTTACCAGGTGAATACTTAGTGTTTGGGAGAAGAGAAGAGCCTTTTAACCAAACAAATTACATTGAGGCTCATGTCATCTTTTAAATATTTCCATTTATTTGTTCCCAATAAAGTGTTTTGATATTTTTAATAACTATGATCTAATCTTAATTCCCGGCTGATTTTCATACTCTAGTAAATCTGGCTTTATTAATGTTATTTTCACTAAAGAAAACAAAAAGTCATGCTTGAAGTCTTTGCCGTCCTCTGGAGGAACTCCCCCAATTTCAAATATGTTTTAGGCAAATATAATAGGTAAAATATCAATATACCTTTTGGATAACTTACAGACAACAAAAAGCATTACAAATGCTCAAATTTTAGGACGAATTTTGTAACGGGGCTTGAAGGAATAAAAAGCTGTTTCTAGCTCCTTTCAAGACACTAGGAGCAAGATAAAAATAAGCAATAACCAGATGGATACAGCAACATTGTCTATTTCGTTCCTGGAGTTTGGAGAGAGAAATAGTCCAAAGACAAACCAAGGAGAGGAGCTGAGATTCGCCACAAGACCCTTAATCAGCGCTCCCTATTAGAATCAAAATACCTGCAGTTCTGCCAAAAGACTTGTTAATAATTTTGCTTACAACTTGAGATATAAGACAATAATTGTTCTTTCAGGAGTTTGCAGGAACGACATGGCTGTACTTGCTGATGGGAGTCAACTGACCAAGGACGAAGACTTTCAACACCTTCATCTGACTCTCACTGATGTCTGGACGTCCACAGTTATCTGTCAGTTCCTGTTCCTCCTCCTCCTCCTCCTTCCCTAGCATAAAAGGAGCTTGAACTCAGCCTTGAATGAAGATGAACCTTTAGGACAGTAGTTCTCCCATCTTTCAACCTACCTGCTTGTAAAGTTTCTCTACCTGACACTGTCTCTAGGTGCACTGGCTGTATCCAGGGGCAGCAGAACCAAACGTTCATGGCGTTACAATTCCATTAGTCCACAGCAGCTTTGAGATAAAATCATCACTAAAACCATAAGTTTTGCATAACTTTTTCACATTTAATAAGGGGAAAATTTTTCTGAATGATTTTTCACGTATTTACCTTCTAATATGAAATTTTTAGTGTTTACTTAGCTTGAAATTTTTCTTAAACTTTTATGTAAATGCATACAGTTTACATATAGTGTTAAAAAGTAAATGTACAGCTTGATAAATTCATGTAAATAGATTCCTCATGCATAATCACCACTCACTTTAAGATGAGGCACATTACCAGCTCTTTAAGCCTCCAAGTTAAACTGTCTGCAAAGGTACCCACTATATTAACCTTTATCACCATAGTTTCATTTTGCCTGCTTTAGAACTTCAAATATTGTCACATAGTATATACTTTTTGTGTGTCTGTCTTCTATTACTGAACATAATGCTTATGAGGTTTATATATGTTACAGCTTAAGACAATTTGTCCTTTTTATTGCTTCCACTATACCATTGTATAGAGTATAGCACAATTTATTTTCCCATTATATTCTTCATGGGGCTTTAAGTTATACCCAGTTTCATACCATTCTGAATAAAAGTTCTACATACATTCCTTTGTGTATCTTCTGGTGGAATCAATATGACTCCCTCCCTATTACCTATACAGCAAGGGAGCTTAATCTGTTTTAACCTCTCTACTCTCTCCTTCTCCTGTATTTTAAGTCTGTTGTTTCTACTTCAGAATATTTACAATTAAATTTCACCCCATTAACTCCATTTTTTAAAATTATAGTTACAATTGCCTATATGAAATGCCCACCATCAGTTCTTCTGCTGCAATTTCCCCTGTCTTGTCTGCATTACATTATGCTACTCCTTTTGTAGATTATTTTAAAAAAAAATTGCTTCCATGAAATTTGCTCTTTTTCTCTGGAGTCCTGCGGATTTGTTTTCTTTAAAGTCTAACTGTTCTGAGTCTCGAATAAATTATTAGGATATGTTTTGTAGTTAACTATGGAAGGTCAGCTTTCTCATTTATGTGGCAGGTCTTTTCAGTATGTAGATGTAAATCTTTTAATTCCAGAGATTTTTTGTTGGATCATAGTTATAATTATTATAATTTTCTTTTTTTGTTTTTTTTCCTTCAGAATCTGCAGTGCGGTATGTACTTGATATTTGCTTCTCTTCAGTTTGAACTGCTTTCTCCCTTGCCTTTTATACTATTATCTGCTTTCATTATTTCCCATTTTCTTACTGTATTTTTCATCATGACTCATTAACTTTGGGTTGAATTTATTCCCCCTTGTGAATCTTGTAATTTAGTCTTTATTTCTAATATAATTTTGTCTTTTTCTTCATTTCTGATCTTAAATTGAATCACTATTTTATATCTTCCTGGATTTTGTCCATTTATGTTTTAGTTTTTGAAATTCTTTTTTTTTTATTTTTTTTAATAATTTATTTTGGATCATTAATCTACATCATAAACATGTGCAATATTATGATTATTAAACTACCCCCTTCATCAAGTCCCCCCACCAACCCCATTACAGTCACTGTCCATCAGCGTAGTGAGATGCTATAGAGTCACTATTTGTCTTCTCTGAGTTGTACAGACCTCCCCGTGCCCCCCCAACATTACATCTGCTAATCATAATGCCCCTGAAATTCTTATTTATAGTGTTTTTTCCCTCTAAGTTTCCAAAATCTTGCTTAGGTATATTAAATAAAGCTTGAAGTTTTCTTCTGGAATTTTCTTCTGTTCTATTTTTTAAGAGGAATTCATATCTGTGGATTTTGATTTTCACTTTCTATTGTCTTCCTAATAGTTATTGGTCCAGTTTTAGGTTTCATTTATTGTATCTTTTGGGGGCAGCTGTTAAGGGTTTGAAGTATCAGTTCAAGACTGACTTCTTCAGTCATTATAGCAAAGGGTAATTTTAAATTTTAACAAATAACTTTTTCCTTTGGTGGTACTGAGAGGAGCATTTGGTGAGTCTTTCAACTTTGTAATTTGCTTTTGCTCCTTCAGGATCTTTTAATTTCTCTACATTGTTTATTTCTATCACTTTCTATTCACTTTTGTGTGCCTACACAATATTGTCCCTTTTCTATTTATTTCTAATCTCCCAGAAGCAATTTATATTTATGACTTCCCCCTCATAACTATGCTAATATTTTATTGAGGATTTTGTAGAGATACTGGTTTCCACTTTTCCTTTCTTGTACTGTCTTTGCCTGGTTTTTTGGTATTAGGGTAACGCTGGCCTCATGGGAAAAATAAGAAGTGGGCCCTCTGCTTTTATTTTCTGAAATAGGGTGTAAAGAATTAGTATCATTTCTTCCTTAATAAATATTTGGTAGAATTCACTGGTGAATCCAACTGAGCCTGACATTTTCTTTTTTGGAAGATTATTCGTTGAATTACTGATTCAACTATTTTGAAAGATATAGTCCTACTCATGTTTTCTATTTATCCTTGTGTGAGTTTGGCAGTTTATGTCTTTCAAAGAATTTGTCTTTCTAAGTTATGTAATCTGTGGACATAGGACTATTCATAATATTCCTTTATTATCTTTTTAGTTTCCAGTGAATCAGCAGTGATAGTCCTTCTTTCGATTCTAGTATTAATAATCTGTGTCCTCTCTCTTTTTTTTCTTAGTTCATCTGGCACAGCTTTGGATTTCCCCTAAACTATAGTTTGCTGACTCCTGTCATAGTCCCTTGAGGAACAAAGATTTTAAAATATGTTTGAGTGGGAATACTTTGAAATCGTATCATTTAAACAAGGTGTAAACATTACTGTCAATTAATTTTTCTGCCCTTAACTTTCCCCCCATTTTTCTCTTCCATTTCTTTACTTTCCCAGCTCCTTATAGTTTTATTTATGCTTCTTCCCTGAAAACATATTCATTCCATTTCTTCAGATATTCATGACTGACACTGTTTATGCTTTAGCTACTTTAGAAGTTCCATTCGGTGAAGTTAGGAATTAGGCCCTTCTAGACATTAGTTTCCTTGGTGCCTGTCAGACTTATTTTCCTATGAAATAAGAAAGTATGTATGGCTACTCATCAATTGAAAGGCCAATTCAAACATCACTATAAGCAGTAACTTCAATACTTCAATACTCAAATACTTCCAATAGCCTAGTCTAGGGTCACCGTTTATAAGTTCAACAAAAGAGAAGATATGTACTTGAGGTGGAGTCTAACACTTATACCCAGTACTGAGAGTGTAGAGGGAATTATGATTTCTTTGCTTGCATATGTGTTTTAACCTAAAATCAAGGCACCTACCAGTATTTATGAATCTTCTTAGGACAGAGTAGGGTAGTGGGGGCATTATACGGACAGCAGACTCACTGCTGAAATTTAATGATATCACAATACCTTCCATTTTAAACACACTATTTGGTATTTTATTACTACATTTTTTTTTTTTTAGGACTTTTCCTACACTACTCCTTCCCAAACTGGTATCCGTGTTAAGAGGAAAGTTCACCTGGCTCCACTGCAAAGAGAAGGTGGCTTTAAATCCATGTGTCTGTCCTTATTCTGTCCTGTGGGCCTTTGGTAGTTTCTGCGACAATATATCATAAATACGAGGTCCCCTGCCAGCTTTTGCTGACTAGCTCTTGCTGGCACTGCAGGTTTTCACATTGTCACCGCCTCTATTGTATTTATGGTTTAGGGCTTTCACCCCACAGCCTCCATGCATGGTCACCTCCGCCCTGATTGCAGTAAAGGACCTGCACGATGGCACGTCCATTGGCCCTTTCTCGCACAGGGAGCAACAGGGAAAGCTCTCTTACCTAAGCCACAGAAGTGTAGGGAAACTGTAGGCATAACCCCGGAGGCACATTTCTCTGTCACGCTAAAAGTCAGTGTCTTCAGAGAGCCCCAAAAAGGGAGCAGAGAAAACATCTATTGTCCTTTTTTGCTCAGGCTGCCATAGTAAAATACCACAGACTGAGTAGCTTAAAGAACAGAAATGCATTTCCTCACAGTTATGGAGGCTGGAAATCTAAGTATCTAAGTATCAATGGGTTGATGTTCCCTGAGGCCTCCTGCCTGAACTGCAGATGGCTTCTCTCCTGCTGCCTTTACATGGCTGTAGACAGATGTCGCTCTGGGTGGGTGCACCCCTTGTGTCCCTGTGTGTGTGTCCAAATTTCCTCTTCTTATAAGGTCACCAGTGAGACTGAACTGAGGCCTACCCTAATAGCCTCATTTTAACTTAATTAACTATTTAGACTTCATCTTCAAATACAGTCACATTCTTAGGTACTTGTGAGGACTTCAATATATGAATTTGGTGGGGCGGTACACAATTCAGCCCGTAACATCTATATACCTAACATCTATCTATCCATCTAATCAGTTCTATTCTCTCTACCCCAATAGCAGGCACTTTGATCTACAAAAGACCTTAGGCTTTCCTTTCACATCCCTCCATTTTCCCTCTCCTAGTCTAAGAAACACTGGCTTTTTTAAAATTTCTCTTTCCTCACTCTTAAATTCCTTTGTCATGCCCTCCTCTTTCCAATCACCTGGGAACATGAGAGCAGGGGAATTTAAAATATACACCGATGATATTATTGTAATTATATATTTCTCCACCTTGATGATAAAACATCAAATATAGATATATTAAATTATCCTTATATTTTAAAAATATTTCCTATAAATAGAAACTTTCTCAAAAAACACATGGTAGAAAAAAATATATAAGCAATCTACAAAACATCGTAACTGCAGATGTAAATTGTAAGAAAAAAATGGTATTTTTAGAAGTTTTGATGCTTTTAACTTTTTTAAGCCCCCAAAATTACTTCATTATAATATGAAAAAGCACTGTAATTATATCAGATCTGTAAATCTCAAGAGGAATTACACATTTTTCCCTTCAGTAAATAAATGTTCATCTTGACCTTCTGCATATGATTTCCCATTATGATCTACATTTTTTTCCCCACATCTCAATGGTATCTTTAAACATAGTTTAAAGTTTCTAATACACTGTGAATTTCAGTAATTGAGTTTGCCTCAAAGACTGAATTGCATTCTGTGAGAATATATACAAGGGGAATTAAAAATAAAAAAGAGGATTTTAAGTATATAAAGTTATCAGATCTAACACTAACTCAGAATTTTCATCTTTATTGTTAACTCTTATGCAAATACCTTAAACTGAATTTAGCTTAAGAAGAAAAATATTATCATCCTCTTGAGAGTAAAATTAACTCAGCTAAATGATAGGAGATTCATTTAAATAAGAATAATTTTGACTACAAACTTAGAGAAAATAGTTTCAAAATGAATAAATGTTTGAATCAAGACTAATATGAAAACAAATGAAAAAGACTTTACTCAACGAGACAGACTGAAGACACACAATGCATTTTATACTACATAATAATTCCTATATGGAGTAATTTTAATGTCATCCTGGCAAACACTCCTGAATTTTACAGAACACCTTAACTATATCTAAATATGAAAAGATGAAAATGATAAATATTACTTATTCTTTACCTATCTTAAAGTAGACAGTTTTCAGAATTGGGCAAAAGGAATCAAATAAGTTAATCACGGTTTGACGATAGTCATAGAGGTTTTAGTATATTATAAATGACCAACAACGAACAATTTGTATTAAGGTGTGTCATATCCAACTCTTAACACAGAGATATGGATAGATAGATAGATAGATATAGATAGATAGATAAATAGATAGATGCTAGATAGATAGATAGATAGATAAATAGATGATAGATAGATGATAGATTGATAGATAGATAGAAAGATGATAGATAGACAGATGACAGATAGATAATGGACAGTTAGGTAAGTAGGAAGTAGAAAGATAGGTTGGTTAACAGACAGATGGTTGGATAGATAAATATGTATGAAAACTGAAGCAATATAGTCTTTGAAAATGTTTTAGGAATTTAATATTGAGGAATCCTAAATGCTTAAATGTATGAAAGAGATAGAAAGAAACAGGCAGGTGCTGGTGATGTTTTTTCCCCACATTTGTAAAATAGAAGTGTTATGATTGAAAAGTGGGAGAATTAGAATGAGTGTGTAGGACTAGAATGGTCACAATAGCAATTATAGATATCTCATTTCTCAAGCCCTTAGTTTTGCTGAGCATGCTTTTCTCTCAAGTAGTTGTTCTATAATGTGAGGGATATTCATTTATAAATGATCATTTTGTCCCAAATGTGTCATTCCATTTTTAACTGGGCTACCAAGAGTTTTCTCAATCGAATACCACTTCCTTGTTAGTGAAATGGGTAGGTCTGAAATCTCTGATGGAATATCTAGAATCCATAAAAAGGGCTAGGAAAAGATTCCCATCATTCCTTTGGGGTGATTACATAGATTGTCTCCAGCAGGTGTATGCTCTTCAGGCTTCCTGAAGTACTCACTGGAGTAATGGATTGATGTTGAAGTGTCTTTTTCCCCAAAACAAATTACAGAACTCAAGAATGAAACTGACAAATATCTACATGGGTGTTCTGGGGGCTGCTGATGGGAGATGTCTTAGGACAAAAAGAGAGGCACTTCAGAGATGTCTAGAGACCTTCCAAATAACCTTAAAACACAGACTTTGGAAATCAGTTTCCCTCTTAAAAACCGTATCCTAGGAAACTCCCTAGTTGCTGCCTCTTCTGCTTTCAAGCTAAATCCCACAATTCACACTTTTGCTTACCAGTTTTCCTAATCCTGACTTTACATCATATTATTTTACATGCCCCCGCCATGAGAGTTTTCTTCCTCTTCACCTCTTAAATAAATCTACTTTTCCTTTTCTCTGAAATATATTTTAAAATGTTGCTTTATTAAGAATTTATTTTTAGAACAGTTTAGGTTCACAACAAGCTGAGAGAAAGGTACAGAGATTCCCCATATATCTTCTGCCCCCACATGTGGAAGCATCCCCCATTATCAATGTCTCCCACCAAATGGTACGTGTGTTACAATTGGTGAACCTACACTCACATGTCATAACCACCCAGAGTGCACAGCGTGCATTATGGTTCACTCTTGGTGTTGTACATGCCATGGGTTTGGAAAACTCTATCTATTATTATAGTATGAAAAAGTATTTTTACTGCTCTAAAGACCTCTGTGCTCTACCTATTCCTGTCTCTCGCCTCTACCCCCGCTGAAATTCTTGAACTTTTAACTGTCTCCATTTTTTTGCCTTTTCCAGAATGTCACAGAGTTGGAATCATGCAGTATACAGCCTTTTCAGATTGCCTTCTCTAACTTAGTAATATGCGTTAAAGGTTTTTCTTTGTCCTTTCGTGCTTGATAGCTCATTTCCTTTTAGCAAATGAATAATTCCATTGTCTGGATGTACTACAGTTTATTTATCCATTCTCCTCATGAAGGACATCATAGTTACTTCAAAGATTTGGCAATTATGAATAAAGCTGCTATATATATCCATATCCTGGTTTCTGTGTGTGTGGATGTAATAAATTTTAAATACTTTGGGTAAATACCAAAAAGTACAAGTGCCAGATCATATTGTAAGAGTGTGTTAAATTTTGTAAGAAACCACCAAAACATATTCTTAAGTAGTTGCACCACTTTGCATTGCCTTTGGCAGTTAATTAGAGTTTGTGTTGCTTCACATCCTCGTCAGCATTTGTTGTTGTCAGCAGTCTGAATTTTGGCCCATTCTAATAGGTTTGTAGTGGTATCTCATTCTAATGTCCATATCTCTAATTCCTATCCCTGTGGTACATCTTACATATGCTTATTTGTCATTTATTTCTTTGTCAGTGAGGTATATGTTAAGGCCCATTTTTTAAGCAGATTGTTTATTTTCTTACTGTTGAGTTTTAGTGTTCTTTGCATATTTTGGACAACGGTCCTTTACCACATTTGTTGTTTGCAAATATTTTGTCCCAGCCTATGGCTTAGTCTTCTCATTCTCTTGACATTGTCTTTCACAGAGCAGAAGTCTGTAAACTTAGTGAAGTCCAGCTTACTTATATCTTTCACGGATCATGCCTTTGGTGTTGTATCTAAAAAGTCATGACCCTACACAAGGTAATCTAACTTTTCTCCTGTGTTACTTTCTAGTAGTCATGTAATTATTTTTACACTCATGCCTGTGATCTACTTTGAGTTAATTTTTGTGGACAGTATAAGGTGACTATTTGCAGATGACATAATACTATATACAGAAAGCCCCCAAAACTCCCCCAAAAAACTGTTAGAAAAACTGGATTCAGCAAAGTTGAAGGATACAAAATTAATACACAGAAATCTGTTTCATTCCTATATGCTAACAACAAAGTAGCAGAAAGAGAAATCAGGAAACAATTCCATTGACAATTGCATCAAAGGGAATAAAATACCTTGGAATAAACCTAAGCAAGGAGGTGAAATCACACCAACACCTGTGACCATGGCTTGGCTGTCTGAGATGCAAGTCATGGGAACAATGTGAGCAGGAGTCTGTCCAGAGAAGCCAATTCTGAGGACAGCCTCTGCCACACTGTTTGTTTTCATTTCCTATATAACTGTGTAAAATGGATATAATCAATCAACTTCCTTCGGGATCTTGGTTCGACACAACAAACCTGGAAGTGCTGTTCTAGCCAAATCATGTGACATCAGGTCTTCACGTGAAGTGCCAGACAGCAAAAACGGAGTGCAAACGCCACCACAATGTTTCTTATAGATAAGGTCTTCGATTTGGTCTGGACTGGGGCAGCCTGTAGCTGAGAACAATAGCTCAGGGGTCTTACAGAAAACCAAGGGCCCATTTTGATGCCATGGAAGTCATCCTGAAACCATCTCACCTTACTTCCCAGTTCTCATCTGCTGGGGCTCCCACTTCAGGTAAGAATCACACCCAAGGGACAGGGCCGAGGGACGAAAAGCCAGTCCCACCTGCAAAGGATCCCTAATGCAAACAAAGCACCACAGATTTTGCGAGCCTCCAGGGCTGCCCACTGACCACCGGACCAGAAAACCCTACACCCAGAGCCTCTTCAGTGGGCCTCCTGCTTTCCAGAGGAGAATGAGTACTCTCTGGCCCCTTAGCAGGAAATGAAAGTCTGGGTGGCAACTCAACATTGAGGGTCTTAGTCAGGCAGTATGTCAGGTGCCTGGCAGGGTCAGACTGGGGGGAGAAAAGCCCTCTTCTGCGCCATCCCAACTTGAAGCGTTTCCACTTTCCTTCTGTTCAGCTCAAGTTTGTGGCCTCCGGGGCAGCTGGCCCCCTCAGCAGCTTCACCACCTGCAGGCTGGTCAGCCTTGGCCAAGGGCATGCCCGAGCCCTGGGGTGGCCTTTGAGTCCTTCCCCATTCTAAAGAGCTATAAACAAAAAATTCTTGCAGGACAAATCTGGTAACAAGTTACATCAATTTTTGTCTGAAAAAGTCCATTTCTCCTTCACTTTTGAAGGATAATTTCATAGGGTACAGAATTCTTAGTGACTTTTTTTCCTCAACATTTTAAGTATCTTACTCTACTCTCTTGTTTGCATGGTTTCTGAGGAGAAGTCAGATGTAATTTTTATCTTAGTTCTTCTGTAGGTGAGGGTGTCCTCCCCCCTCCTTTCTGTAGTTTGAAAATGATATGATGATATGTCTAGGTGCTTTTTTTTGTTTTGTTTTGTTTTAAATTTATCTTGCTTGGTTTTCTCTTGACATTCCTAGATCTGCGGTTTGGTGTCTGACATTAATTTGGAGACATTCTCAGTCATTATTGTTTCTTTTGTTACTTTTTCTTTTCCTTGGACGTGAGTAAACTAGTTTCCCCAGAGGGTGGGCCTTGGTAAGAAGAACTGAGTGTCTGGAGCATTTTAAAATGGTTCCTTTTTCCCTCCCTCTGCCAGAGGATGAAGGAGATTTTTCTCTAATACTCTGACAAACCTGTCTGAGTTCACTAAAGTAAGTTTTACAGTGTTGTTGGGGGGGTGGTCCCTCAGTGACTGGGTTCCCCTGGAATTTTTAACCCCTAGACATGTCCCCACTGAGCCCCCAGCAATTTCTCAGTGACCGTTCAGGTTTCCTACCCCTCCCTACCAGCTCTAGTTGTCTAGTGGTTTCATCTTGGGATCCCAGCTCCCATCAGCCCAGACTCCAGTATTGTCTCTCCAGCCCTGATGCGACCGTTCTCCCCTCACTTAAGGATCCCAGAAGAGTTGTTGATTTTTCAATCTGTTCAGCTTTTTACTTGTTTTGACGAAGCATAGCACTTTAAAGATCCTTACATGCAGAACCAGAAACTGGTTCTAAATACGTCATGTTAACATTAAATTGCTTGGCAATGACTTAATGCTTATCTAACAAGATCTACTTCCCTCCTTGCCAGAGATATTGTGACCCTGCAACCAGTATTTCCTAAGCTAGGAGTCTAAAGCCATTCTAGACAGTCATTCTTCCTATTTTCTGTCTTACAGGGGAGTAGAAAGCACTAGCAGAAATTGGCATTTAGGGATCTTACGTCTCTGAATCCAGTTGTGAAACAATCACCTTTACCCTTTGTCCATATTTATTGTCTGCCTAGAAACAGAGTGTATAGATAACTCTTGTTCTCAGAAGTTCTCTGATAAGTAGCTTAACATACTGTGTGTGTGGTGTGTGTGTGTGTGTGTGTGTGTGATGTGGAGAGAGTAACAGAGCAGGCAGGTTTAAGTTACTGTGTTATAAATCCTTACACTTGATCCCTAGCCTTTAGTTTCCTAGCTACTCCTAAAATTACAGATCAAATTAATAATGAGCCTTTTCACCCCTTCTTCATTTTTCTCTCCTAATAGCCTAGAAATAGACTTTTAAAATACTACAAGGCTGAACTGCCTCTCTCCAAGGGTCAAGATAAAAGAAGAGAGGAATTCTGAGCATATTTGTGAAGTCAAACCTAATGAATCTGTGATTTCACAAAGATTAAAAACTATATTCTCTATGTAATAATGCTTCAAACTGTCACCAGGCCTCCTGTATCCTGGTTCACTACCCATTTGTCCAAGAATGTACTAAAAACTGGTTGGCATCAAGTACTAATTACTGAAGAAACCTTTCTTGTTAAATAGCAGGTAAATAATTTATTCTGCTTTTAAAAATGTCATATTGCTGTTGAGATAGAATGTCACCATAAAATTATTAGAATAATCATTTACTTAATTTCAGTGTTGTAGAATGTATTTCTTTTTTGCTTTGTGTAAGTTTAATTTTTAACATAATTTTATTTGCATGTTTTTGTCTCTTTTTCTCCTAGCTTAAACATTAGCTTTTCTGCCTTAGTTATTTTTAAAAAGTGGTGCTAGCCAACAGCTCTGCACAGTCGACAGTGTCCTATGTCCAATATTTTATTGGACTTCAGGGACCATTTTATGCATTTATCACCCTGTGCTGCTATTCAGCAAAATGCCATGACAACGTTTGTATAACATACAGAGACTTAAAGAACCCTATGTGGTGTTTTTCAGTCTGATTGATTTTGGGTATATAACTGCTCTCCAATGGATAAAAAACAAGAAAGTAATTTTGCTTTACCACATAGCTCTCAATGAAAGTGATCACTGTATTTCATTATAGGAAAGGAAAGGAGGTCCAGGGGATTTTTTTCAGTGATGTCTATTAACTTAATCCCTTACCACATAAGCTTGTAAAAAATCAAAGAACTGATTCTTCCCACTCCCAGTACACACATTTTATTTAAATACATCAGTAAGTCACTCACCCAGAAAAAAATGATGTGAACTTAAATATAAAAATGTATATATAATCTTTGTTCATATGCCTATGATTATATTTCAGAAAACAGATATCATACTGCATATTTAAGCTTGCACATAATTTTCAGTCAACTAAATATTACAAACATTTTCATATTTCTCATTAAAATACCTACTATGACAGCTCTCAGTGTGGTTTGAATTATAATTTATTAAGCTAATTTATTGTGGAACATTTACGCAGTCTAAATTCTCACAATCACTATGTCTCAGGGTATCCTTTCACATAAATAGATCACTGATTCTTACATAGAGACAGAAGAGAGATTTTTGCAAGTGAGTCATGCTTTTTGGCACAACTACCACTTTGGTATTAATATTATGTTCAATAATTGTTTTTTCAAAGGAAAAATACAATTGACATCTTAATTTGAATTCATTTTTATTAAGTGCAAAATAAAATAAGTTTAGCATGGCTAATTGTCATGTATTTTTATCCATTTTTTAAATTTTGCATAGTAAGCCTTTTCCCAGTGTCATCTGGAACAGTCATTGTTTTTATATAACTCTAAAATGCTTTTTATAGTCTGCCAGATATGGGACAAATAGTCTCCCTCATAGTCCCTTTGCCTTTTCTTCTTATGGTAAATATACTTCACACTGAAAACGTCATGTACTGATTTCTATCAGCTCTTTTTTTTAGTATATTTTTATTTGTATCCAATTTTGAAAGCCACGTTCTGTCCCAAGACCAGTAACTGCATATCATCATTTATATTTTCTGTTGTTTAATGTGTTTCTTTTATTTCTAATTTTTGCTCTTTTAAAAAACACTTGAAATGTTACTTTGCTCTATGATTTAATGTAGGGCTTAAAGTGTGAATAATATGAATAACTTCTAAAGTTCATTTTTCTGCTTTCAATTTATCTGATAGTTTGATGGCCTCCTTGATTAATCTCTACTTATATATTTACTTTTTTATACCAAATTAATGTTTTCAAATTACTTTATAAAATTTCATTGAATTTTTAATGGAATATCATTAAATATTTACATTAGTATGGCAAATATCTTTACATTCAGGGTTTTTTTTAATTTTGTCAAACCTTTTATAGCTCTGTAAAATTTTTAGACATATAAGAATTTTCCGGCTTTTTTGCTTTTTCAAAGTTAACTATATTTTAAAATCCAGAGTGGAATATGAAATTTCATTTGTTCTACTATATTATTTTCCATTTACTTTGATACAAAATATTATTTTTCTTTGTTGGCAATTATTGCCATTAATTATGTGAAGTCATTTTTTTAATTGTTACCCATCCATGTTTGCCTGTAATAAACTTGATCACATTTTTAAAAACACATGATAGGATTTAATTTACTATTTCATTAAGAGTTCTGCCTCAATATTGATAAAATTGCTTAGGCTGTGGGTTTAACATTGTTATATTTTCCAGATTTGGTAGCAATTGTGAACATAATATGGGAAGCTTTTCATCTTTTCTAAGTTGTGCTTATATAACAGCAGTTAAAATATTTCCTTAAATGTTGAAGTAGTATGCTTTTAAAATTGGCTGATAAACATCACCTTTAGCTGTGGTACTATTTCTGAAGACTTCCTCCAAGTTTATTCCTTATTTTTTTTATTTTTGGATTTCTCCTTGAGGCAATATAAATTGTTGATTTACGTCTTATGTAAACAATCTACTCTTTTGATCATGTATTAGCATAGAATGACACATATAATTTATTTATAATTTGAAATACTTAAGGTCTGCCCAGTGGCTGGCAGGCCCTTTTGGAGTTCTGAAAGCAAAACAGCCACCCCCAGTAATACTGCTCCAGGCCATAGAGCAGGCGCTAACGAAGGCAGCCAACTCTTGAGTGAAGCCTGGAGCAGGAAAGGGCTGTTTTCTTTATTATGCTCTCTAGAGATTTGTATATTTTATCGACCATTTCTAACAAACAAGTCTTGGTTTTTTAAGTGAATGTTATAGTTCATCTCTATTTTTTGTATTAATAGTTCTCATTTTTTATGACCTTCCTTTGTCCCCCATCATTAAGTTCATCAGTATTCCAGTTTATTGAAATTAATACTCAATATTTTAATTTTTTTATATAGCATACAAAATTTGATGTTAATATTCCTCTGCTTCTAAAGTATGTTATATATTTTGAAACATGTTCATATTAATACTTTTTACATAGTCCTTTTCTTCTTTGACCAGAGTGTTTCAAGAAAGTGTTTGTGTGTCTTGTTATTTAAATGTCCAAACAAAATTTTTCCCAAACTGAACTTTGGATATAACATGATCTCAAATTAAAGTAAGACCTGCTTTTATTTTAACATAAATAAGCTGATTCTACAATGCTCATTAGTCTTCTGTGGACAGCTTCTAAGATCCTGTGTTAGTTCAAATCCTCTAAAACACAAACACAAATACAGGTTTAGATGTGTAATAGATTTATTGGAGGGAAATGCTTTTAAAGGTTAAGGGGGAGCAAGTTAGGCTGGGGAGAGCCTTCAGTCTGTGATGCAGGTCTGGCATTTCTGAAGTAGAGTAAGATAAGAAAAGTTAAAGAAGAAGAAACTCAGATCATAACATAGTTCTATAGACATTTTGCCCAAAATAAGGAGTCCTCAAGTGAGTCACTCATTCAAAAAATTTCCACGTTTTGCAGGAAAGGGCCAGCATTGGTCCCATTGCCATGTCCATGCACCATTCACTGGAAGTAGGCCAGGGAAATGTGGCCTCAGGGAGAACGTGATCTGCACCCGCAAAACATGGCTGCTGGAATCTTTTCCTGGTCACCACAGGCCATGCTTTTTGTCACACAAATCTGTTTCTCTATGTACATTTATGCGGAGCTCCATGGTTTCCAGGACCTTTCTTCCTGAAAAGAAATAGAAGACGAGAAGATCTGAGAGGCAAATTTTCCTGGCTTGTACAGATGCTGTCTAATATTCAGTGGAAAATTATTTAGAGTGTCCCCCATTCTCCCAGAGCCTTTAATTCTCTCCGATTAAAGACATTTTGGAGAGGCCCTGCTAGGCTTTTCTCTCCATACTTCCTGCTTTCTTTTGAAAAAAAAGATTGAGGTTCCTCTTCATGGTCTTTCTAAATCCTGACTTAATAAGGCAAAATTCCTAGGAGCTTGAGTAGGAAGTGTCAGCCTTTTATGATTTTCACATTTATATAGATACAGGTTTTTCTGTTTGTATTTCCTTTGATAATTTATTTCTGGTTGTGGAGAGGAAGGTAGAGGACCTTCTCATGTTTTCATGTTCCTCAGAAGTTCCTCTGATCCCTGTTGAAACCACGAGCTTATTCACTCTATGTGTCTAATTGGGCAATGGATCTTGTCCTTATCCAATCCTTTTGAATGTAAATGAATGATATGACTGAACTAAGAAGGTGATTTATTTTAGGTAAGGTACTTCTTGGCAATAAGTAAAATAGTTGAATAGATTAGAAGAACAAATGCGGTCCAAATGAACATCATTTTATAGAAAGTTAAGAGCATGGATTCAACTAAACCCAGGAGAGGTATCCTTCCATGTTTTTCCCAATTACCTATTTCTGAAAGATTACTTGCACATATATAGATTAATTAATTAAATTTGGAGTTACCCCTTCTTTATAGAAAGTTAATATGATCAAATTAAATTCTTAAAGTATTTCATCTTTCAAGAAGTACATTGTACATCCCTGCATTAAAAAGACCCAAAAGAACAAAGACAAGGCCATTTTATCCTGAAGCCATTGTCATTGAAATAGTCCCAAATGTTAGATATTTTTTTAAAGGTCATGCATATTTTTGTAACAATATTTATCTTAAAGCATGTTAATGTACAGTCACTGGCAAATATTTTTAAGTAGAAACAAGTCTTTTTATTTTTTATATGAAAGGCCTTATTTTTTCCCATATTTTTTTATAATCCAATATGGTAGCAGAAAATGTAAGGTGTTTTTTTTATATGAGATAAGAAAGATCTTTTCTTTATTTCTTCAATTAAAAAAAATTAAATCAACTTATAATTAAATATGAATGCAGGTCTTGAAAAAATTTATCACTTCATTCAATATTTTAGAGGTGTATTAGCCGCAGCTAATTTCATAGCATTTTAAATTTTCCTTTAATGAGTCTTTCCAAAGCATTAGACAGTTTTCATGTAAATATACACCATTCAGACACACACACCATTTCTTTGGTACATAGATATGAGCAAACTGCGTAATAATTTATCACCTACTATGTTTCAATTTTAACTGGCATTTGTGAGTTGAGAAAGAATAACCTCAATGGGTACTTGGTAGGTACTCAATTTATGGTAACTACAAGGGCCAAAATCTCTTTGTAAGTAACCTGATAATCATCAGTGTTGAAAGCCTGGCTTATCAGTCAATATATTACAAGGAGAATGGAGGAAATAGGTTGGAATCCAGCAAGCTGTTTAATTAGATTGTGATTAAGGAAGATCCTACTTTACATACAATTTCTACATTTTAGGTTGTTTTTTGTTTTTGGTATATTTGTAAACAGTATGACAATGTGCTACATCAACCTGCTCTGTAAGAAAATATATGTAACGGTATCCAGAAACACTTAAAGAAATAAGCTGTTTCTTTTCTAAATGCTCTATAGCAAAATTTGCTAGACAACTTAAACTATATAATTGTATCTAATGGTTATGTAATTGTTCTTAATGCCAGAAGAGATGACGAAACAGATACAAGTTAGCAATGCTTTTAGAGGGTATATCACATAATTATTCCTATATGTTTAGTAACTGATTTAGAAATTTAATGGTCTCATTAATTAATGATAATTATCTGCCCAGAAAAAAAATTAAACATTATATATACAAGTACCTGAATTTATATACGACTTTTTTCATTGGTTAAGAATATTGTTCTATTACTTCTATTTTCCTGTTCAGTTTCAGCTACTCTTGTGGTGAAACAGGTCTATAATCATAGCAGTAACTAACAGAGTATCTTACTAGATGGAAACCATTTTCAGACCTCTCTTGATAATCTGAACTTCATACTCTAACTCTTGATTTCTAGATTTTATTACGGAGGGATTTACCCCATGGACTTCCTGAAATAATTACAATAAATGAGAGGCTTAATTTCTCTAGTACAGAAACCAAGATTCTTGTATATTTCATGTATCCAACAAATACTCCTCTAAGTTTCTAAAGCAACTGTTCATTGACATTTGAACTTTAAATTGTTTTTAAATATCATTCACATTAATTAAATTTATCCCTATAAGTTTTTCACTTTCCACAAGTGCTTGTGACCATAATTCTGGTTAGTACTCCCATGTGGGACAGCATATATATATTAATAATTAAAACTTTAAGTTCAACCTTTTTATGGGCTTATAAATTCAAGAAAATAATTTTTCAGTTACACCAATGCAGTGTTTCTGAACAATATAGCAATAAAATGACCATGAAAATGCTGGCAAGTAAAGTTCATTATCCATTTTTATCACAGTTTTTTGCCTTTATGGCTGTAAGTTCAGCCCTAAAATGACAATACTCAATGCACTGGGCATGAGCAAAACTATTAAAATTATTCCATGTGATACCAGAGTGCCCTTTTCTGGACCTGTGTTACTGACTCTACTTAAAAATTGCCAAGAGTTTTAGAATAGCTGCTTTGATTTTATTCCTATTGCTCTTGGAGATGCTTGACCTGTGTACCCTACTTTCCTCTTGTCCTATTTTCCTTGTGGAATAACAAGCCATTGACAGTGGAATGGAGCGTTCTGTTCACCCTATGAAATTACCTTCAAACTATGTATTCGAACAACCCTAGAAACATCCTTTCTTTTTAAAGGAATATTAGTGTCTTCCTCCTTCCTTCCCTTCCTTCCTTTCTTCCTTCCTTCATTCCTTTCTCTCTCTCTTTCTCTCTTTCCCTGTCCTTTCCTCCTTCTCTCCCTCTCTCTCTTCTTCCTCTTCTCTCTCTTTCTCTTATAAATATCTTACTGAAAGTCTCTTTTCTGAAGGGCACAAACATGTAACACCTGCAATTCACATACAGGGTGCAGTAAACATTTAACATTTAACATACATTAGAGACCCCTTTTGCCTTCCATTAGTCCTTACCCTTCCCAATGTAAGTAAACTGTAGGGGACAAGGAGACATGCTTACCTTGTTGACTGCCCACTTCCACCCCCTTCACCATGGAACTTAGACCCTGGAGCCATCTTTAGTTCCTCCATGGTCTGTTTCCCCAAGGCTACAAAAAGGTGACTTTATTGCTTATATGCTCACCACTGGACCCTAATGTTAGACCTGGGCTTTAGGGGTTGTGGATGGAGCTATGATGTGAGGGTTAAGGTGTTCCTTTCAGTGAGGGAAGGTGCAGGGATTCTGGGGAAGAGAAGGGGGACACACTGGGTACCTATACCTGACTTGGCCTTGCAAAGGCAGATGCTATGAGGTGTACCTAATCTCCCTCATTAAGTCTGTGAACTTCTTGAATTACAAAAAAGAAATCTTAATTATTTTTATATCCTGAGGCCTGGCATGTTTTTTTTTTAATTATTAAGTAGGCTTCCTACAACCTGAACTAGCAAACTTATCCTTGAGCAAGATCTGTCCTGCAGACTTTTCGTGTTAGGTCTGAATAGTATTTAAATTTTCTTTCAAATAAATACTTAATATTTGGGAAATTTTACTCAGTAGTCTGGCTTCTCAGAAAAAGAATGTCTGGAAAACACTAGGTTCAGCCACATTTCCAAATGGTATCTGCAAAAAGCAGCTTCTTCCTTGTGCCCAACAGATCTTGTGATATGTACCCAGTTTATCATGGTCCAGAGACTCCCATGTTTTCTCTTACAACAATGAAAATGTTGTTAGACACCTGTCTGACACCTGTAGGTATTTGAATATGTCATGTCTGCAATAAATATGTATGAAATGAATGAGAAATTAAATCATAGAGGATAATATGTCAATACTAAAATTGCTCAATTTTAATCATGTAATTATTATTAATTTAATTTACATTCATAGGCCATCTTGCTATTAAAACAAAATTCTGACCATCTTGGAGTTGCTATTAAAACAAAATTCTCCTGTGAAGAGGGATTGATTTTCATAAATGAACTTGTGCTAACTCTGTACCTGTAGAATTTAATCTAATTCTTAAATTTTGTGACAAATTATCCATTGACTCATTAGTCTTAAACAACTCCTGAATGTTAAATGTCCTTGCTTAAGATTGCTAATCAGATAAATTTTTGAAATAGAACTTTTTGAAAATGTCTGCCTTTTATCTGAAATCAACTCCAATTTCCTAGTCCTTTAAAAGGCTCTTAGAGCTTCATGCCTCAAAATGGTATGATGTCATAAATGTTTTTCCTTTTCAAGATATCACTTCATTTCATTGGAGTAAGAATTTTTTACTGTTAATATCTTTCAGCACCAAATGCTAGGTAATTTATGACAGAGCCAAGTGCTAGACATTTTATTATGTATGGATGGATAGTTTATATTTCAGTTATCATGGTAGCTTTGAATATGCTTTGTGATAGCCTTAATTACACATGAAAATGTCTACCTTTGTATCACATCTCTTATTTGAAGACATAGTTTCCTAACAGTGCTATAAAATTTATAAAAGTTCATTAAGTACAGCATTTGTATTGTAGCTGTGTATACCAGATAGGAAAGGAAGTGATGCTTGGGGAGATATTTAAAAATAAATAATACAACCATTTTGTTTTGTTTGTGATAAGAAGATAATAAAATCAAAGAGGATACCTAATTGTTACAACTGGAGTTACAACCCCTTGTCTATTATGAACTTCTCCAAAATTCCCTTCCCAATGCCATCAGATAAAGCTTTCACATATACTAGTGATTTCAGAAAGAAACGTTATAGTCTAGTTGAATTACAATCAGAGAAGTTAGGATAAATATAATTAAGGGCTTAGATTTAAACATTCACTTATGCAGGTATTTTGTAAAATCTCAGCTATACAACCTAAACATCCTAAATGGTTGGATTCCAAATAATTGATTTGAAAGCTAATCAGTGGTTATATTTGATAATACTTCATGCAACTCTCTTCTGTACTCTGGGTAAACTATTTGCATAATGTGGAGAATTCTAAAAACTTAACACAAACTCTTCCCATTTAACTCTTTCTCTTCTCTGTCTAACTATAGTATTTACCCTCCTGCCTGGACAGCTATAGAATACACCTGTACTAACAGCACATTTTCTTGGTTGGGAGCTTCATGCTGCATTAAAGCCACAGTCTGTCTGTGTGTTTCCCAAAAGACATGAGGTTGTTATTGATCTGGTTTTCCTTCATGTTATCTTTCAATTCTTGATTGGACTTGACTTTCAGTGAGTCAGTTAAAGGCTAACTGCTGAGGCATGAGAATTCAGTGACAGCTTTCAGTATTGTACCCATTATGAAGAGATTTGGCTGCATGTAAGATATGGCTTAGTTGTCAGTCCTTAGCACACAGCTGACACCTTAAAATGATCCATAATCTGTTATAGGATTACTCATGTGAGAGCTCCTGTATGGACTGTATACCATTTTGGGATGTCAGTGTCAATACTGTACTCTGTACATAGGTATCTAACAGTAAGTGGTTATGTGATTTAGGGAACAAGAACTAGAGTAATGATATAATCAGAGAGCAAAACTATTATAAAAAATTAGGCTAAAACAAATGGCATAACCATCTGTAGCATGCCTTTTCCAGAGAGATAGTTTATAAATGTGTTGCTTAGAACACTTGGTGAAACACTTAATCTAATCAGTTACCATTGTGAATCAAATCTGAGAGTAGAGGAAAATGTAATCTAATGACAATTGGTGGATATGAATAAAGATATACAAATATACTGTTACAAATGTCTGGTGGGATAAATGAAACTTATTTTTGTGTACTTTCCTAGGAATAACTGTGGAAGGTGGAAAGCATTTTCAGAGATAAATGGCTAGCTATTTAAACCCAACATAATGTTCTGAATTCATGTAGTGGAAGAATAGAAATTAACATTGTATTGTTTAGGGGGCATGGGGTGTATATTACAGGCAATTCAGTCTCTGATATTATTTTATCAGGAGAGTAGCTAGGGGTAGTACTAAGTTGGCTAGATGATTGAGGCTCTAGCAAAATAATTTTTGGAGGTTCCTGTGTAGATAAATAATTAGATTTTAAAATGTTTCACAAATTTGTAAGAGCATGTGAGCTATAGTTACCTGGCAATGAAGATTTAGAACACTGGGTAGATAAAAGGTTCTTGTGTATTTGTTTACCACCCACCCATCCAGTACACATGTTTTCTTAGAGCCCATGCACCATCTTTTCTCTATTCTCAGTTGTGCCATCAGTGGTTAATTTCATATCTCTCACCAAGAAATAAAGGCAGCAATGCTGTTACCACTCGATGTCATAGCTGCTCAGAACTTACTTGTATTTAAATAATACAGATTTGCTGGCCTCTGAAGCTCCTTAATGCTGTGTATTTAGTGTTTTTTATATCACTACTCATGTATGTCTCCGCAAAAGATATGTTCAAGACCTAACCACTGGTGAATGCGGCCTTATTTGGAAATAGGGTCTTTGCAGAAATAATCAAGTTAAGGTGACATCATACAGGATTAGGGTGAGCCCTAATCCAAAATCTTATGTCCTTATTAATAAGAAGAAGGAGATTTGACACGGTGGGTAAAATTGTAATATTTCCAGAATCTCTTGCCTGGCTTTAGTGCACCTGCATATCAATAGGTGTTTCAAGGGATGGAGAGAGGTGGTCAATCTATATATCAAGACATAATTACAAGGGCATGGAAGGGTTTACCTGGACCAGAGAGGTTGGGTGGAACTCTCTCTTCTGCTGCAGCCTGGTTAAGAGAGAGACAGGATGCCTGCTTGTAAGAAATAAACGGGTTTCTTAACTTTATTTCTTCCTTTGACTGATTTCAATTTTAGAGGTATCTTGCCCCAGGATACTCCCCCCGGAGTTACAGACACCATCTCCACAGCAACTAAGGCCACTGAGGACATGAAGTGGAGAGACCTTTGGTGTCGCACAGCAATAATCTCAAAAGCCTTTGAAGCAGATACATAGTCACCCTTGAGGGACTGAAAAGCATGCATTATGGAACCCACAGAAGATAAAGGGTGAACAACAGAGTGCCAGCAACAGGGGCTGCCCAGGATGCCAGATATGTTTACCCACATGTGCTATAAACTGGAGGTGGCTCATACCTTTGGTAAACATGGGCCAGAGCCTTAGACGTCCTGGGTCTAAGGGAGGCACTAAAAGTAATATTATAGGAGATGTTTGTTGCAAGTGTTATCTAGCATCCATTTACCCTCTTTCTCATCATGTCAGATAGCAAGCCTCTCAAGTTTCTGAAGGAAGGCTGTACTCTCAGTTCTAGGGCTGTAATTTTTTGGTCTAAGGATAAACTAATCCCAAGAAATTGTTTCTGTTATGCAATACAATGTAATTCTAGCCAATTGTATAAAAGTACTCTTCTTTTATATATAAAAAAATACGTAAACCAAATGGCACGACTATCTGCCAACAAAAACAAAGGTTTCTAACATCTGTTCTGTGTCAGTCACCGTATTAGATCTTCCATCAATTTGTCTTAATTCTTACCCTGAAATACTGTGGTTAGGCATTATGATCCCCATTTTACAAGTGAAGAACCTGAGACTTACTGAGTTTAAACAAGTTGCAAAAATCATATATCTAATAACTGAGCTCACATTTAATCCCAAATCTGTTTGGTTTCTAAAGATCATGGTCTTTCCATTATGGAATGGATTCAAGAAAGACATACAGAACACCCAGAAATGGCTCTGCAAGGATGGCCAATCATACCAAGTATAATATTTTGTTTTCATTGTCATAGCTTTTATCACCACTCTTATAATCTGCAGCACAGTCGAGAGCATAAAAAGAGTGTAAACTTAATTATTTATCTGTTCCTTGAAATCTACACTCTGAAACAAATCTTGTTGGGTTGGAAAAGAGCTAATGCAAGTATCTGGTGCTTCAAAATCAAATTGAAAGTTCCATTATCATTTATTAAAATACAGATTTCATGAATTACACAGAAATTAGGGGATGAAGTTATTGAACTCCAGATCATCCAACATTTTTCTCTGAATTTATAAAATTTACCAATATTTTGGAGGGTTTTAGTAAAATGCTCTTTGTGTGTATCTGTGTGTGTGTCTGTGTGTGTGTGTGTGTGTGACAAAGAGACAAGATTGACCTATTTTACGATGCAGAGAGCTGCTGTCTGTCTGTACCATACTGACTGTTGATGTTCCTGCAGTATTTGCCAAGCCAGCCACATTTTCCCTGCCCTGGGGTCATTCACACTACTGTACTACTCTTTTCATTTTAACAGATGACACTATCTGTGTGTCCTGAGACTCAAGGATTAATATGTGATTCTAGGACTCAATCCTGCACCCTCAGTTTCTCCAGACTCAGAAGGCGGTGTAGCCTCTGGTGCATAAAAGAATATAGCTGTACAGTGAGCACCCTCTTTTCCGCTCTTTATCTAGAACAAGAGTTTGAAAACTTTTTCTATAAAGATCCAGATGTTAAATATTTTAGGCTTTATAGGCCCTATGTTCTCTGCCGTAGCTATTCAACTTTGTGAAAACAACCATAGATAATATGAATGAATATGGTTGTGTTCTAATAATATTTCATTTATAAAAACAGGTGGCTGATGAAGTTGTGCCATGGGTTGTAGTTTGCTAACTTCTGATTTAGGACATCTCACTATATTATTTTTCTTCTTTTATCACAAGTGTATTCAGTTTTGAATTATCTTGAAATAGAATTTCAGGTTAAAAAAAATTAGGAAATCAAATTGTCCTGAAATAAATTATTCAGGAAAAAAATTATCCAGAAATATGTATTTTCTTCTTCTATTGACTAATTTTTCAAATTGAATTTCAAACGCTTGTATCTGTCTTCAGAATATTCTTTCCATCCCTTCTCTACCCACACATGTACACACACACACACACACACACACACCTCACCCTGATAGTGCTTGCATTCTCAGTCAGTCTAGTCTTGCCACTATCCCACAATGGCATAATGTTCATTTTATGCTTCTATGTCCTTTTTCTATAGTTTCTACTGCCAGAAAGCCCATCTAGCCTTTACCTACCCAAATCCTGCTTGTATTTCAACAACTGTATAGATCTAGAGTGAACATGAATATTTGTTGTCCTAAGTACTAATACTTGGTGATATTTATCTTAACTGACATCACATCATCTATGGCAAATTATTTATTTATGAAACTGTGTGTGTGTGTGTGTGTGTGTGTGTGTGTGTGTGTGTGTGCCAGAGAGAGAAAAGAGAGACTGTGTTTGGGTGTGTTTTATTGCTGGTCTAGGATTTGGGAATTCAGGAGTGAACAAAAAGCTCAAAATTCCTGCCTATGTGGAGTTTACACTCTATAGAGAAGATGTCATTTGAACAATGGTTTCTATATGATCTTTTCCTTTTATTAAACAATATTATGTGCTATATAATTCCTTCTCTTTAAGATTATAATGTACATGACAACTGAAATCTATTCTATGTTTTGTATACATCTCACACAATAACTAGTGGATAAGTGTGTTTATGGCCAAAACTCAACAGAATACTGAATTAAACTAAAGGGTGAACTTTCAGTTTTAAATTACCTCTACTTAAAATTTAGATACATAACTTGCCACATTTTTGCAGCTTTATTGTGTAAGGGCACCATGGGTGTTGGGCCTGCAGGCTACTTCTTCAGTTGGAATTTCAGTGCAACTAAACCACATTTTGACCCTGAGGCTAAGGGAGCAATCAATGAAGAGGCTGGAAGCTTAGGAGAGGAAAGACATTTAGGCTGATTGTATAAACTATAGTTCTCACTTTTAAGTTTGGATTTTTCTGACAGTTAAAAAAAAACCTTTCCTTGATGAAACTGTTAGGCAGAAAGACAGATATGAGCAGGATGAAAACAGGGTGGGGCCTACCAAGAGCTCAGGGGGTTAATCAGATAAAGTTAGCCAGAAAAAGTCAACAGAGTTAACACCCTTTTGCAGTGTGAGTTCATTCCACATGCTCTGAATCTGGGCTGACTTTGAGATTTGCTCTAGCTAAGGTAGGTGAGGTAGAGCTGAGACATGGGACAAGTACCATGATTAACTTTTCCTGCCTATGATGAGAAATGACAAGATATAAATAGTATAATAAGAATAGGAAGGACTCCAACTTAAGGCTAAGATTCCATTTTAAAAACCAGGGAGTTAGGAGGTTAGATTCTTAACATATTCTTTGACAATCAGCCAACAACTTATACTAACGCAAGGCAAGCAGTCTTAACTGATATGTTCCCAGTGCTTGGGAGTAGCCACTAACTTGAGAGGAACAAAAAGATTATTCTACAGAATTACCTAGAAGACTAGCTATAGATAATGACATATTGTCTCTCACCAGAGATAGACATCATGAGACTGCACGATAAGCCTACAATATGCCACCCCACCCCACCCCACCCCACCCCCATTTACCTTTATCCCATTCTTGAAAGCCTTAAAAGACAGAATGCCTGCTTTTGGGTGCACTTCATTGTCCTCTCTGATTTTACCTGCACTTGCCTTTCTTCAAGTGTGTCACTCTCTCTGTCCTACTCCAGATAAGTAGGGAGGGGCTACTGAGAGCTGATTTGGGCTTGCAAGTTCCCACCTCCTGGGTGACCGGACAGAACTGTGACTATATGATAATGCTTCTTTGTGGCCTGCCAGAAAATCTCTTGTCTTTGCCTCTGGAAAGTTCTCAGAACATAATCTCATTCCATCCAGTGCTCTGTGGCTCCTCCAAATCCTGGGTGGTAGAGACTCAGTTCTCATACTATGCAGAGGCAACTGGACACTGGATGCCAGGTGACCCTGGCTTAGGAGTTGGCAGGCGATCTGCCTTTGCCAAGCAGGAGTTCAGCAAGCTTCCTTTTCCTCCCTCTGTTCTTCCTTCCTCTCCTTTATTCAAGTAAACCTGCCTTTGTCTACCTTGATTCTAGCCTGTTCCTTCCTTAGAGTGTATTCAAATAACTAATGGTTGGGTTTGACATCTTTCTTGCTATATCTTAACAGGGTTGAGACTTTGTGAAGGTTTTGGCTGAGATCCAGTCATTACAGCTGTTCTCATGTGATCGCTGCTTTGAGAAAACCATTTTTCCTACTTATTAGTACCTGATTTTCAAATGTATTTTTTCCATAAGAACTTTCTTTTTTGCCAGCATGGGTCAATAAGACATTAAATTTCCAAGTCATACTTCCCCAGTTTAGACATTCAAAATTCCCGTGCAGTATATTCATTCATAGTTTTAAGGGGATATCAGATTCCATGACTTGATTATTAGCCACATTCTTGTAATGTTTTAACTTTCATATTATAATCTAAACTATTTTCTGAAGAAACAAAGCTGAATAAATAGGCCTTTTCATCTCATGGCTTTTTCAGACTTTGAATAATCTAGAGAGCTTTACACTATATAATGCTGTTTTTAAATTAAAAAAAAATGCAAGGTATAGTCTCATGTAGATGATGATTTTGTCATGCTAATGAAAGATGAAGATGAAGCTAAAACTTTTGACTTCTATCTCAGTTAGTTTAGACTATTTTGTCTATATATCTTAAAAAGTATAGATTATTATGGTTCCCATAGATAAAAAATATAGCAATTTACATCTCAGAGAGACAATGATTTCATAAGACGCTGATGTTTCTTTAAAGTTGAAATGCAATAAATGCTTTTAAAAAGCTAACATGAGAAAAAGAAATGAGCCAGGTTGGTGGCCTAGGAATCTACAAAACCAAAACCAAAATAATAACAAACTTCAGCGTGCTCTCTAAAGCTAACATGGACAAAGTTAACAGCTAAGATAATGCGAGCAGATATTTTAAACATATAAAGCAGATACTTTAAAAGATTCATTTTTGCAAGGTACAAGAAACCTCCACAAATCAACAAAGATAAACCTAGTAGGAAAATGAGCAAAGGATATGAACAAGCAGTTTATTGAGAAAAAACACATACATACAAAAAATACACATTTGATGTCACACTCAAACACACTGATAATTAGAGAAAAGCTCATTCAAACAAATTTCTACTTTACACCACTCAGATTGATGAATATCAGGAAGCAGAAAGTCACCAAGCATAGGCAGGTAAGCTGGGACAGGGTAAACCTCACAAAACTTTTGGGTGAACTGTACTGGTGTGACCACTAGAGAGAGTACTCAGGCACTATTTCGGTAAAAGAATGTATATGATTTCTGTTCCTGAGTGTCAGTCCCATGGAAACTGTCACACAGGTCCATAAGGCAACATGAACAGGAATGTTCCCTGGGGCAGTGTGCTGGCAGTGGGACCAGGGGAAACTCTCCCCTACCCAGGAGCCTAGGAGAGGCCGTGCTCTGATAAAACTGGCCTTTCATAGTGCTTGCCTGCTAACAGATGCACCTTTTCCACAATGGAAAGAGAAAGGAAGTAACAAGATATGAAGGTGTGTCTGTAGCACCTGAAGAAGGCCCCAAGAAAAGACAGCTATGCCATTGTGTATTACAAGAAGCAGGAGGGAAATTCTGGACATGATTTGAAGGCATCCTAAGTGCTATCAATGAGACAGTGGATAAGTAAACTGTAAATGTAGCCCAGCTGCAGTAAGCAACATGGACAACATGTACACAAAACAACATAGAAGGGATATTAGCAGCATTGTGTGTGGAGTGAAAAAAAGTAGAAGATACTGTGTGCAATTTATGACAGCCTGTATACTTTCTCTTTCTTCTCACATCCTTGGCAGGAGAACTTTCCTTATACATAAACCCTTTCCTTTTGGGGAAATTATTAACATTGACTACTAACTGCAGTCCACAGCTGTTGCTCATTTGTGATACCATTATAAAGTAAATCACCAGAAACAATCCAGCCTCAAGTGTCACAGGGAGGGTAATATCTTATTGTTAGGTTAAGGTAGAGAGCTTCTAGGCCAAGGAAACAACATATATCATGAATATATTAAAAAATGACTAAATTGGTATAAACACATTAAATTCATTTCTTTATAACCTATTATTCTTTCTACTTTCATAGACAAGATATAAACCTCACATTGAAATAAGAAAGTAACCCTGCATTATCCTCAATGTGTGTTTTCTATTTAAAATGTATAGCATTTCCTGATGCATTTAAAAGGAATTGCTCTTTCTTCTCCATAGTGTCCTTTGACTGTATTTTCTAATTCCAGATACTGGAAATATACAAAAGCACTGCACACAATATGGGATTCTAAGATCCTGGAGTGGACGTGTGAGCAAAATAGGCTTCTTTTAGAGTAGGATTTAAGGATGTTGGAATAAATCCTGGTGTAAGTTTGACCTTGTAAAACTAATTAAAATATGGCTTTTCATTGGGATAAATGTAATTTTATGATTGATTAAATATACTTATGCAATTGTTCTGATTGGTATTTAGGGGGTTATGATTATGTAAACGTTAAACTGCAGGAAACATCTGGGTTGTAAAATACACATGATTAAATTTTGTATTCAGACCCTGCTAAGTTCACCTTTGTGTGATGTACCAAAGTTTTCATAAAAAGAATGCTGAAATAGAACTGCATATCTGACACTAGCACCAAAATTTCTCATTTGATCCATTATATCTCATTTTCCTTGGACCACACTAATTTTGAGCCTTGATTGACTCTGTCTCCTTTTCTGCTTAGGCAGTCCTACTTGGCATATCAATTGTCTTCTTTGTAATCTTTCAGCTTTCAACTTTGTCTCCTCAAATTTGAATGGTGTCTAATTCTGTCAGTCCTGGTTATCCACTGGCTGTTAGACTGAGAGCAAATACCACGTTATGTAGTAGCATTATCAGCTGTCACAGGACCCTCTGTTAAAGCCCATCACATTCAATTTTCAGTTGTAATATGATTAATCATACAGAGGTCTGATCCTTTTCTTTAAGAATTTTTAAATGGCAGTATCCCTCTAATTGTGCTTCCCTGTCATCTTTCCTTCTCTGCTGGTCCAATTCATATACTTAACCAAACATGTATCCCAACATTGATCCCTTTTATGAGTGGATATCTATAAATGATGGTATATCTAGGAATGTTAAAGAATACTTTTATTCCCTATTGTTTTTATAAAAGTCTAAACTTAAAGCATTTTGAATAAGGGTGGCTTCATAGGTGTGATACTTGTACAGCTGTACAGGGTCCCACACTCCGAAGTGCCTGCCCTTGGTATAATACTCTGCTGTCTTGTCTTGAAATTCTTAAGAATGTTTTGAACAATTTCATTTTGTCACATTGGTGGGCTCAGCGACCTAAAGTTTATCTTTTTTAATCTAAGAGAGATGATGGCAAAATCTGAAAAAAGATGGAAAAAATATTTTAGGTTTGAATTGAACTTCACACAGCATTCCAAATAATTTCACAAATTATATAGCCACCTTCCTTTTGCAATTTGGCAAAGGCAGTAAGAAATCTGGTCATAGATGATTTGGGTTATTAATTAAGGAGGTAAGTACTCCCAAAATAAAAGGAAAGCTTTAATTCAATTAGTATTTATTGAGTGTGTACTATTTGGCAGGTGCTATTCTAGGTACAGTCGATATAGTAGTCAAGTAATCAAAATCCTTGCATTATGGAGCTTATGTGCTAGAGAGGAGAGACAAATAATAAATATAATAGTATGTCTGAGAATAAGAACTGGAGAGGAAAATTATTATAAGAGGAAAAGAGAGAGTCACACTACCCACCAGGCACATACCATCCACTAGGCAGAGATGGGGGAACACTCCATCCATCAGGAGACAGATGAGATAGAATGGGAGCATCAGGCTTTCTCGCTGATAAAATTATCTCTGCCTTAGGACAACCTCACTCCCTTCTCTGACCCTTTAATATGAAAGGACATTGTAGCTTGTCATTTAAGTGAGAAAAAAAATTGGTGGAAATTTTTCTGAGAAGTTATTGACATCAAATTTGTAGTCGCCTAAAATACATCCCTGGCTCAGAATGGATTCTTTACCGTGACAAATGGTGGAGGTGGGGGTTTCTAGCACAGATGTGTCACCCTTATTTCAGCCTGCTAAATTGTTTCTGTCATATGAGACGCACAAGAGAGGTGATGGGTCTTGATATTTGTAACAGAAACATGACACCTTTGCAAATATATTTGAAATATGAGCATGTGAGTGTCATATATCCAAGTTGACCTATTTTCCAAGCCATTTTTCCTTTTAAAAAATAGTAAGTACCAGAAAATTAACCTTATGGTATTACATATTCTATGATTCGAATGGTATCTCTCTTAGGAATATATGTGAGTTTTACTTGCACAGATGAACTATGTATGTGCTAACTTAATGTACAAATAATAAATTTGGGGCAAATGGAAGAAAATTGTTGTCACACGCAACATTCTATGATACCATCTAATTACAGCATTTTACTATGATGAACTAAAGTCCCTTTTGATATAAAATGAATGAAACCTTACACCTTCTCACAAATTCTGCAATAATACATTACCACGAGATTTTAAGAGCTCACCATATAGACCCAGGAAACTGAATTAACTTTAATACATTTATGTAGTACGTCAGTAGGTCAGCTGATAAATGTGTGGCTCTTCCAAAGATTGAACTGCTTTATTTACATCAAAAACTTGGGTTTATCCCACCTCAGCACCTTTCAACTCTATAAACAGAATTAAATTAAATAGAAGTGTATATCACTGGTTGAATTCTGTTAAGTTGAAAATCTGTTCGTATTAGCAGCAGTGTCATCAAAGGTAGTCATTACTTAAATGATATCAGTCTTCATCAGCTACTATTGCTCTTGGCTGGATATTCTGCCAGTGCCATAATGTATTAAACAGATACAATCACCTCTATGTATTAATATAGTTTTTTATGTGGATTGTAAGACCTCATTTCTGCATTTACTTTTCTATATTATCCTAGGTCATATTCCATTTCTTGTTTTGCCTTGTATTACATTTTTTTATAATTTCAACCTCTACTACTTTTTAAATTTTTGAACTTCATTTCAATAAGATTTAAAGCAAAGTACATTAATATGAATTTTTATTCATTCTAGATAAGTTATGCACCTGTTAGCCAGGTAGTTTCCAAGATGTGCTTTTCCAACCATCTGTTCAATAACTGAGGGGAGAAATTTTTATTGGCTAATAATGTACATGTCTCAGTAGTGTCTCTTTAAGATATTTTGTCACATTGGTGGGCTCAGTGGCCTAAAGTTTATTCTTTTAATCTAAGAGTAATAGTGGCAAAGCCTGAAAAAAGATGGAAGAAATATTTTGGGTTTGAATTGAAATACACACACCATTCCAAATTATCTTGATGTCTCCTTTTTAAATTTCCTTCCATTTCAGTTGTAGAATCTAATAAACTAAAATTGGGACTCTTTTCTTGAGGAGGTAGTAGTATGAATGCATTTGTAGGTCCTGTATCATTTTCAGAGTGTCTGGGTAAGTTCTGTAAGTCCATGGCACCTCATGTGGAAGAAATCATAATATACTGCTTATGTTGGTTACATTGCAGTCTTCAAGCAACTCAACCACCTAAACTAATAAAAATGATAGGTAAGCTTACTACCATTATGAATACAGAACACTTTCTGTTAAAAAACAGAAACATCCAGCTAAAAAATGAATACTATAAAGTAAATCAAATAGTTTCAAATTCACTGTTAGTTACATTAATTTAAAGCTAGAAATATGAAAGTTAAAATAATGTTAATGTGTTTGTTTTTAGTCTATGCATCTAAAAATTTAAAACTAAATTGGCAAACAAAAAAACCCTAATAACTAAGGTAAGTGAAGAAAAAAATGATAAAACATTTGCAACAAATACAAAATCATTGAAACTATAACATATCCTGTCCAGGTATCCCATAACTTAGGCATAAATAACAACACACTTCACTCATATTTGAAAGAACAATTAGCAACAGGGCCCAAGGAGGTAGCATGTTACAATAAATGCCTTCCACATAGATAGCTGTGATTGGGAAAGGGGCTCTTCTACAGTAAAAAGAGCCAGGACTGCAGTCTGGGACTGTGGCTTTAAAATATATGACTGTAGCTTTTTATCAAAACACAGAGACTTTTCAGAACACCGTTGTGAACAATTGTATACCTGCTTTTTCTAAATTGCTTTAGTATCCTATAAACACACATTGAAAAATGTATCAGTCTGCCTCAAAACAAGCAAGCAAATCATAGCAACAACAACAGAAACTTCTAGGGTAAAAATATGCAGAAAAAGTAAATAACAAGGAATTTAACCAAAAAAAAGCAAAATCACTGATTTGAAAAGATACGCACTCCTATGTTTATTTACAATAGCCAAGATATGGAAACAACCAAAAGTGTCCATCAGTGGATGAACAGATAAAGAAAAGGTGATACATTTACACAATGGAATATTATTCAATTGTAAAAAATGAAATAAATCTTACCTTACAACAAACCAGAATGTTTCTCTGCAGTGTACTGAGAACCTTCTCAGTGCCAAGCCCTATCTTGAGGGGAGAGATATAAAGGTAACATAGCAGACATACCTCCCCCATCCCCACTATACTCATCACACAGAGTGGAGATACATATTTCTGACAGAGCATATTTAAAGATTTAGATGGGAAGAACATGGGGTCCTCAAGGGACTGGAATAAATTATAGAGGGTAAAGGGTGTTAAAGAGGCAAGACTGGAGAGGGAGGAAGGGACCAGACCATGAAGACACTTTAAAATGAGGTTTAAGAGAGTGGAATTAAAGATAGCAGTGTGAGAGGTGAGAAAGAGGCCTCCTTGTAAAACCACATATAATATGAAAATATAGTTAATACAACTAATTCTAAAAGAGCAACAGGAAAGAAGGCTGCACCAGACTGCATAAACCTGGAGAAAAGAATAGAACTCATGGAACAGGATAACGTGCCAAAACTGTGATCCAGCAGGACCCGAGCCCTTCCCCAAACCCAGCTCATGGGCAGGTGGAAGAGAAACAGAGTGGGAGGTGGTGGAAGCCTAGGACTCCTGAACATGTAGTGCTGGAGATCTTCTCTGGGAGCATGAACCTACATTGCATGGTGCTCTGGAGATTAGTGAGTTTGGAAAGTTCAGACAGATGGAACACTTGGAGAGACTGACATTCCAGCCACTTGTGGAAAATAGGGATCCACATCCAGCTGCTGTAGTACAAAAGAAAGGCAGAGAGACTGAGAGACTTCCTAACAGCAAGAGGGCTGCAAGGGGCAAGTATTGCACAGAGCTTGCTTCAGGAGAAAGGACAGGTGGACAAAATTGTCTGGGCGCACTCTGCCCAGCAGGTTGTGAACTTCCAGGAGCTTCAGGCGCCCCATCCCCCTGGTTGTCTATGTAGCACCAAGGCCCCCCACTGTGATATGCAGCTTGCTGTGCCAACCTCCTGGTGGGCACCCAGTCGCAAACTGGCATCCCCTGCCCTGGCGTAAGGCCAGCCAGAGGAAGGTAGCTACAAACAAAAAGCATAGAGGCTTACACCGGTCCACTCGGGCACAGGAGCTGAGAAGCAGGAAGCAGCTCTTTACTCCACCCAGCCACCAGCGCCGCGCCCCTGCAACCCCCGACATCACTCCAGGGGCTGAGCAGCTCCAGAGACTACAGCTTGTGGACACTAGAGGGCGCCACATATAAATATGAACCGTCAAAGGAACCTGGTTCAGACCAAAAAAACTCACATACACCAGAAAAAAGCCCCAGTGAAACTGAACTCACCAATCTTCTTGAGAGAGAGAGCTCAAAATAAAAATCATAAACATGTTCATGGAGATACAGAAAAATATTTAAGAACTCAGGGATGAATTTAGGATGGAGATTTGATCATTAAGAAATTCCATATATGAAATGAGACATACAATGGAGGGATTTAAAAGCAGATTAGATGTAGTAGAAGAGACGGTAAATGGAATAGAAATTAGAGAACAGGAATACAAAGAAGCTGAGGCACAGAGAAAAAAAGGATCTCTAAGAATGAACGAATAGTGGGAGAACTGGGTGACCAATCCAAACGGAACAATATTTATATTATAGTGGTAGCAGAAGAAGAAGAGAGAGGAAAAGGGATAGAAAGTGTCTTTGAGGAGGTAATTGTGGTAAATTTCCCCAATCTGTGTAAGGAGATAGTCTCTCGGGCCATGGAGGTACACAGATCTCCCAATACCTGGGCCCCAAGGAAGACAACAGCAAGACATATATTAATTAAAGTGTCAAAGATTAAGGATAAGGACAGAATATTAAAGGAGCCAGACAGAGAAAATAGATCACATACAAAGGAACACCCATCAGGATATCATCGGAATTCTCAACAGAAACCTGAAAGACCAGAAGGGAGTGGCATGATATATTTAATGCAATCAAAGAGAAGGGCCTCAAACCAAGAATAATCTAGCTGGCAAGATTATCATTTAAGTTTGAAGGAGGGATTAAACAGTTTCCATATAAGCAAAAACTAAGAGAATTTACCTCCCACAAACTGTCTCCACAGTATATTTTAGAGGGACTGCTATAGATGGAAGTGTTCCTAAGGCTAATAGCTGTCACCAGGGGAAATAAAACCACAGTAAAGAAAGTAGAATGATTAATTACTAAGCATATGCAAAATCAAATCAACTACACCCAAAGTCAATGAAGGGATAGACAAAGACTACAGAATATGATACCTAATATATAAATAATGGAGCAGGAGGAAAAAAAAAGAACCTTTAGATTGTGCTTATAATTGCATACTGAGTTAAATTCGACTGTTAGATAGTAAGGAATTTACCCTTGAACCTTTGGTAAAAACTAATTTAAAGCCTGTGTCTCCCTACTTATTTTCTGTCTGGTTGGTCTGTCCTTTGGATTGAGTGGTGTGTTGAAGCCTCCTAAAATGAATGCATTGCATTCTATTTCCCCCTTTTATTCTGTAAATATTTGTTTCACAAATTGCATCAAAAAGATCATCCATCATAATCAATGGCAATACATACACACCTATTGATAATCACCCTAAATGTAAATGGTCTGAATTCACCAATCAAAAGACATAGGGTCACTGAATGGATATAAAATCAAGACCCATCTATATGCTGCCTACAGGAGACTCACTTCAAATGCAAAGATATACACAGACTATAAGTGAAAGGATGGAAAAGATATTTCATGCAACTAATAGGGAGAAAGAAGCAGGAGTTGCAGTACTTGTATCAGAAAAAAAGTAGACTTCAAAACAAAGAGAGTAACAAAAGACAAAGAAGGACATTACATAATGATAAAGGGGGCAGTCCAACAAAAGGATATAACCATTATAAATATCCATGCACCCAACACAGGATCAACTACATGTGAAACAAATATTTACAGAATGAAAGGGGGAAATAGAATGCAATGCATTCATTTTAGGAGACTTCAACACACCACTCAATCCAAAGGACAGACCAACCAGACAGAAAATAAGTAAGGAGACAAAGGCAATGAACAACACATTAGAACAGATGGACCTAAAAGACATCTACAGAACAGTGAAACCAAAAGCAGCAGCATACACATACTTCTCAAGTGCACATGGAACACTTTCAAGAATAGATCATACATTGGGCCACGAAAAGAACCTCATTAAATTAAAAAAGATTGAAATTGTACCAACCAGCTTCTCAGAACACAAAGGTGTGATACTAGAAATAAATTACACAAAGAAAATGAAAAAGCCCACAAATACAAGGAGGCTTAATGACATGCTCCTAAATAATCAATGGATCATGACCAAATAAAAATAGAGATAAGCAATAAGTGGAGACAAATGACAACAATAATTCAACACCACAAAATCTGTGGGACATAGCTAAGGCTGTGATAAGAGGGAAGTATACTGCAATATAGGCTTACCTCAGGAAAGAAGAACAATCCCTTATGATCTGCCTAAAATCACAGTTAACAAAACTAGAAAAAGAAGAACAAATGAGACTCAAAGTCAATAGAAGGAGGGACATAATAAAGATTAGAGCAGAAATAAAATTGAGAAGAATAAAACAATAGAAAGAATCAATGAAAGCTGGAGCTGGTTCTTCAAGAAAAATTTAAAAAATAGATAAACCCCTAGCCAGATTTATCAAGAAAAAAGTCTACTCACATAAACAGCATCAGAAATGAGAAAGGAAAAATCACTATGGATCCCACAGAAATACAAACAATTATTAGAGAATACTATGAAAAATTATGTGATAACAAACTGGATAACCTAGATGAAATGAACAACTATCTAGAAAAACCAACCTTACAAGGCTGACACTGGAAGAAATAGAAAATATGAATAGACCAATTACCAGCAACAAAATTGAATTGGTAATCAAAAAACTACCTAAGAACAAAACCCCTACACCAGATCGTTTCACTACTGAATTTTATCATTTAGTGAATACACAATACCCATCCTCCTTAAAATTTTCCAAAATGTAGAAGTAGAAGGAATACTTCCAAACTCACTCTATGAGGCTAGCATCATTCTAATACCAAAACCAGGCAAAGACACCACAAAATATGAAAATTACAGACCAATATCCCTGAAGAACATAGATACAAAAATACTCAAAAAATATCAGCAAACCGAATTCAAAATTGTATCGAAAAGATCATCCATCATGATCAAGTAGGATTTATTCCAGGGATGCAAGGATGGTACAATATTAAAAAATCCATCAACTTCATCCACCACATCAACAAGGACAAAAACCACATGATCATCTCCATAGATACTGAAAAGCATTCGACAAAATTTAACATTCATTCATGATAAAAACTCTCAACAAAATGGATAGAGAGGGCAAGCACCTCAACATAATAAAGGCCATATATGACAAACCCACCGCCAACATCATACTTAACAGTGAGAAACTGAAAGCTTTTCCTTTAATATGGGGAACAAGACAAGGATGCCCCACTTTTATTCAACATAGTACTGGAGGTTCTAGCCAAGGAATCGGACAACACAAAGAAATAAAAGGCATCCATATTGGTTAGGAAGAAGGTCAACTCTCCCTGTTTGCAGGTGACATGATATTGTACATAAAAAACCCTAAAGAATCCAATCCAAAATTACTAGATCTAATATCTGAATTCAGCAAAGTTGCAGGATACAAAATTAATACATGGAAATCTGTTGCATTCCTATACACTAAAGATGAATTAGCAAAAAGGGAAATCAGGAAAACAATTCCATTCACAATTGCATCAAAAAGAATAAAATACCTAGGAATAAACCTAATCAAGAAAGTGAAAGACATATACCCTGAAAACTCAAAGACACTCATGAGAGAAATTAATGAAGATACCAATAAATGAAATACACCCGTGCTCATGAATAGGAAGAATTAATATTGTCAAAATGTTCATCTTGCCTAAAGCAATCTAAAAATTCAATGCAATCCCTATCAAAATACCAATAGCAGTCTTCAACAAACTAGAACAAATAGTTCTTAAATTCATATGGAACCACAGAAGACCCTGAATAGCCTAAGCAATCCTGAGAAGGAAGAATAAAGCTGGGAGGATTATGCTCCCCAACTTCAAGCTCTACTACAAAGACACAGTAATCAAGACAATTTGGTATTAGCACAAGAACACACCCATAGATCAATGGAACAGACTGGAAAGCACAGATATAAACCCAAGCATATATGGCCAATTAATATTCGATAAAGGAACCATGGATATGCAATGGGGAAAAGACAGCCTCTTCAACAACTGGTGTTGGCAAAACTGGACAGCAACATGCAAGAGAATGAAACTGGATTATTGTCTAACATCATACACAAAAGTAAACTCAAAATGGATCAAAGACCTGAATGTAAGTCATGAAACTATAAAACTCTTTGAAGAAAACAGGCAAAAACCTCTTGAATAGAAACATGTGCAAATTTTTCCTGAATGCATCTCCTCAGGCAAGGGATAAAAAAGCACAAATGAAGAAATGGGATTACATCAAGTTAAAAAGCTTCTGTACAGCAAAGGACATCATCAGCAGAACAAAAAAGGCATCCTAATGGATGGGAGAATATATTTGTAAATGATGTGTTGAACTAGGGGTTAACATACAAAGTATATAAAGAACTCACACACCTCAACACCCCAAAATCAAATAACCTGATTTAAAAATTAGTGGAGGATTTGAAGAGACAACTAAAGAAGAAATTCAGATGGCCAACAGGCACATGAAAAGATGCTCCACATCACTCATTATCAGGGAAATGAAAATTAAAACCACAATGAGGTATCACCTCACACCAGTTAGGATGGCCAACAACAAAAATACTGGGAACAACCAATGCTGGCAAGGATGTGGAGAAAGGGGAATACTCCTACACTGCTGGTGGGAATGTAAACTAGTTCAACTGCTGTGGAAAGCATTATGGAGTTTCCTCAAAAAACAAAAAATTGTAATACCGTTTGACCAGGGAATTCCATTCCTAACAATTTACCCAAAGAAAACAAGTTCTCAGATTCAAAAAGACCTGTGCACCCCTATGTTTATTGCAGCACTATTTACAATAGTCAAGATATGGAAGAATCTAAGTGTCCATCAGTAGATGAATGGACAAAGAAGAGGTGGTACATATACACAATGGAATACTATTCAGCCATAAGAAAGAAATCCTACCATTTATAACAACATGGATGGAGCTAGAGAGTATTATGCTCAGTGAAATAATTCAAGCAGAGTAAGACAAATACGAAATGATTTCCCTCATTTGTGGAGTATAACAACAAAGCAAAACTGAACAAACAAAACAGCAGCAGACTCACAGACTCCAAGAAGTGACTAGTAGTTACCAAAAGGGAGGGTAGGGGAAGGAATGGGAAGGGGATTGAGGAGTATTATGATTAGTTCACAGGGTGTGTGAGGTGTCATGGGGAAGACAGTGTAGCACAGAGAAGACAAGTAGTGACTCTGTGGCATCTTACTACACTGATGGACAGTGACTGCAATGCGGTGTGGGGGGTGAGTCGATAATATGGCTGTATGTAGTAACCACGTTGCTTTTTTTTGTGAAACCTTCATTAGAGTGTATATCAACGATACCTTAATAAAATAAAAAATCTGGTTAGAAATGTGGACGTTCCCCTAAAAGGTAACGGAAACCATTGAATGGTTGCAGACAGACATGCCATAATCAGATGGATGTCTCCCATGTCAGCCAACTGGGTCAACATCAGTACTATGTACTTAAAAAGTACTGGAGAGGAGGCAGGTTTTGGAAATGAGTTTAGATATTCAGGTATTGAGTATGATATGTCTGAAAGACACTCAAGCATACACAGGAAATATGCAATTGAACATATTTTTTAGCAAATGAGAACGGTATGATTGAGACATAGCTTTGTAGCTTTATTGAAGTAAAAGAAGAGATTAAATGAAACAAATGCTGTCAAAGGTCACAAAAAATAAATAAAGGAAGTATTTTCAGTGAATTTAGGTTAAACAAGTGATTTTGGATCCCAAATTCAGGGGAATTATGGGAGCAGAAAATTAACAGCCATCACTTAAGGAGGAAAAGGAGAACTGAGTTTAATAGGTTATTTCAAGAAATTTAGCTTTGTCACAGAAAAAAAGAATTAAAAAAAAGAAGCACCTGTATAATGATTGGGTTAATGCAGGGGTTCTTTTTTTAAAAGAAAAGATTTAATATTTGAAGAATATTGGAAATCAACCAGAAGCAAAGGGATTTCTGTCTCTTTCCTCTTCTCCTTCATCTCAATGCAAAATCCTTGGGGACACCTGTAAGAGCTGTGTGGGTTTTGTGTACATATGTGTGAGAAAAATAGTTGAGGTTTTGTTCTTATCCTAGTTTGGTCTGGAAAAAAAGAGACTCTGATTGAAAAAAGTATTTTTCAAAGAAAAATGAAGTAGGATCCCAACTTCAGGATATCTTGGGGAGAAGTAAAGGAAAACCAACTATACCTTGATATTCTTACAGGACAAGCTGGCCTCTGGAAGGTTTTTGCCTCTGACTTTCTGTAATGCTCCTTCATGTATTGTTTATATTGTCCCTGAACTCTCAGGCTCTGCTAAAGCAGCACAGTAAGGTCATCCCTATTAAACACTCCTTGCCAAATCTGCGGCTGTTTGAACAGAGAGTAAAGCCTTTGGATTCTAGAGATGGTTCTCCTGCCAAGGCTGGGGGCAGAAAGAGAGAAAATGAAAGGAAGAGGATGAGGAAAGAGATGTCTTCCTATTATTTCTAAGTCAGAAATTGGAATTTGTAAGTCTCATGATGTGACTATGTACTCTGCTCATTCCTCAAGTAGGAAACCCTAGATAGTAAACTATACAAATTTTAGGCTTGAAGCAAATCATATAAAGAGTAAATGTCATTTTTTTCAAGAAGGATAAAAAATTCTCATTGTTCATTCATATTCCAAGGAAATTTATTTTACTTTTAATATATTTAAATGAGTGTTGGCATAAGTAGTTGAAAATACCTATAACCAATTTGGCTCAAAGCATTATGACTTCTATAACTCGAAAAGCTTTTGTCTATAGCCTATAAAAATGCTTTGGAAATGTGAATTAAAGATGACATGGAACAGTACTGTTGATACAACTGTTTCTAGTTATAAAACTATGCAAGACCATACAAAATTTAAAGAACTTTATGAAATATTAAAATTTGCTAAGGAATGGGATTTTGAGTGAGTTTATGTCCTAATGGGGTTGACAAACTTTGTATTATAAAGAAGCTGTTTGCAACAGAGTTGCATTGTTAAAATTAAAATGCTGGAGTCAAAGCCCAAGGCTCAAAGTTCAAGTTTAATAATTAAGACATCTTCATGTGTAGAGACCTTCCTACTCCCCTACGCTGACACTTACTCATCAGCCCAATAGCATCCAAGCAGGGGTCTAATGTTAGAGATGTTTGATGCAATTAGTGTTACACTTTCTCTCTCCTTTCACCATCTCTTTCTCAAATGGAAACACAGTTTGAAGCTGTAGAGAGGCGTGTCTTAGTTCAGAGGCCTAATGATATTTGATATATATCCATTGGATAAAATATATGTATTGTATCTCAGGGAATGAAAAAACAAGTGCTTAATAAATGTGTCTTAGTTCTACCAGCTTTGGAGATGGTGATCCCAGGTGCATGGTGGGAAGGGCAACAAAATCTTTTACTCTCCTCCCATATTAAAAAAGTAAAGTACAGGCTTTCTGCAGGAGATGGTACAAGTTACAAGATGATCTTTAATGCTAGACCCAACACCCCAATTTGCGTGATCAGCTCAGGGCAAGTCCCTTAACCAACCAAGCAGCTTCCCAAGGCATTTGACTGTGAATTCATCCTCCCGCATTGATTCTGTACTTCTTCTCCTAAAATTAATTCTGCTTGCACTTGATATCCCCACATAGAATTGATTAGACTTTCTTTAGGGATAGTCCCCAAATGAAGTATAAATGACTCACCCAAAACATTGGTAGCTGAGTTTGGCACTTTCCACCAGGCTCCAGACACAGTGATGAACACGTCATCTTTGGAGATGCCTGATGCCAAGAAAGGGAGACAACCCCTGAGGAGACTGATTTGCCACAACAGTGTGAGCATAGGACATTACAGACTTAGGGAAGGACGGCTTATTCTCCCAGGGAGAATTTGCTGAAGGATGAAAGCCTTTAGCTCCTCATGAATTAGATAGGCCATGCCTCCTCTGTTACAATGAGGGAAGAAAATGTGGAAAGGATGGCCAGAAATGCTACTTTTACAAGTTTCCTGAAAGAAATGGGAAACCAAGAAAATAGATGTTCTTTTATAACATGTAGCCTAAAGTGATCAAACTAGGGTAAACTTATGTCTTTTGTCTTCTGGTGGTAGGACAGGATGGGTTCAATCATTTTTTTATGTGAAAAAATAAAATGTGCCCACAGGAAGTAAGGGAACCTTTCAAGCTACTGTATGGAAAACTAGCCTGAAGATGAAGCTGACATGGGACTGGGGTGTGGGAATGGAGCTAGTCCCCAAAACACTACTGCCTGGGGCTGTCTTAGCTCTAACCATTTCAACCCAGTCGTCAATGCATTCACGTTATTGTGTGATGGGGGTGTGACATTGCTTTTTTAACTCATATTAAGAGAGAGAGAAACAAATGTCCTGAAAGATGTCTTATATGTCCCTAAGGATTTTTGTGTCAAAATGTGTCAGATGTATTTGTATCAGTTTATATATTTGTATTATATATGTTAATAGGCCCTGGATATACGATTGTGTCCTAGTATTCTGGGAAAGTACACACAGTAAGGCCTGCTACTTTCACTTCTTGTATCTTTGTATTCTCTTTTCCTCACATTGAAACAGTGCTTGTATAGGACACTGGCAGAGGCAGTCTGCCTAACTATATAGGTCAGAAATCTAATCTGGTGTGACAAGTGAAAGAGACATGTAATTGGCTATGTAATTCTAGGGTGGACCTGTTATCAATTTTAAGCAATTGATGTTTTCGGAACATCTTTGTATACAGCACAAGTGATTAAAATTACTGTGGGGAATCACTGAACGTTTTTCTAATCTTCTAGTGGGCTATAAAAATTAATGGAAACTTTTGGTAACTGGTGTTTTACTTGAATATGATTATGATCAGAGTTTAGTTTCTTTGATGCAAACCAATTCTAACCATAATCTATTTCCATCTTATTGTGGAGAGTATCTATCTTTAAAAATAATATGACTGTTTGTTTTCCTTTAATAATAAAAGCCTTTAACTTTAGATTATGTCAAAGTCTCTTCCTGAAATACCAGTCAGGTTTGGGACACTTGTTTGATTGACCTCAGTTTCTACTGTCTCCCCACTCACCTTGTGATCTAGTGAAATTTCCAAAAACCACCAATATTATTTTTTCAGTTTCTATTACTCATACACATTCATATGTACCCTAATTTACCAGAAAACTGAACCTTCAAGGTTTGAGGGAAACTGAAATTATATAGCTGAACGTTTAGAGAGACTTACATACTAATCACTTCTTGGCTTGCATTTTAGTAAACTGATGAAATTTAGCCTAAACTTGGAAATGTCACTCTTAGCAAGAGATTGTGCTATACTACTGTTTATTTCTGGTCTTGAAATCCTCCAGTATATCATATGTGTCCTTCCTGAAGTTTCTCAAAAAATTGGCTCATTATTCACTTCACTTATTTTAGTAGGTTTCGTATGATTTGGCAGACAGACACAAATGAGAGAGTTCTCCATGTGCCCATGTTCACCGTGTGCTTACAGTGAAACTACATTCTTCAGCATAGATTTGCAGAAAATAACTTTAAACACAATATTCTGAGTAACTCTGAAGATGCAACATTTAAAATATCCAAGAGGCATTAGTTCTTTCTTATGTCCTCAAATATAATACTACAGCAAGATACAATGTTTCCATGGCCATGTAGGATTCTTAATGTAGGAGTCATCAGATAATTTGAAACACCGTAACAGAGTAAGAAATCTAATAAAAATAATTATAAGGCATATGAACCCACATCCATTTTTTTGCCGGGCACTGCGTCAAGCACATCACATACATTAAATTCTAATCCTTTCAACAGACTCTGTATACCTGAGATCATTACCCATTTTTTAAATGTGAAGAGTTTGAGACTCACACAAGTCATTTTCCAAATGCCATGTGTCTGGTAATAGAAAGGGCCAGGGAGCAAACCCAGTTTTGTTTCTCTTTAAAATCTGTGCCTTTTTAAATTATAGCACCAAGATCTGCTTCAAAGTATTAGTCTGATTAAAAATTTTCAGTCAAAAAATACCAAATGGCAGGAAATAGATAGATACATCATGGGAAATACATTGTCTTGTTCTAAAAGGGAAGGGGGAATATCAGGACCCAAAAGAAGGTAATATAGATGTTCTTTATGACATTACACTCCAGGAACAGAGGTCTTAGTTCAGGCTGATAAGCAAAGACACTACTTACCAATTAACCAAAAATTTTCCTCCAAGCAATTAACTAGAACCACAGTATTTGTCATGTGTAAGATGGTTTCATTCTTTTCTTTTCTGAAGTTTTTTAGAAAAAAACAGAAAAGTTTAACCATTAGAAAGCATTTTCTGTTGTCCAATGATTATAAATATTGGCTCTGCATTATAAAAATATCCAAATGGGTCAAGATTATCTCTGAGGATTCATTTGAAAATATTTGACTGGTAGATATATTCTGGACAGCAATTTGGTTACTGTGCATATTGAAAGGCTTCAAAATAAAATTAACTCAGCATTCTTATATAGCAGAGTTAATCAGCCTTATAAGTTAAAGAAGACTTTTGTCACAGACAAAGGTTATGTTGACAAAGCTAAATTAAGGTCCAAATAGGTCTTGATACACAGAAAGAATACTCAGTCCCGAGTGTAGTGATAATTAACATCTGACTTAGAGGATCATTGAGACTGAGTTGGAATACTTGAATTGGTCTACCTTACTTGCCTGCAGGCTTTTCTGCTGTGGGGATGATTTAAGTTTCTTCTTGCTTTCAGCTAAATCTCAGCAAGTCTCAGTTTCTGAAACCACCTTTATCATTTGACCCCTTAAGGAAAAAATGAATTGTAATTCAGCTTTCATCTGACTTCATGGAGAACCATCAGTGTTTCTATACTAATAAAGGGAGAGCTGATTAAGAAGGTAGGATTAAATCACAAAATAAAGAAAAATAAGTAGGAATGGGTCTTTAGGTGTCCACTAATGCACATGACCTACTTCTTTCATGTAAAATGTATCCTGTGAGGATATAATTTAAAAGTGTGAAAAAGGATTAGTTCACAAAATCACTGGGGAGGGAATCGAGATACTCTGGATTAGTATAAAGCCATACATTTGCTGAAACCTGTCCATATTTGTCAATCCTATAGTGAAATGAGACATATAAAATTACTGAATGTTAACTGTATCATTTATATATTTTTATTGTTGCCAACTTTGAATGAAACCCCACGGGAGGGTGGTTTTGAAAAATAATGATGCTCTTTAAGAATGCGGATCAAATAGAAGGCATTATCAAATGTGGTAACACTTCAGCTGGACCACCAAGGAAATAGAAATAAATATACAGATGGTTAAAACCAATCTGCTGTCAATGAACCATTAAGGCACATTATCCCAGCTGTCGAAAATTTTTCTATTTTGATTGAGTATGCAACTTTGCCTAATAGTAGCCAGGCAAATTAATCTGTTTATTTTTAGGGCTATATTTTTATAAATTTAAAAATGTGAAATTTTGTTCCCTTGGACATTTTTGTATTGGTTTGTTTGGTCTCTCTCTTTTATTATAAATAAGTTATCCTAATTTTGGATGATATATATTACTATGTTACTAGGCTATATATTTATAATATATATGTTATATAATTTTTTTATTAAGGTATCATTGATATACACTCTTATGAAGGTTTCACAAGAAAAACAATGTGGTTATTACATTCACCCTTATTATTGAGTCCCCCACCATTACCCATTGCAGTCACTGTCCATCAGTGTACCAAGATGCCACAGAGTCCCTATTTGTCTTCTCTGAGCTACACTGTCTTCCCCGGGATCCCACACAAACCATGTGCACCAATCATGATACTCCGCAATCCTCTTCTCCCACCTACCCCACCCTCCCCTTTTGGTAATCACTAGTCCCTTCCTGGAGTCTGTGAATCTGCTGTTATTTTGTTCCTTCAGTTTTGCTTCATTGTTATACTCCACAACTAAGGGAAATCATTTTGTATTTGTCTTTCTCTGCTTGACTTATTTCACTGAGCATAATACCCTTTAGCTCCATCCATGTTGTTGCAAATGGTAGGGTTTGTTTCTTCTTATGGCTGAATAGTATTCCATTGTGTACATGTACCATCTCTTCTTTATCCATTCATCTACTGATGTACACTTAGGTTGCTTCCATATCTTGGCTATTGTAAGTAGTGCTGCAGTTAACATAGGGGGTCAAATGTCTTTTTGAATCTTAGAACTAATTTTCTTTGGGTAAATTTCTAGGAGAGGAATTCCCAGGTCAAACAGTATTTCTATTTTAAAATTTTTGAGGAACCTCCCTATTACTTTCCATGATGGTTGAACTAGTTTACATTCCAACAGCATTGTAGGAGGGCTACCCTTTCTCCACATCCTTTCCAGCATTTGTTGTTCCTAGTCTTTTTGATATTGGCCATCCTAACTGGTGTGAGGTGATACCTCATTGTGGTTTTAATTTTCATTTCCCTGATAATAAGCGATGTGGAGCATCTTTTCATGTGCCAGTTGGCCATCTGAATTTCTTCTTTGGAGAAGTGTCTGTTCATGTCCTTTGCGCATTTTTTAATAGGGTTATTGCTTTTTGGGTGTTGAGGTGTGTGAGTTCTTTATATATTTTGGATGTTAACACATTGTTGGATATGTCATTTCCAAATATATTCTCCCATACAGTAGGATGCCTTTTTGTTCTGCTGATGGTGTCCTATGCTGTACAGAAGCTTTTGAGCATGTTTTAGTCCCATTTGTTCATTTTTTGTTTCCTTTACCCTAGGAGATGCATTCAGGAAAAGTTGCTCATGCTTATATTCAAGAGATTTTTGCCTATGTTTTCTTCTAAAAGTTTTATAGTTTCATAACTTACATTCAGGTCTTTGATCCATTTCAAGTTTACTTTTGTGTATGGGGTTAGACAATAATCCGGTTTCATTCTCTTGCATGTAGCTGTCCAATTTTGCCAACACCAGCTGTTGAAGAGGCTGTCATTTCCCCATTGTATGTTCATGGCTCCTTTATCATATATTAATTGACCGTATATGCTTGGGTTTATATCTGGACTCTCTACTCTGTTCCACTGGTCTATGGGTCTGTTCTTGTGCCAGTACCAAATTCTTTTTATTACTGTAGCTTTGAAGTAGAGCTTGAAGTCAGGGAGCGCAATTCCCCTGCTTTATTCTTCCTTCTCAGGATTACTTTGGCTATTCGGGGTCTTTTGTTGTTCCAAATGAATTTTGGAACTATTTTCTCTAGTTCATTGAAGAATGCCATTGGTATATTTGATAGGGATTGCATTGAACCTGTAGATTGCTTTAGGCAGGATGGCCATTTTGACAAAATTAATTCTTCCTACCCATGAGCATGGGATATGTTTCCATTTATTGGTGTCTTCTTTAATATCTCTCATGATTGTCTGGTAGTTATTAGAGTATAGGTCTTTCACTTTCTTAATTAGGTTTATTCCAAGGTATTTTATTCTTTTGGATGCAATTGTGAATGGAATTGTTTTCCTGATTTCTTTTTGTTAGTTCATTGTTAGTGTGTAGGAATGCAACAGATTTCTGTGTATTAATTTTTTTTCCTGCAACTTTGCTGAATTCAAGTATTAGATCTAGTAGTTTTGGAGTGGATTCTTTAGGGATTTTTATGTACAGTATCATGTCATCTGCAAACAGGGACGATTTACCTTCTTCCTTGCCAATCTGTATGCCTTTTATTTCTTTGTGTTGTCTGATTGCCGTGGCTAGGACCTCCAGAACTATGTTGACTAAAAGTAAAGAGAGTGGGCATTCTTGCCTTGTTCCCAATCTTAAAGGAAATGTTTTCAGCTTCTCGCTGTTATGATGTTGGCTCTGGGTTTGTTATATATGGCCTTTATTATGTTGAGGAACTTGCCCTCTATACCCATTTGTTGAGAGTTTTTATCATGAATGGATGTTGAATTTTGACAAATGCTTTCTCAGCATCTTTCAAGATGGTCATGTGGTTGTTTTCTCCTTCTTCTTGTTGATGTGGTGGATGATGTTGATGGATTTTCGAATGTTGCACCATCCTTGCATCCCTGGACTAACTCTTACTTGATCATGATGGATGATCTTTTTGATGTGTTTTTGAATTAAGTTTGCTAATATTTTGTTGAGTATTTTTCCATCTTTATTCTTCTGGTATATTGGTCTGTAATTATCTTTTTTTGTGGTGTCTTTGCCTGGTTTTGGTATTAGATTGATGCTGGCCTCATAGAATAGAATGAGTTTGGAATTATATCCTCCTCTTGTACTTTTTGGAAAACTTTAAGGAACAAGGCTGTTAGGTTTTCACTAAATGTCTGATAAAATTCAACAGTGAAATCATCTTGTCCAGGTTTTTTTCCTTAGGTAGTTTTTTGATTGCCAATTATATTTCCTGGCTGGTAATTGGTCTATTCAGATTTTCTGTTTCTTCCTGGGTCAGCCTTAGAAGGTTGTATTTTTCTATAAAGCTGTCCATTTCTTCTAGGTTATCCAGTTTCTTAGCACATAATTATTCACAGTATTCTCTCATAATTCTTTGTATTTCTGTGGTATCCGTAGTGATTTATCCTTTCTCATTTCTGACTCTGTTTATGTGTGCAGACTCTTTTTTTCTTTATAAGTCTGGCAAGGGGTTTATCTATTTCTTTTGTTTTCTCAAAGAACCAGCTCCTGCTTTCATTGATTCTTTCTATTGTGTTATTCTCTATTTTATTTATTTGTGCTCTAATCTTTATTATGTCCCTCCTTCTATGTACTTTTGGGCCTCATTTGTTCTTATTTCTCTAGTTTTGCTAATTGTGAGTTTATAATGTTCATATCGGATTGCTTTTTTTCCTCAGGTAGGACTGTATTGCAATATACGTTCATCTTAGCATGGCCTTTGCTGTGTCCCACAGATTTCATGGTGTTGAAAAATTTTTGTCTTTTTTCTCCATATATTGCTTGATCTCTGTTTTTATTGGGTCATTGATCAATTGATTTTTTAGGAGCATGTTATTAAGCCTTCATGTGTTTCTCAACTTTTTTATTTTCTTTGTGTAATTAATTTCTAGTTTCATACCTTTTTGGTCTGAGAAGCTGGTTGATACAATTTCAATCTTTTTGAATTTACTGAGGTTCTTTTTGTGGCCTAGTATATGATCTATTCTTGAAAATGTTCCATGTGCACTTGAAAAGAATGTGTATCCTGTTGCTTTTGGATGGAGTGGTCTGTGGATGTCCATTAGGTCCATCTATTCTAATAGGTTGTTCATTGTCTCTATCTCTTATTTATTTTCTGTCTGGTTGATCTATCCTTTGGAGTGAGTGGTGTGTTGAAGTCTCCTAAAATTAATGCATTGCATTCTATTTCCCCCTTTCATTCTGTTAGTATTCGTTTCACATATGTAGGTGATCCTGTGTTGGGTGAATAGATATTTATAATAGTTATATCCTCTTGTTAGACTGATCCTTTTATCATTAGTAATATCCTTCTTTGTCTCTTGATTCTTTCTTTGTTTTGAAGCCTATTTTGTCTTATACAAGTATTGCAACTCCTGCTTCTTTCTCCCTATTAGTTGCTTGAAATATCTTTTTCCATCCCTTTACATTCAGTCTGTGTATATTTTTGGGTTAGAAGTGAGTCTTGTGTAGGCAGCATATAGACAGGTCTTGTTTCTTTATCCATTCAATGATTTTATGTCTTTTTATTGGTGCATTCACACCATTTACATTTAGGGTGATTATGGATAAGTATGCACTTATTGCCCTTACAAGCTTTAGATTCATGGTTACCAAAGGTCCAAAGGTAATTCCCTTACTATCTAACAGTCTAATATAACTCACTTAGTATGCTATTACAAACACAGCCTAAAAGTTCTTTTTAGGTCCTCCTTTTTGTTCCTCCTCCATTCTGTTCATATTCTGTTCTCTTTGTTTATCCCTTGATTAACTTTGTGGGTAGTTGATTTGATTTTGCATCTGCTTAGTCATTAATTGTTCCACTCTCTTTACTGTGGTTTTATTTCACCTGGTGACAGGTGTTTAGCCTTAGGAATACTTCCATCTATAACAGTCCCTCCAAAATGCACTGTGGAGGTGGTTTGTGGAAGGTAAATTCTCTCAGCTTTTGCTTATCTGGAAATTGTTTAATCCCTCCTTCAAATTTAAATCATAATCTTGCTGTGTGAAGTATTCTTGGTTCGAGGCCCTTCTGCTTCATTGCATTAAATATATCATGCCACTCCCTCCTGGCCTATAAGATTTCTGTTGAGAAGTCTGATTATAGACTGATGGCTTTTCCTTTGTATGTGATATTTTTTTCTCTCTCTAACTGCTTTTAAAAATCTGTCTTTATCCTTGATCTTTGCCATTTTAATTATTAAATGTCTTGGTGTTGTCTTCCTTGGGTCCCTTGTGTTGAAAGACTTGTGCATCTCCATGGCCTGAGCGACTATCTCCTTCCCCAGACTGGGGAAGTTTTCAGCAATTACTTCCTCAAAGACACTTTATATCCTTTTTCTCTTTGTTCTTCTTCTGGTACCTCTATGATGCAAATATTGTTCCATTTGGATTGGTCACCCAGTTCTCTCATTATTCTTTCATTCTTAGAGATCCTTTTTTCTCTCTGTGACCCAGCTTCTTTGTATTCCTCTTGTGTAATTTCTATTCCATTTACCATTTCATCTACTACCTCTAATCTGCTTTTAAATCACTCCATTGTATGTTTCATTTCAGATATGGAATTTCTTAAAGATTGAGTCTCCTTTATAATTCCCCAAATTCTTGAGTATTTTTCTGTACCTCCATGAGCATGTTTATGATATTTATTTTGAAATCTCTTTCAGGAAGATTGGCGAGTTCAGTTTCACTTGGGCCTTTTCCTGGGGTTTGTGAGATTTTGGTTTGAATCAGTTTCCTTTGATGTTTCATATTTGTATGTGACACACTCTAGTGTCCAGAAGCTCTAATCTCTGGAGCTGCTTAGTCCCTGGAGTGATGTAGGGTGTCACAGGGGAGTGGCGCTGGTGCCTGGGGAAGGAAAGAGCTTTTTCCTGCTTCCTGGCTGCAGTTATTGTCTCCACTGTCAGAACCAGTGGCCCGAGCACACCAGTGTAAGCCTCTGTGTTTTGCTTCTATAGCTGCTGTATGCGGGGCCTTTCTCTGGCTGGCCTGATGCCAGGGCAGGGACTGCCAGTTTGTGAGCCAGTGTTGGCATGCCTGCCAGGGGGAAGGTGCAGCAGGCTGAGTATCATAGTCTGTGGCCTCGGAGCTGCATAGCCAGCCAGTAGGTTGGAGCATCTGAAGCTCCTGAAAGTTCCCAACCTGCTGGGCAGAGTGCACCCGGACAACCTTGTCCACCTATCCCTTCTTCTGCACAACAAGCTCTGTGTGAACCCTGCCCCTTCAGCAGCCCTCTCACTGCTAGGAAGCCTCTTAGATTGCCTGCCTTTCCTTTATCCCAGATCAGCCGGCTGTGGATCCCTGTCCTCCACAAAAGGCTGAAATCTCAGTCTCTCCATGTTTTCTGCCTGTCTTAGCTTTCCAACACCACTAATCTCCAGAACACTATGCAATGTAGGTTTGTGTTCTCAAAGCAGATCTCCATGGCTTGGTGTTCAGCAGGCCTAGGCTTCCATTTCTCTTCCTTCTGCCAGTGAACTGGGGTTTGGGAAGAGCTTGGGTCCTGCCAGGTCAAGGCTTTGGTACGTTACCCTGTTTCACGACATCTGCTCTGTTCTCCAGGCATATGCAGTCTGGCACAGCCTTCTTTCCTGTTGCTCTGTTAGGATTAGTTGTATTAACTATATTTTTGTATTATACGTGGTTTTGGAAGGAGTTCTCTGTCTCACCTCTCACACTGCCTTCTTGAATCTCTCATATGTTATATAATTAATTGAATGTATATATATGTATTCAATAATATCTGCCTTATTTTAACATGTATGTACATTTTTCATGTAAATTACTTTCACATAAACACTAAATCTTACTATGAAAAAGATAGTTCTTAATTTGGTTTTGAGCTGTGTAGTAGTAGATAATGTGTTCAGAAAATTAAAAAAAAATCCCTTTGGATGCAGGAAAGAAATGGACAGCAACATATTTCTTTTCCTTTTTTTGTAACCGTAACTCCACACACACACACACATGGTTTAATAGAATAAGAGTTCCAATATTTCCATTATGCAGAAACAGAAATGCCAGAATGAGTAGAAAGTGGAGGCCTGCTGTCACTGAGAGTACTTGAATCTGTAGTTCTGAATAAGTTATCTGGGTTGACAGTAAGCATAAAGGAAAATTCTTGTTAATTGGGTATCTAATTGGATGTACTTCATTCTATTTGTAATCTCTGGAGAAAAGCTCTCTCAAACAGCAGACCTATAACTTCTATAATTAAGACACTCTACTTTAAGCTTTGTTCTCATTTACAATGGGCAGAACTATTTTTTAAGATTCCCATGAACACATGACACTAACATGAAACATATGAAACTAAATCTGTAAGTTAAATATGTATGAGGCTGGGTTTAGGGGAAAATTTTGTTTTAAATCCCTTCTTCAGTAATTGATTCCATTTTTATGTAGGAAGAAATTATCCTTTGTTGTATTGCATTTATAAGTATGGTGAAGTGCAGTGACATTCCATCAAAATATTATTTTGATACTAGTAAGAATTGAACATATTACATATGAGAACATGTTCCTAAGTTTCCCACATCCCAGATTCATCGTCACACAGTCAAATGGCTATGAAACAGGAAAAAGAACAGTATTGGAAACAGAGATGAATTTGTATATATATTCCAAAAATATAAAGAACTATCTGCCAGCAAAGTACAGATGAAAACAGGAAAAATGTGGCACATGACCTGCCACAGGTCACTTGTCAATTGGTAATGGAACTCATAGTTTGAAGGGGTCAGAGCTAGACTGCATCAGGGAAATCAATGACCTTTCTAGCAATGTTTCTCTGAAGCTCATGAAGCCATGTTGAATAGAGATTCCAGTGTGTTGATTACTACAGGCTGACCTGAAAGCTGGTGTCTGCATCAGGAAAAGTGACTGGGAACTGCCCCCGCTGCTTTTCAGCCAGTGCCTCCATGCCAGATGATGGGCAGTTGACACCAGCTAGAGTCCACCTGCTTCCACAACAAACAAGGAAAACCACCCATCGTCTTTTTGTCTTCTCTCAGAATCTTGCCTTTTGTCAAATTCTTAAACAACCAAATATCCTGTAGGAAATCTAACTTCATGGCAACTTGAAAAAAGAGATGAGGGTTTCCCATAATCTCTGGCAGAACCTACCTCATAACACAATATGAAAGTTAAGTCCTCTTCCTGTTAAAGATAGAACAATGAAGAAAACTGTCTTACTCAATAAAAAATGTTGCAGTGCAAATGGAAGAGCACCATACAAAGAAGCAAACATGCCCCCATAACAAAGAATTATGAGTTAAGAAAAGAGAAAATATAAAATGTTTATTTGTATTTTTTAATTATTAAACTTACTATTAGTTCTAAGACATTCACTACGAGCCAGGTACTCTTCTAAGAATGTTGCAAACAACCATTATAATGAAATTCTGTTATAATGCCCTTTTCACAGAATCATTCTTAAGAAAAAATGAAGAGCATGTTTTACACAAGAAAATAGGGGTGGCAGACAAAAAGGAGACTCTGAGATCAGCTAAGGACCACAGCCCCTGGAATAACATGTAGCACAGAGTAGGAGCTCAGCAAATATTGTTGATTTGAGTTTTGCTGAATTTGAAAGATGATTTCTGATTTCAAAAAATGTATCAGATTGGGTCATCCAGATGAAAAAACAATCAGCACCAATATAATAAAGAAGTTTAAAAAGTTCCCATATAATTAAAAACAAAAGATAAAGGTAAAAATGAAAATAACAAGAAAAATGAGCAGGATTGAAATATTAATAATTCTTAACAGTATTATAAACAGAATCAAAAGATGTAAAATGAAGATAAGTAATACTGAAAAAATAAGAAAAAAGTTAAAGAAAGTTTCTTTTTTAATGTAGCTTTCATGATAAAGTAGGTAAAATTAATCATGGTGATGACGATCATAACTGATATTAAACTAATAACAATCATTCATTTCCAAAGTGCTCTAAGTCTACAAATTCATTTAATGTTCACAACTTATTACCCTATGAAATCCTATTAAAGGAGAACCATTATTATCAACATTTTCCAGTGGCAGGTGTAGGGTGGGAGTTAGAGCCTGGATGCAAATCCACAGGCCTTCCCCTGAAGCCGGCACTCTAATGACCTCTATGCCACATTCTGCTCATGAAGAGACCCACATCTTTATAAAGTAACTGCACTTCAAGAGTGAAAACAGCACCAACACCAGCAAAGCTACACTTATTCACATACAAATATAAAAAACACACACTTCACAAAACAAAACAACTCAGTGCTTAATAAGGTAGACATGAGAGCTAACAAAGAAAAAATAAGCACCCAAAACAATGACTCCATTTCCATCAAATTTTGAGTAAAATAGATTATGATTCAAATTTTTATATCTAGCCATGGAAAATCTTAGAAATTGTACTTCTTGGAAATAAAGAGTAATTCAAAGGCATATTTGGAGGCAATAGTGAGATATATGAGAATTTATTACTCAATAATATGGAGTCTTGGTAGAAAAACAGTAGTTAATAGAAGAAATGTAAAAACTATTCATAGATTCATAAATTGCACTTATAGATCAATAATAATAGACACAGATGTTACAAGATGTTACACTGTTAATTTCATCATTTATTCTGTAACAGTAAGAGACAGCTAAGGTGCTTGGTCCCAGAGATTCAACAATGAACACAACAGATACAGCCTTGCTCTTTGGTAATTTAGTTTAGTGAGGAGGATGGAGTCATGATTAAGAAAACAATCAGGTTGTGATGAATATTATGAAGTAAAATAAAGCAGAGTAAGGGAATAAAGAGTGAGGACAGTGAGGGAAAGTCTTTATGTTAAACAGACTCATGAAAGGAAGAAGAGAGTGAGATGTGGAGCTATGGAGCTATCTGCAGACAGTCACCCCAGGAATAAGGGGCAGCAAGTACAAAGGACCTGAGGTTGAAGAGTGCCTGGCTGGTTTCAAGGAAGTGAGTGAATTGAGTGAAAGAAGTGAGTTAGGTTATAAAGTCAGAGAAGGGACCAATTTTTAGGGTAGGAGTTAGCGAACTACAAATGTGGGTCAAATACTTTCCAACACATTTTCTTTTTAGCAAAATTTTATTGGAACACAGACACATCCATTCATTTATTCATATTTTCTATGGCTGCTCTGAGCCTACAACAGCAGACTTAGATAGTTGCCCACAAAATGGAAAACACTTGCACACTGTTATTTTACAGAAGTTTGCTGGAATCTGGTTTATACTTGGATTTTAATATGTATATTAAATACATATTTAATATGAGTGAGAAGACAAGCTATGGAAGGTTTCTGAGTAAAAAATTGTTATTATCTGACTTAGAAGATACATTATTGATACCATTTGATAAATGGACTTTACTGAGGCAGGAGGAGAGGAAAGGGAGGAGTTGCTAAGTTGTTTTCATGTCTGGGCAAAAGTTACTCAAGGTTTAGACTTGGGTGACTGAGGTGGGGTGTGTGAGAATTATTTGGATTCAGTATATATTTTTGAAGAAAATATTGAAAGAATTTGATTAGATGTGGGGTGAGAGGAGTCAAGGGTAACAAGATATTTCCCTGTGTAACTGGTGGAATGAAACTGACATTTACGGAGATAAAAAAGAAATAGAAAAATTAGACTGTAAAATAAATAGTTCAAAATAATATATATCTGTGACTGGGAATTAGAATAGAAGTAACAAATGTTGTATGCATGACATTGATAGAAAAATAGGTGAATTACATTTTTTACACTTAAATGTCACTATGGTACCCACAGTATATATATTTGAGTCCATGATAATATAAATGATTATTAAATAATTATATTTTTAAAAAGAGAAAAATCCTTCTTATAGAAGAACTGCAAATAATTTATATAAAGTCCCTGAGAGGTGGAGATTAGTTCCCTCCCACATCTCCTTGAATGTGGGCTACACTTAGAGATTTCCTGACAAAGAGTGTAACCGGGAAAGTGGAAAAATACATAATATATTTTTATGATGGAGAAACCTGGAAAATACTACCTTAATAAAGTGGTCAGGGTTAACATTATCAGTGATAAGTCATGTTGATAGCATGTTCTGGTGATATGAGGTGATCTTTGCAGTATTCTTCTCCAAAGCCATACCTCTGGTAAAACCACGAGAAAAATATCAGACAAGCCTCTATTGAGGAATGTTTTATGAAATGCCTGACCAATGACTTTCAAAAGTGTTAAAATCGTGATAAACAAGATAAACAGTAAGAAACTGTCATAATCAAAAGACAGTTAAGGAGACATGACAACTAAATGTGATGTAGTGTCCCAGATGGTATCCTGAAACAGAAGCATGACAATAGTGGAAAAGCTAATGAAATACAAATAAAATTAGAGTTGAATTAGTAGGAATGCACCAATTTGGTTTCTTAGTTGTGAAAAATGTAACTTGGTAATGTAATATATGAGCAGTAGGGGAAACTGGATGAGGAAGTATTTGAGAATTCTGTGTGCTATCTTTCAACTTCTTTGTAAATCTAAAATTCTTCCCCCAAGAAAGGTTATTTAAAAGTATAAGCTCAAAAAGTCACCCCTAGTAAAAGTATTTTAGACTGTTTCCAAATTACTAGCAGGAAAAAATACTTTTAAATAACTATTCATAGTGAACAAGAAAAATATCAAAAAAGTAACAATAAACAACTTGGGGAATAAAAATGTAACTTAAATATAATTAATATTAATAAATTCATTCTTCTACAGAGTAGAGCTTGCAAAGAAAATTACTTCATAATGAGAAATCTAATATTATAATACATATCAATGTATAAAAGATGAAAAAAATCTGGATCCTAGAACCATACCCGATAAAATCAGTATTTTTCTTGGTAAACTGAACACATAACATCAGATTAAATTTAGAGTAAAATAATTTTCTTAAATATTATAAAGAGCATCTTTATAATTTACAATATCATTAATCATTTATCATTCTAGGTAATGTAAGGTATAGAATTAAAATATTTTTAAATAATGCTAAATTAAAAGGAGAATAATTTTAAAATATCTATCTTATCAAAAAGCAAGAAAGATCTAAGAAAGCATCTTAAGGAAAAAAATCATAAAGGATATCTGTGATATAATTGACTTGAGACTTAGTAAGAGTTAATAGCAAAACTAAATTAAATATAAATTAATATCAGTTGATAAAATACATGAACCATATATCTTACTCAAAACTTTAACATCTCTAATTGCAAAAAAAATAAGGAAAAGCAAAAGATCCGTTCTAAAATGGAAAAAATAATGTATAGTAAATTAATTTAAGTATTAATATAAAGACACTGCATATATTTAAGTTTATAATTGCCAAATTGAATGCAAAGTATTAAAAATCCAGTTGAAAGAGAAAAGTTGCATTACTTAGTAAGTAGTACTTATTTCACTTTTTAATATTATGGAGATTAAAAAAAATAATACCCAGAGATGATAAACTTCTATGAACAACTAATCAAGACCATTCCTATTCAGAGTGTAAAAAATATAATATATTTTTAAAGTTATAGTAGTGAAAGGTAGAAAAACCCTAAGTATTTAATAATAGGAATTAAGTAAATCCAATACAGCTATGTAATGGAAATTTGCTACTCATTAAAATGTCATGTTTTCTAAGAACTTTTAATGTTCTTGGGAACATGTTTAGGACATACTGTTGTGAGAGAAAGCAGGCTGTAAAATATATTGTATCAAATGTGCTTCCAATTATTTCTAAAATAACATATTTTAATAAAATTTAGCAAAATGTTACCAGGAATTTGTCTGACTTACAGGGTTAGAAATTAGGTAGGTAGACAGAGGAGAGAGAGATTTTTAGTGTATTTTCAATACAAATTTTTTTATAATTGATTTAAAATGTTGAAAGTTAAAAAAAGGGAACTTCCTGAATTTTTGTTCAGTCTTAGTGTTTCTACTTGCAGTCAAAGTATTTACTGAACAAGTGAATCACCTACCCTCCCTTTAATTTCTTATGCTTTTAAAAAATGTAGACAATCAATTTCCTGACAAATACTTAATTCCATATAATTGTAATGCACACACTATGCATATCTAATCACATGTAGCAGACAGATCGATCAATCGCATAAGAAAAAGGAAAATTATTACATAAAATTGTCATTAGGTGGGAATTACCTTAGCAGAACTATATCCAGAATCTATGAATACCATTTCCTTAACTCAGGTCTTGGTTTCTTTCCTTCCTTCCTCCTCTTCCTCCTTTTCCTTTCACTCTTTTTCTTCTTCCTTTCTTGTCATTCCTTCCTTCCCTACCCTTCCTTTCCACCCCCTTCTTTCTCTTCCTTTCTGTAAAGAGAATAAGATAATGCTGTGATTATATGGAGTAAGACAAAATCCCTATCTTCCAAAAGGTCGCTATCCAACAATAAACAGATACTTCTTTTTTAAAAATGGAATTGCAATGAAAATGTCGACAAACTGCTATAGAAAGGTAGAAAATAGATATATGAAAATAAAAAGCAGGCAGTGTGATCAGAGTAGAATGTACCAATAAAGAGGGAAGCACCTGAGAATTTTGTCAAAGACATGAAATTGCAAAATATTTAGTCTTGTACATAGTCTGATGTGGTGTGGAAGGTGTGTAGTGTTGGAGCATTGGGAAAAGAGGAGTAAATAAGTCTGAAAAGTAGTTTTTACTTTGTAATTTTTTATTGTTTTATAAATAATAAGCAACGATTAAAAATTTTGTTTTATTTGCATGATTTTAGTGGCAGTGCACGACATGACTGCAGAGAGAAACTAGAAATAAGGAGAAGTTAGAAGCAAGAATCCTTGCAAAAGATGAGATACCAGTCAGCAGAAAGAGGAGGATAACTTAAGAGATCTTTGAAGGTATAATTATAATGTTGCATAATATGAATTTGATGACTATGTAATGATTATGTTCAATACATGTCTATATGTAGATGAGAGCTAGAGCAAAGAAGCTTCTAACTTAAATGCTGTAATGAAATCAATGTCATCATCTTGAATTAAAAATAGAATTGACATAAGGTCTCCCCAAAGTGACCTTTAACTTTAAGGGTCATTCATTGCACTTAACAGTTCATGGTTACTATTGTGCATGAAAACAATAGAAATAGAAAAATCAAGTTGACTACAGCTACGAATTCTTATAATTCAAGGGAAAAACCATTAAATACTGATGGAAAGGAACAATAACTCTAAGTCACTGTTACATTCTCATTACCTAGCACAGGATGTTTTAGGCAAATGAATGAATGAATGAGTGAATTAATTCATAAAATCTTTTTGACTAAACTGACAGGCTGCAGAAAGTGAGACAATGAATTATTTACAATGCTATTTCTGTCTTGGCATAGAAAAAAAACCAAAGTGTGACAGGATAGAGTGGACCATAGTGTAAAAATTGGCAGATAATGCCAGTAATATATATTACAGTCTCTGTTCTCATCTATTTGCAGGAAAGAAAGTCCCCTCTAGAATCATGAATAGGCAAAAGGTAGACAACACCTAACACAGAGTGCCAGCTTCTTTCCTGGATTTTATTTGAAAGTACTGCTTCTGGCCATGAGAAAGGTCAAATTCTGAGACTTGAAAAAGGTAAACTATAAAAATACAAACTGAGGGAATTAATTAAAAAAAATTAATTATGACTAATGGAAATTAAATGGCAATTTCCTGTATCACAAAAAGTAATGAGTTTCTTATGATTGGTGCACATGGTGTGTGTGGGGTCACAGGGAAGACAGTGTAGCTCAGAGAAGACAAATAGGGACTCTGTAGCATCTTACTACACTGATGGATAGTGACTGCAATGGGGTATGGGGGGACTCGATAATAAGAATGAATGTAATAACCACATTGTTTTACTTGTGAAAACTTCATAAGGGTTTATATCAATGATACCTTAATAACAAAAAATAACTCATGATAAAAAAAGAAATAACTTTTAAATTTTGAAAATGGTATGTCTGTGAAAAAATGTTAAAATGTTATTTTTATGTGTACTTTTCTTCCACTGTTAAATGGTGTACAAATTATGATAGTTTTCTAGTGGGAGGTGATAAAGAAATGGGAAATGTACTGATTTGCTTCTACTCTAAAGAAGAAATTTTGAATAAGATTAAAAAGCAGAGATGACTTTTTGTGCTCTCAATGTAAAGCAGTATCTTCAGATAATTATTTTGCTATTTCTCATCTGCTATGCATAAATCAAAGGAAAAATTAATAATTCTAAGGAAATGAATTGTGTTATTAGCAAGAGATTATGAAAGGAAAATTAAGGAAATCTGAAATATTGTATTCAGGTATTTGTACTAAAGTTTAAGAAAGAGAGAAGATAATGCAGTGATTTTAATTCCAAGTTAATTGGGATGAGGTTCACATAAACACAGCAATTGAGATTCATATACAGTAGTTAAGAAAAGACCTAAATTTGTTTGCCTGTGATGTTTACTAGATTATTTTTCAGCTCCTTTGTTGATATGACAACCCTCACTGTGTACCAAGCACTCTTCTAAATATATTATTAGTGGTGTGAAAAGGAAACATCAACTCAGTGCCCACCTGAAGTTGACAGTCCTGATTTGGACAGTTGACACTGTCTGAGCAATAGGTCCCTGTAAAAGTTTTGATGAGGGTCTCCTTAGCTCTCTGATATGAAATTATGGGCTCAGTTTCTTGTGCTAGAAAATCATGGTTTTGATTCTTCCACAGGGCATTTGCCATTCTTGATTAAGATTAACCTATTGAAACATGTATCTTTGCACATTGCAGGTACTTCGAAATTCCAAGTCTCAATCTTGAGCATATTCTGAATTCCTTATGGAAATGAGTTAGCCTACTGCCTGGATTTGGAATCATATTAGGAACTTAACATTTCACAACAGAATGTCAATTCAGCTGCCTGAGCATTTGAAATGTAAAACATACGGATCGTTTTATCAACAACACAAAATATTGGCATTTCAGACACTCATTAAAAATGTCAATCATGAATTAACTGTGATGCCAAAAACTTGCTTGAGACATCTGATATTTGAGAGATAGGATCTAAAAGATATAGGAAGCATCCATTTCTCTAGTCAGGCAGTCAAGAAACTGAAGCTTAAATTTTGCATTTAATATTTCAAATTACATGACTTGAAAGAACATAGAATTTGCTCTTTCCCTTGTGCCAATATGCTCATGGATTTAGGGAATAAAATTGGATGGTTTACTGACTATGTTCATTTATTCATAAATATTTATAGATTTATTGCCAACCATAATGCCAAATATAAATATAAAGGATATATAATAAACTTAATTTGTTCATAAAACATAATTTTTTCATAAAATTTTCATAAACATAAATTTTCATTAAAGTATTGTAGCCAAGAGCCTTAGGTCTGTACTCAAACTAAAACAAGTTTAAAACCCTCCTTTCTTACTAATAAGCTCTATCCCCTAGATAAATGTTACTAACTTTAAAAATTCAGTGTTATTTGTGAAATAGTGATTAATAGCATGTGCCTGTTTCATAGAGCTCTCACAGCAATAAAAATTGACATTTTAAGAGGCCAGCACTGCACTTGATGCCCTGTAAGTAGCTATTATGATATGGCTTTCAAGTTCTGATTATCATCAAGAATAAATTTTTTTACATTTTATTTGGCATAAATGTAGATCAACATGTAGCTCTAAGGAATCAGAGCAATTCCATGTAAACTCAGCCCAGTTTCTCCAAACACCAACATTTTGCATTAATTGTATTATAATTTTACAAGCAGGAGACATTGATACATCACTGACCTTTTCAGATTTCACCAGTTTTATATATACTTAACTGTGTGTGTGTGTGATGTGTATTTAATTGTGTGCAGTTTTATCATAGATTTGTGAGACCATAACCATAAAGATGTAGGACTGTTCCATTGTAAGGATTCCTCTGTTACCCTTTTATAGTGTTAGCTACCTCTCTCACTCTTTCTGCCCCTCCCTAGTATCTGATAACCATTTAGCTGGTCTCTAGCTCTGTAATTTGGTCATTTCAAGAATGTATATGAATGCATCACACATAAACTTTTGAGATGTTTTTAAATCACTCTCAGCATAATTCCTTTAATAACCATCCAAAATTTTGTATGTGGGAGTAGTCTGTTTCTGTTTAAGACTGAGTAGCATTCCACGGTATCTATTAATCACAGTATATTTATTCTAACACTCAAAGAATTTAGCTGTTTTCAGAATTCAGTTGGGCTATTAAAAATGAAGTTACAGTGAACATTTGTTTACAGGTATTTGGTTGAACATAAGTTTTTATTTGTCTGGAATAAGTAGCCAAAGGTTCAATTGCTTGGTCATATGGTAAGTAAATGTTTAGCTTTTAAGAAACTGTCATATTTTTGCCAGAGTAAATGGTGTCCTGTATTACATACCCATGAGCAATGTATGAGGGACCCAGTTCTTCCATGATCTTGGTGGTGTATGATACAACCACTCAGTTTTCTTTCAGTCATTCTTATTGGTGTATAGTAAATGTTACTGTGGTTTAAATTTGCATTTTCCTTATGATTAACAATATTGAATATATTTTCATATGTTTATCTGATATCTGTATGTCCTCTTCACTTCATTGAAATAACTGCTTTTCCTTCTGCTCATTTTCTAATTGGATCACTTGTTTCTTTATTGTTAACTTTACAGCTTTTTACGTATTCTAGATATAATCCTTTTCTTGGCTTGCAAGTACTTTTTTCTTCTCAGTTTGTAGCTTGATTTTTGCCCTCTTCACAGAATCTTTTTAATTGTAATGAGGTCCAATTTATCAAATTTTCCTTTTATGGATTGTGCTTGTGTTAACAAACCTAAGAACTTGCCACCTAGCTCAAGGTCCCAAATAATTTCTGTTATAGATTTTTCTAAAAGTTTTACAATTTTATGTCTTCTATGTATTTCCATAATCCATTTTGAGTTACTTTTGTATGAAGTGTGGTACTTAGGTTGAGGTTCTTTCTTCCTTTCTTCATTCCTTCCTTTTATTTACAAGTGAGTGTCCAGTTTCTTCAACACCATTTATTGACAGCACTATATATACTTCCATTGAATTGCTTTTGCATTTTTGTTAATCTCAAGCACATATTTGTGGGTCTGTGTTTCAGGTCTGTTTCACTGATCTGTGAGACTCTCATTACAGTTGCTATACAGTAAGCCCTAACATCAGACACAGTGATTTCTTGTACTTCATTCCTACTTTTCAAAACATTTTCTTTTTAGATCTTCTAGGTCTTGTGTCTTCCCATAAAATTTTTTAGATAAGCTTGTCTATGCCATAAAAAATCCCACTTTGTCTGATTTTGATAGGAATTGCATTAAGCCTATAGGTCAATTTGGAGAGAACTGGAGAGAGTTAACATCTTCATCATGTCGAATCTTCAGACCACAAATGTGGTTGATTCATCTCCACATTTATTTAGATCTTCCTTGATTTCTTTCATCTGACTTTTGTAATTTTCAAGATAGAAATCCTGGAGCAATTTTGTTAGCTTTACACCTTAAGTACTTAATTTTTTTCATAGTATAACTATAAATGACATTGTGTTTTTAATACCAGTTTCCACTTGTTCAGTTTTAATATATAGAAATGTGATTTATAAATTGATTTTGTATCCTGCAACTTTGCTGAACTCTCTGCTTAGTTCTGAGTTTTTATAAAATACAGACAGTTGTATTTCTTCTTTAGTAATCAATATGCTTTTATTTCCTTTTCTTGCCTTAAAGTACTATCTAGAACCACCAACAGTATGTTGAATAAGAATGGTAGCAGTGAACATCCTTCTCTTGTTCATGAATTTAGTAGGAAAGTATTCACCATTGTTTGATGTTAGCTCTAGATATTCTATGGATGATCTTTAAGCAAGTTGAGGAAGGATTTGCTGGGGTTGCCATAATAAAATACCACAAACTGGGTGGTTTAAACAACATAAATTAATTTCCTTACATTTCTGGAGACTTGAAGTCCAAGATCAAGGTGTTCTTAGGATCACCCTCTTCTGAGGCCTCTCTCTTTGACCTGTAGTTGTCCATCTTTTCCCTGTGTCTTCACACATCTCTGTATTTGTGTCCTAATCTTCCCTTTTTGTAAGGTCACCAATCATATTGGATTATGATCCACTCCAAAGACCTCATTTAACTTTAATTATCTCTTCAAATACCCTGTTTTCAAATAGTCACATTCTGAGGTACTTGGAATTAGGACATCCACATATGAATTTGAGGGGTGGGAGGAGAGAAACACAATTCAGCCCATCCCGGGAAATTCCACTCTAGTCTTTGTTTGCTTTATTTTTATCTTAAATGCATGTTGAGTTTTGTCAGATGTTTTTCTCTGGATCAGTTGATATGATCATATAACTTTTCTTTTTAAACCAGTGGTGTGGTAAGTAAGGTACAATGAATTATTTTTTAATGTTAAACCAGCCTTGCATATTTGAAATAAATCTCAGTTTGGTTATTGCATGTAATTCTCTACATATGTTGCTAGATATGATTTGCTAATATTTTATTGAGAGTTTTTGCACCTAAATTCGTGAGACATATAGATCTATAATTTTCCTCTTTGTTATTCTGTCTACCTTTGGTACCAGTGTAAAAGTAGATTCATGGAATGAGTTGTGAAGTGTTTCTCTGTCTTCTATTTTCTAGAAGACATTATATAAAATTGTGTTAATTATTTGATAGGATTCTCCAGTGAAATCATCTAGGCTAGAGGATTTATTTTGGGGGAGCTTTTTAATTAAAAATTCAATTTCTTTAGTGATTTTAGGACTATTCAGATTCTCTTTTTAATCTTGTTGAATTTTAGTAATGTGTCATACTGGGACCATTTCTTCTAACTTGTATACTTTATGAATGCAAAGTTACAGTAATTTCTCATTGTCCTTTTGATGTAGGCAGGGTCTATAATGGATATTCCTGTTTATATGCTTAATACTGGTAATTTTAGCCTTCTCTCTCTTCTATCTGTGTCCCTTTATCTGAGGTTTTTCATTTTATTCATTTTTTTTAAAGAACCAGTTTTCAGTTTGATTTTTCTATAGTTACTTCTTTTCATTTGTACTGACTTTTGCCTTAATCTTTATTTCATTTCTATAGCTTGCTTCATTTTATATCAAAAAAATGTTCCTAAAGGTTGAACATAGGTTATTGATTTGAAACATTTCGTTTCTAAGGTAAGCATTATTGCTATAAATTTTCACTCTTAGCACTGTTATTTGAATTCCACATAATTTGATATCTTGTATTTTCATTTTTATCCAGTTCTCTACATATTTTTAAAACTTTCTCTTGACTCATGGATTAATTATATCCATGGATTAATTAGACATGCATTGTTCGCTCTAATGTGTTTAAAGATTTCCTCTTGTCTTTCAGTTTTTGATTTCTAGTTTGATTCTATGTCAGAGAACATAATCTGCATTTTTTTTAGTTCTTTAGGTTTGTTAACATTGTTTTATGACCCATGAAATGGTCTATCTTGGTGAATATATTTTGAAAAAATATATATATTCTGCTGGTGTTGTCTAGAATGTATTATATGTCAATTAGATCCTGTGGTTGCTTATATAACTCATTTCTTCTACAGACATACCTCTTTTGGTTATGTTTCACTTTATTGTACTGTACAGATTTTTTTTTTACAAATTGAAGATTTATGGCAACCATGTGTCAAACAAGTCTTTTGCACCATTTTTCCAATAGTATTTCCTTACTTTGTAACTCTGTGTCACATTTTGGTAGTCCTCATAATATTTCTAACTTTTTTATTATCGTATTTGTTTATGGTGATCTGTGTGCAGTGACCTTTGACATTACCATTATAATTCTTTGGAGGTGGACACCAAAAACTGTGTCCATAAGACAGTAAACTTAATTGTCAAGTGTTGTTTCTGACTGCCCCACCAACTAGCCATTCCCCTGTCTCACTCCCTTTTCACAAACCTCCGTATTCCCTGAGACATATCAATATTGAAATTAGACCAATTAATAAACCTATATGGCCTCTGAGTGTTTAAGCAAAAAGAAGAGATGCATATCTCTCACTTTAAATCAAAAGCTAGAAATGATTAAGCTTACTGAGAAAGGCATGTTGAAAGCTGAGACAGGCTGAAAGCTAGGCCTCTTGTGCTAGTTAGCCAACATGTGAGTACAAAGGAAAAGTTCTTAAAGGAGATTAAAAATGTACTTTGATCAACACACCATTGGAAAGAAAGTGAAACAGTCTTATTACTAATAAGAGGAAAGTTTTAGTGGTCTGGATAGAAGATCAAACCAGCCACATTTCCTTAAGTCAAAGCCTATTCCAGAACAAGGTCCTAACTCTTTTCAATTCTCTGAAGGCTGGGACAGGTGAAGAAGCTGCAGAAGAAAAGTTGGAAAGCTGCAGAGGTTGGTTCATGAGATTTAAGGAAAGGCACCATCCCTATAACATACAAGTACAGGGTGGAAGCAACAGGTGCTAATGTAGAAGTTGTAACAAGTTATCCATAAGATCTAGCTAAGATAATTAATGAAGGTGGCTACACTAAACAATAGATTCTCAAAGTAGATGAAACAGCCTTCTATTAGAAGAAGAAGATACCATGTAGGGAGTTCATAGCTAAAGAGGAGAAGTCAATGCCTGGCCTCAAACGTTCAAAGGGGAGGCTGACTCTTTTGTCAGGGGCTAATGCAGTTGGTGACTTTAAGTTGATTCCCATGCTCATTTACCATTCAGAAAATCCTAGGGCTGATAAGAATTATGCTAGATCTACTCTACCTTACTCTCTAAATGAAACAATACCTACATGACAGAACATCTGTTTACAACATGATTCACTGAATAATTTAATCCCTTCTATGCAGAAGAGACCTAAGTAGATGACAGATCTGAATAGCTCAATAGTTGAGGCTTTCTACTCAGAAAAAAAAGATCTGTTTCAAAATATGACTCCACATTAATCTGATCACCCAAAGCTCTGATAGGAGATACATAGTGTAATTAATGTTTTCATGCCTACTAACACAACATCCATTCTACAACCCTTGAATCCAGGAGTCATTTCAACTTTCAAGCCTTCTTATTTAAGAAATACACTTCATAAGTTATAGCTGTTATAGATCATGATTTTTCTCATGTATCTGGACAAAGTAAATTGAAAACCTACTGGAAAGGATTCACCATTCTAGATGCTATTAAGAGCATTCATTATTCAAGAGAACAAGTCAAAATATCAATATTAACAGGAATATGAAAGAAGTTGACTCTAACCCTCATGGATGACTTTGAGGGGTTCAAGACTTAAGTAGAGGAAGTACCTGCAGATACAAGGAAAGTAGCAAGAGAACTAGAATTAGAATTCGAGCCTGAAACTGTGAAAGAATTGTAGCAATGTCATGATAAAGCTTGAATGGATAAAGAGTTGCTTATTATGAATAAGCAAAGAAAGTAAGATGGAAGCAAAGTTTCTTGAAATGGAATGTACTCCTGATGACAATGCTGTGAAGATTGTTCAAGTGACAACAAAGGATTTGGAAAATTACATACACTTACTTCATAAAGCAGTGGGCTTTGAGAAGGTTACTCCAATTTTAAATGAAGTTCTGTGGGTAAAATGCTGTCCAACTGCATTTTAGGCTTTAGAGAAATTTTTCATGAGAAAAGAATCAATTGATGGGGCAAACTTCGCTGTTGTCTTATTTTAAGAGATTGCTACTGTCACTGCAACCTCTAGCAACCACCACTCTGGTCAATCAGCAGCCATTGTTATAGAGGCAAGACACTCCACCAACAAAATGATTATGATTCACTGAAAGCTCAGATGATGGTTAGCATTTTTTAGCACTAAAGTATATTAAATTCAGGTATGTATATATTTTTTTAGACATAATACTATTGTATACTTAGTAGAGTACAGTGTAATGTAGACATATCTTATATGCACTGAGAAACCAGAAAAATTAATTTGACTTGCTTTATTGCCATATGTACTTTATTGTAGTAGTCTAGAATTCAACCCATGATATCTCCAAGGTATGCCTCTATATTCTTCTTGATTTTTTTCTAGTAGTTCTATCAGTTCCCAACAGTGGGATGTTGCTGTCCCTAACTGTATTTGTGAGTTTGTCTATTTTTCTTTTTAGGTCTATCAATCATTGCTGTAGGTAATTTTAGGCTATGTTGTTTGGTGCATATACAATTTAATATTGTATATCTTTATGATTGATTCATACTTGATTATTATAAAAATACATTTTATTGGGAATTAGTAATTATGTTGCCATGAACATGCTTTAAGGAATCTTAGGGAATGAAATCTACATAAATTAATAATTAAATAGGAAAAAATTCAACCCTCATGCAGCAGTAGTAAGGCAAGTTGTTTTAACTTTAGCCAAAATACATTTTATAGTATGGCATAATAAGACACCAAAAGGGACTCTTAGCCCTTCTTCAAAGAATTTTGTATAGTAAATATCTACTTGTCCATTCTTATATTAATATGATCAGTCTTGGGTGTGTATGTTAATGTACATATATACATGTATTAATCAGTTGCTGAATAAGAAAAAGCTACTTACCATGCATGTAGAAAGTACTAGATAGGCACTCTGCAGTGTGTTTGTAATATTACCCAACAATTGGCTCTGACTAAGGTATTAGTCAATTCCTTTTCCATATATAAATGACAAGAGATAAGCAAGAGAAAAAACAGCTCTGGTTATGATTTGAGTTTCATCTTCCTCCTCCATCTCAGTTTTAATGAGATATAACTGACATACAACAACGTAAATGTTTAAGATATATAACATAATGATTCGACTTGTATATGTATTGTGAAATGATTACCACAATGTGTCAATATCATTATCTCATATAGATACAATAAAAAGAAAAAGGAAAAAATGTATTTTTCCTTGTGGTAAGAACTCTTCATATCTATTCTCTTAATTTTCATATATGCCATACTGTGCCTCTCATCTTTGTTTCAGGTTGATACTGAGTAATGAGCTAATAATCTGTAATAACTTTATAGTGCCAGCTATTATAAAACATACTTCTAACCTTATATTATTCCTTTTCTTCACTAATGGATGCAAAATAAACCACTATGAGTGAAGTGATAGGAACTAAGCATCTTGTTTCTAGGTTTAATTTTTTGATAGCATGTATCATAGTGATAGAAAAAGAAGTCATTACATTTTATAAGATAAAACTAGTTGCTGTTAAGAAAAGAGTATTGCTCCTATCAAAAGCCTTGTATTTAAGACTGTCATTGCTTTTAGGTGTAATCTTTTATAAATTCTTTGTTTTATGTTTGTTTTTATTTCAGTTTTAAAACCAAGTAGTCAACTATATTTTGCAGGTTTTTAGTTACATCCTCATAAACCTGATAAAGCAGAAGATGACTTGTACTGGTGATTATGGTGATCACATAGAAGTAAAAACACTATTTCCAGGGCCACTTCAGTTTGTCTTGATTTGACAGAAACAAATAAATGGCTCGATGTTATAGAATCAGATCAGGATCAGAACCAACATTTTCCTATTCATTTCTAACCAGGAATTGATTGTATGTGGGGGCATGTGTGTGCCCCCATCCCCATAATTTAAAATATTTATTTTAAAGTAATGGTAATTTTTGTCACAACACCCTCTATAGTGCCAGTAGTGCTGTGTGACATCTTATGGTTCTACCAAATCCTTTTCAAGGGTAATTTGAAATAGTGCTATCCTACATTTGACTTTGTGTTTGTCAGTCAGTAGATAGCCTGTATACTTGAAATGTTCAATAAATATTTTGTAGCTATGGTAGTTGAAGTTGTATATCTGAAGCTATATTTGTATCTATATCCATATTGACTCTGAGTGGGAGGTTTGTGTGGTGACAGCTGAAAGGGAAAGAAATCCAGTTTTTATTTTTAGAATCTTTTTGTATCTAGGGCTGATTTCCAAGGACACTGTAGCTTAGGTCAAAATCCTTAGGCTGTAAGCTGAAAATAAAATTAACCTGTGTCTTATACTTCTTATAAAATTTATAATGCCATATTTAATGTTTTTGACAATTAGAGCAAAACATAAAAATAACAATGTGATTTAATCTGCAGCACAAACTGCCCACAAATAATCACTAATAATAAGCAGTAAGGGAATAAATAGTAGATCTTGGTTAGTTATCTCAATGTCAGAAGTTAAATCTCAAATTTCCTTTGAACATGCATTGCCCACTAAAATTTTGTTCATCAACTGACAGCTTCTGTATGAGATGTGAAGGTGAATGAGGTTGTATTAGTTATCTATTAATACATAAGAAATGATCCCAAAACAGTAAGCATTCATTATTTTGCAATTTCTGTAAAGAAAGAAGGTGTGACTTCTCTGGGTGTTGTGCTTTGAAGTCTCCCAGAAGGCTGTGACCCTGGTGTAGGCTGAGACTGTCTTGTCTGAAGATTTGCCTGGGAGAGGATCTGCCTCTAAGCTCATGCATATGGATACCACAGAATTCAGGTCCTTGCTAGCTCTTGGCTGAAGCTCTGCCTTAATTCCTTGTCATGAAGGCCTCTCGGTAGCACAGATGAAAACATGGCAATTGGATTCCCCCTGAGTGAGTAAACAAGAAAGCAAGAAAGGGTCCCCAGACTGAAGTCATCGTCTTTTTATAATCTAACTTGGAGATGCTATCCAATCACTTTTACTTTATTCTATTCAAGGCACTAGATCTAAGTCACACTCAAGGGGAGGTGGTTGGTTATACAAGGACAAGATGAAAATGAGGCAGGGACCATTGGGGATCATATTAGTGGCCACCTACCACAAGGGTGTTGTTAATAATGCTAATGTATACAATTTACTTGCCTTGAAAAACCATTTTTTTCTTTCACACACATAATTAAAGAAAACACATATAAATAACCAGTAGAATAGACATGCCCTTAAGACAATCTTGCTTTGGCAATGTGGGCAGCAGTGGGGTAAAGTGGGAAACTAACCAGATACAAGGAAAAGATTAATAAATCCAAATGTTACAGATGCACACTGTCTGACTTCAAAACAGCCATTTCATTTAAGGATTTTAAATTATCAGATTCCACCAGCATTTGAGACTATATTTAAAATTCAGCTAAAGACAACCAAACTTTGAATTTTGGATTTTTTAAATAACTTTAATAACATTGATTTTTCTCATATTCTGGTATAGATATCCAGTTATTATTATTTGTATTTGTATCACATTGTTGAACAAAGTCAACATTAGATTAAAAAAACACATAAAAATAAAAATGACATAAAAATGATGGGATTATTTGATAAAGAACATTTACATACTCTAGATCATCAAAATGGTGTTTTAACTTGTTTTTGTCTTTTTTACTATTGATCATTCTTTGATAAAGCATAACATTTTTTCCACTGTTTTTGTTTATTAGAATGGCTATTTTGTTTTCAAAATAATTCCCTTACAGAGTCCACTAAGATAGAATAATAAATAATTAATAACAAATTCTATAATATAACAAATATCAGCTGGTTATGAGACCTTCTCTTTCTATGACTTCAGATTTTAGAATCCAGTATTGCATTGTATTGATTTTCTGGTAAAATCCCTTGTATGCAATATTGCACTATTGAATCCTTTCCCTGCTGTGGAATTAGATGTGACACCATTGGCTCATAATGAAGATGCTGCCCTAACAATGGACTCTTTTATAAACACAACAATAACATTTTGAATTTCATCATTATGAAAGATTAGTAATGTACAATTTAATTCCCAGGGTTTTAGCGTTAATGTGATATGAGCTAAAATATTTACTTTTTCAGGGCCAGTTTAATTAAGCATATCCATTGTCTTGACTCAAAACATAATTTGCACTAGGTTTAAATATTTCATCATTGTGTTTGTACAGAGTTTGAATACTTTTAAAGAGGTCCTCTGAGCTCATTTTAAACTCTGAGAAATGAGTCATGTCGAACTAACCCAAGCTTCTTGGTGCATTGCGTTACAGCTCTACATTTTCTGACAAACTGAATTCCAGCCAGGTGTCACTCTTTAGAATCCCCAAGGTTTATCTCTGCCCTTTTTGCTCTGACATATGCTTTTAACATACCCAGAAAATGGTGTGATAGAAACCTGTGGAGTGGTAATACCGTCTACAGCAGGGGAGAGCTGTAAAGAACCATTAATGAGGCCTCCCATAAACAAACTGTTCTGAACAGTCACTGCAGCAGAGGAAATGAAAAGAGATTTGATCTACTATTACATAGTGCATACAGTGCAAAGCTCTCCGTTAACCCATTCTTCGGAGTGGATTTCCAGAAAGGGAAAACAAGCTGCATTTTCTGTCCATATCTCCTATGAGAAAATTATTTGACCTTATTTGAATTTTTATTTTTCCCTCTCAATTTGAGAAATCTCCAATATGTCCTTTCACTGATGTTCTACAATAGGGTATGTCATCTACTATCTACATCATTAAAAATGTATGTTACTCTTTGCAGATGTAGCTAAAAGCACTTGAATGGAAATCAATATTTATATGACTTGCAAAAAACTGTTTCTGTTGGATCCCACCCTGAAGGGTAATCTGGAGTGAGAATAATGAAAAACAGAAAAGGACATAACTATACACAGTAAGTAAAAACTACCAAATAAAAATGTGGTTGGATGTTAAGCTCATAAATTTTTTTAAAGTAAAATCTTCTGGAAATGCAGTACTATGCCTCAAGAGAACCACTAAGGTCAGATTCAAATTAATCCATAAGGAAATAAACAGGATGCCTTGGTACGTGAAGCAGGAAAATATGGCTATGACTAGGTGACCTAAATAACAATCTAGGTTATCTATTAACTTCATTTATTTAGATGTGATATTTTATGATTAATTGTCATTTGTACATTTGTTGACATTTAATGTTTTGTGTATTTATGTTGTATGTTGCACCTACATACCTTCTGAATAATGTATTCATTAATATACAAAACATAGTTCTTTTAGAATTAAGGTCAAACCCAACAAGTGAGTAAGTAGGGTTTGCACATCTATTATGTTACAGTATGGTTCATTGGCTCTGACATAACTTTTTCAAGTTTGTTAGGTAAAAATAATGCACACATAAATATGTTTAAAACTCAGCATACCATATATGAAGGCTTAATTCAAGTTATTACATTAATTTTAAAACTTGAAAAAATGCCCCTTTTGCCTTTTGTAAAATATGCTTAATATCATAAAGTCATGTATATGTATAATCTGCTGTTTTCTCACTGATCCAAAATACAAATAAATGAAATAAAATGTGGTGAAATAGAGGATTACTGCATAAGCTACCGTTTAGTTAAGTGCTGACTTGGAGAGTAGGGCTACTCAAAGACTCTGTGCTCTTCTTCCTTCCCACATCACGCATCTCCTCGACTTCTCTAACATACCTTTGTGTCTAGCCTTAAGTCAAGTTCAAGGACTCCAGGTGAAAGAATCTTCATTCACTCTCCTTTCTCTAACCTGACTCTAAGAAGACAATAGTACTCATGAGCCTGTGAGCCTGTATTAATGTGACAAGCTAGAGTGTGTGTAAATCACTTACCATTCCAAATGCATTATCAGTGACATAAATATAGGAACGATGACTTAGAAAATTGCCCCCTTGAGGAAAAAGGCAAATTATTATTTGCAACTTTTATAATTCCTCAGTAGGTTAAACAGTCTTCCTTAATTTGATTGGATGGATTTTGAAGATTTGGAGTAATCTCTGCTCTCATATACCCCTTTTCTTAGTTTCTCTAATTACCAATAACAACAATTTTTGAGTAACAGAATAGAGATATCTTCTAAGGATGCAAAACAGTTTTTTTCTGTGCAGATTCAGGGTTTGTGTGTGTGTGTGTGCTTGATGCAAAACTAAACCCAAGTATCACATGAACAGTTTGGCCCATGTATTTGGAATTTTCTCCTCCAGTTATCTGTATCTCTATAATTAATGTGCTGTGGAATAAAAAGAAAAGAAATTGTCACTTGACTGTTCTCATGTGAATTACTTAGTTTGAGGATTTCCATAAACACAGTGACAGAGAAAATTTAAAAACTTTAAAGAGTTTTCCATTTAAGAATACACTGGACTAGAGGGGTCATTTGAAAAAGGTTAGAGTAAACCAGTCCCTTACCTTTAGCTCAAACTGAAAATAGGCACTAACTGGCATAGAAAAAGTTATTTTCACTCCTGATTATAATTACCTGCAGCAGGTTGGGCAATTTTTATGCCATCAGGATATTAACTCATTTAGAATTAAAATATGTCAGGCAGAAGGGAAGGAAGAATAAATGGAATTTTGTTCCCTTCACAATTTCATCAAGCAACTGAATCATATCTATGGGAAATTTGAAATAACTTTGAACTCAAGATGAAGTCAAAGTCTTAGGAAGACTGTATGTGAAAAGTAAGATTATAAATTACCTTCTGAGAATTTTCTAAATAAATGTATTAATTTTTTAACAGATTTTATCTTAAAATTTTTGAAAATAAAATAGACTTAACTAGGTAGTGTTCTTAACCATTTGTTCAGTCATCTATCCTCCTCCCCCAACCCTTCCTTCCTACCTTGCCTCAAACTAGTAAGTAGCTTCATGTGTTAGGTGATGTGCCATGAAAAAAGCCGCTTCATGGGCTGCATTTCCACTGGGAGGGACAGACATGTTCATAACTCTGTGCAGTTAAGCATTGTGTTATTGTTTCTCTTCCATTTAGTCTCCCAAGTATGTTCTGCTGTCTTAAAATATACACCATGAATAAATTTCCAAAAGCATTGAACTTAAAATGTGTTACAAGCTAGAGAAGAATAGTCTGGTGATATTTTGTAAACCACTGGCTTCCCAAAGCCTTTTAATTTATTTTTCTAGTTTTACTGAGAAATAATTGACATACATCACTCTATGTTTAGGGTGTATGTCATAATGGTTTGATTTATGTATATTATGAAATGATTATCACAGTAGGTCTAATTAACATCCTTCATCTCATATAGATATAATAAAAAGAAAAGAAAAAAAATTCTCCTTCTAATGAAAGCTTTTAGGATCTACTCTTTTAACAACTTTCCTATATGTCATACAGAAGTGTTTGCTATAGTCATTATGTTGTGCATTCCATCCCTAGTACTGTATATTTATCTTATAACTGGAAGTTTGTACCTTTTGACCACCTTTCTCCAATCCCCCCTACCTCCACCCCTATCTCTGGTAACCACAAAACTGATGCCTTTTACTGAGCTTTTTATTCCATATATAAGTGAGACTATATAGAATTTGCCTTTCTCTGTCTGATTTATTTCACTTAGCATTACGCTTTCAGGGTTCATCCACATTGTCACAAGTGGTAAGATTTTCTCATTTTTAATGGATGAATAATACTCCATTGCACACTATATACCACAAATCCTTTACCCATTTATCCATCAAAAGACATTTAGGTTAGTTCCATGTCTTGGCTATTGTAAATAATGCTACTATGAACATGGGGGTGCAGATATCTTTTCAAGTTAGTGTTTTCATACCCTTTGCATATTTTCCCAGAAGTGGAATTGCTAGATAATATGGTAGTTATATTTTTAAATCTTTTGAGGAACCTCCATGCTGTTTTATGTAATGACTGTGCCAATTTATAATCCCTCCAACAGTACACATGGGTTTACTTTACTCCACATCCACACCAGCATTTGTTTTCTCTTGTGTTGTTGATGATGGCCATATAACAGGCATGTGGTGGTTTGACATTTCCCTAATGACTAGGGAAGATGACCATCTTCTCATGTGCCTGTCGGCCATTCATTTATCTACTTTGGAAAAATGTTTATTCAAGTCCTTTGTCTATTTTTTAACGAGACTTTTTTTTGATGTTGAGTTGTATGTATTCTTTATATATTTTGGATATTATCTCCTTATCAGATATATAGTTTGCAAATACTTTGTCCCATTCTGTAGGCTGTCTTGTCACTCTGTTGTTGATTTCTTTTGCTGTGAAGAGCTTTTGACTTTGATGTAGTCCCACTTCTTTATTTTATATTTTGTTGCCTGTACATTAGGTGTGATTTCCAAAAAATCATTACTTTTCCCAGGTTTTCTTATAGGAGTATCATGGTTTCAGGTCTTATATTTAAGCCTTTAGTCCATTTTGAGTTAATTTTTCAGAGTGGTTTAAGATCCAAAACCTTATTTTTAAGCATTAGAACAGGTTTTAACTGAATATAGCAAGCTCAGGGATTACCACACATACAGAACACACAAGAGTCATTTCTGTGGTTCTCCATCGGTTTATTTGTTTTACACGACCTTTTTATAACCTGACTCATTCTTCTGAACATTTGTATACAAATATTCACATGAACTTCAAATTCTCAATTTGTCCTCTACATGAACAGCAATAAATGAAAGAATGAAATAAAATATGGGAGATTGTTATAATAGTAATGAAATGGAAGAATATAAGAGTATTGATATCCAATACAGAAAATCACTGTTTTATCTATAACATTTATACATTGATTAAATTGTATTTCTCTTCATCCTATATTGAAGTCATATAATTCAGTTACAATTCAGCTTACATCAAAGGAGCCTGTTTAATTGCTCATGTACTTACATTTCCTGTTGTCAAAACACATAGTTCTTAATGAGTACTTTACCATAGATATAATAAAAAGCACAGATTGATTCAATTATTTGTTGTTTGGTTTTGCATTAGTTAATATCTCCTGATATGCATATATATTTATTCTCATTTATAGTCATGAATTTAAATATTTTTTTTCATGTCTATAGGAAATGTATTAATATTTGAACTGCAACCAATTTAGGAAATGCATTAAATTTAATGAAACATTATGTAACATTATTCCCAGATGACTTATCCCACAAGATTTAAGAATTTAACTACTTCACATTAAAATTAAAATTTAACATTAAATTTAAGTTTTCATTCAGAGTTTATGGGATTGCAAGCCAAATATCCTAGTATTTTTATTCTTTTTTAGACAATGTGGTTTGTTTTACACTTACAGCATATACTTCCAGATCTTCCTCTACCCTTTCAGAAAAAGACGGTCTGACAAATTTTCTTCAAATTATAAAACTAAAGATGAAGCAATAAAAGCTTCCAAAGGAAAGCACTTTCCTTGGTTAACATAGATTCTCTGATAAATGCTCCAAAAAGGTATGCCTTTTACGCTGGGGAAATTGACAACCGAACCTCTCCATGGCCATTCCTTCAGCAATGTTAGATTCCAAGTTTGGGATTTGGTTCACAATGACTTAACCTAAATTTTGGAGAAATGGCAAGAATCAGTGTCATGAACATTTTTAACTCAGTGATCTTCTTTCTAATGGTCTATTTTAGGAAATGAATTTTCTAAAAATTCATGAAGTGTTTTACATTATATGGAAATGTAAATTGCTACAGTCATTATGGAAAACAGATTCCTCAAAAAAATTAAAAGAATTACCATTTGATCCAGCAATCCTGCTTCTGGGCATTTACCCAAAGGAAATGAAAACAAGACCTGGAATAGATGCCTATGGTCACTGCAGCATTATTCACAGTAGCCAAGATATGAAAATAACCTAAGTGGCCATTAATGGATAAATGGATAGAGAAGATATGATATATAGGGATGTATACACACACACACACACACACACACACACACAATGGAATATTATTCAGTTATGAGAAATAGGAAACCCTGCCATTTGATGGACCTTAAGGATATTATGCTAATCAAAATCAGCCAGACAGAAGAAGATAAATAATCATGGTGGAACCGAATATGTGGAACCAAAAAAAGTCAAAACTCATAGAAACAGATAGTAGAAAAGTGGTTTCTAGGGGCTAGAACGTGAGGGTAATAGGGAGAAGTTGGTAAAGGGCACAAACTTTCAGCTATAATTATGTCTAAATATCAATGTAAAACATTGTGACTGTAGTTGATAACACTGTATTATACAATTGAAATTTGCTATGAGAGTGGAACTGAAATATGCTTATCAAAAAAAAGAAAGACAGGTAAGGTGATAGATCTGTTAATTATCTATGTCTAGGTCATGGGAATCCTTTCACAGTGTATTACAACCTTATTTGTCAATTTTACCACCATCAGCTGCAAAAATGTCATACTATAATACCATTTCCACATTTATAGTAAAAGTTAAAATAAATTATGTACCCCAAACTAAATGCTTATGTTAGATTAGATTCAGTAATTAGCATGAGCATTCAAAAATAAAATTGCTTAAAGTAATAAATGTTGAGTACATTTACTTTCCATTTACTATAAAACTGAAAAAAAAATGTTTTTGGATAATTCACATTTCTTTCCTGAATCATGGCCACAAAGAGTTATTTTCAAAAGAATCTTTATATTTCAGGGAAAATTCAGATATAGATAGTATAGAAAATAAGGATACCAAAGGGTGTTAATCAAATTTGCTCTAGGCCTCAGAATGTCAACATGACTTTTTTTTTTTAATTCTACATTTAAAAGGATGGTTAAGTTATTGTAAGTAGTACACAGGTTAAACTCAAAGGTGTGTATAAAAATGGAAGAGATAAGTCATTGTTCTTGTTTCAGTAGATATGATTATTCAGTGCTTTAGAATACGGACATATACCAAAAGAGACTTAGGAGAATATAGAAGTAAGAGATAATGAGAAAGAGAGATGGAGAAAGAGAGAGAAAATGACAAGAAGGACAGAAAAAAATGAGTATATATAGTAACATAAAAAAAGAAATAATGTGGTATTTATCTAAAGTTTAAGTACCATGCAGGGCATGAAGCATATTTGGGGAAAATGTGAGAGTTTGCTTTGTTAAAGGAAAATAAAATTTTAAGCAAGGGTTCAAAAAAATCTTTCTGATGAGGCAATCCATTCGACTAAGGATTCAGGGGTAAAACATTAAAGCTAGGTGGTTCAAAGTACTCGGGCGATCTCAGAGTGGCTTTGCTCTGAGAGCAAGCAGAGACATTATCTCATGCTCCCTAGCCCCCTCCAGTGTCTACAATTTGAGTTTCAAATGCAAGTGAAGAAGCACACACATAAAGATCTTTTTTTTGGAACAAAGTGTGGAATATAAATTATTCTAGCTTAAATATTATAATGCTTGATTGCTATTTTCCTCTAAATTTTTATGTTTTCTATCACCTTACTGGAGTGAAGAGTTCCTGTTTGTTATAAAGAGAAGTGCTTGTTTTGGATGGGACAAATTTCAGAGATTAGGAATCATGTCATAAGACTTCATTATCACACCATCAGTGGGTGGGGATGATGGGGCAAAAATTCAGCAGCATGACTCACTGCCAGTGTATAATAGCAGGATAGCACCTTAAAATTGCACACATTGCCAAGCCTTTTCTAACAGTACGGATGAGCAAATGGCTACCTTCTCAGCATCTCTGTAAGATGCTTAGGTGTTAATGTTTCTAAATGAAAGGAGTTTAAGCGCCGCAGCTATATTAGGGACTAAGTGCTCAAAAAAAGCCAGTATTATTAGCACTTACATGACTCACTTCTATTATAGCCAGTCGTTAGCCAAGACTTACTTTGGGGTTTTCCTTTTTTAAAAGCAGTTTATATTTTGGCTCTAAAATGAAATGCTTTGTTTCTGGGAGTCCCAGAAAATTCATTCTTTTTGTTACTGTAGAAGAATAGAATACTGGAACACTGATCAAAGTATCACTAATGGTTTCCCCCTAGAAAGGCCATGAGAAATGTATTGCATTATTGCCAGATAAGACCACTTGAAAAATAGCAGTGTTGTTTGGTTTATAATAAATAAATAGATCTAAATAAAGTTTCACTAATGAATCGTTTTAAATGAGTGCTCAAGAGTTTTGATAATCCTCATTTTAGAATGTGAGGACTCCGTTATGACCTGGGGTAGATATTTATTAGTCTTTGAATTTTTTTTTTATGTAAGAAATTTGGCAACATCTTGTAGGTACTGATCACTTGATCAGTAGGTGGCAGCATAGCTCTTTGGTTGCTCAGAAGAAAGACTCAAATTTAAAGTAGGAAGAACTCTGATGGTTAAAAAAAAAGTTTTTCTGTACGCTTCATATGTTTCTTTGATTTTCACACCATATTCATGCATAGGTTTACAATATTTAGGTATTAGTTTTAGAGAAGATTAGCAATCTGCCTTTTCAAATAGTTTCTGTTGTATGTATGCTGTATTTACAATATCATTTTCATTTTTAAATCATAACATTTTAGAGCATAAAGGGGCACTTCTAAATCCTCTATGTTACCTATATCATTTTATAGTTTTAAAAAACCACAGAGTCCCAGGACGCTGAGATGATGTGCCCAGGTTTAACCACAAGAAGTTTCAGTGACGAGTCCATCTTCCTTTCTTAATAAACACTTACCTGGAACAAATTTTCCTTTGCACAGAAGTTGAGTTCTGAATAGAGGATATAGACAGGTACTGTTTTATTTTGTTCATGTTTCAAAGTAAAACATTTCTCTCTCTTTCTCTTTCTCTTCTCCTCCTCTTTTTGGTACAATTAGAATAAACTGTATGGGAAAACCATGGATAAATGGCAGTATTTTTTCCTGACTGCTTACAATCTTAATCCAATAACATTAGATTAGGTGACTAGTTGATGCCAACTGATATGACGATTTTAAATGATGAGATTGCGTCTTAGTAACCACTTGTTTCCAATCTTTCAGAATTTTTATGACTGCCCTTCAGAATACATCTCTCTAAGCATAAAGCTGAAGTTGTTACAGTGGGCCAGGAGGTCCTACACAAACTGCCCTTCCCTTCCCTGTATGGACTCCCCTCCTGCTGTCCCCTCTGCTGCTCATGTCACTGGCAGCTCCCGGGCTGGGCAGTGGCTTTCCCAGAGTTGGTTGAGCATATTCAAGGCCAGGCCCAAGCTTTTCCATTCACTAAAACTCTCTGGCCCCCAAATTTTCAAAGATCTTCTGTAGATCTTGGTACAAATGTCACCATTACAGTGAGAAAGCATCTGAAGTTCTTAAATACAAGTGCAACAATTGCCCCCTTATTATTTTTCCTATCTGTATTCTCTGATGAAATTAGTAGTTCTTTAGATACTTTAAATTTGAGAATATTTCTTCTAAACAACCAAATAACTATGGTATTACCAACATTAGGCAAACAATGTATTTTATTTACTTGTGTCTTTATTTGTTTTGGTAAGTTCCTGCATCTGTTAGTAAGTGATGATTATTGCAAGTAAAAATAAGTAAAAACCTATAAAGCATATTATGCTTTCCAGAGACTGATGAAGTTCTTCTTTTTCTTCTATTTCCTTTTCTTACTTTTCTCTTTTCAATAATTATTGATAATTATTATAATAAAGTACATGAGGTCAAACTAACAAAGATTGATCTTGGAATTTCAATAATTTCAAGTTTAGATACAGAAAAATAAAATACAGTGTTTATTTTAAATCTTGAGTCATAGTATTGAGCTTGATAAATGTATTAATGTGCTACCCAGCCTGAGGTGAGCTATTCTGCAAGTTTAGTGTGTAAACCTTTATATGACTGGAGCGCTCCTTGGTACTAAGAAGTCTTATTTTTATGACTAATCACATATCACTGGTACCTTGTGGCTTTGTGATTATAAACCATCTCACTTAGGCTACAAATCAGTGACAAGTGATGTCAGAAGAGATAATGCTAATGATATGTGTGGCATTTTTTCTGTTTTCCTGTTAAGTGAATATTGATGCAGAGTTCTAATACTTGGTAGGGAGAATTCTAGCACATAAAATACGATGTTATGAAAAACACAGAACCGATCTTTGCTCTGGGGTTATACAAGACTTTCATAAGTGTAAAAACCTATCATTTATAGCGAGAAAAATATGTTAAGCAAGACAAATCAATTTACATTAAACTCACATACACTTATTCATTTAAGTTCAACAATATGAATCTTTTATTATGAGAGAATGAAACTATTTCTTCATTAAATGAAATATATTTCTTCATTTAAATAATGAGCAATTGATATTGCTCATTATGAACTATTTTTCTTAAAAATATTAAGGAAGATGAAAAAATGGATCCAAAAGATGATAGGCAGTTTTATATCAATATACAGATATGCCCATCTCCTTCAGGAAGTAGTATAGGGGAAAGAGAAATAAAGGGTTAAGAAAAAACTCTAAAATCACTCTATCTTGCCTTGAAATGACATGTGGATTCTTTATATGGAACTTCAATTATAGCCAGTGTCCAGCGATGTAAAAGAAATATAATGCTAAATTAAAAATGGTTATATCAAAAATTCCATTTCCATCTACAATTTGAAAAATAAAATGAATTCACAACATGTTTACATTACAGAGGCATATGATTTTTGTGCTGGTATTTACTATGTGAATGATCATATGCCATATTGTGACTTTAAATGTTTTACATGAAAGGTCTGGGTAAATTAACCATATGATGAGGAAAGCAAGCCAATAAGCCACCTGTAGTTTTGTTTGTACAACTATAGCATGCACATATAGCTGAGGTGTCTGATTTTAGACATGACAATCTGTAACACCTCTAAACATAAAATGAATATCCATAGATAGACTCCTTTGGTCCCAACGATGCAAATTAATCGTGTTTCATAGACACAAAGCCTAAATGGTACTAGGACTGTACATGACAACATCATGCAGAGACACACCAACATTTTTTGAAAATATAAAATATGGCTTGTAGCATGATTATTACAAGCTTTCCTTACAGAGTAAAAATATTTTTCTTTAATTATGAACTTTAAAATTGTCAGTTATGACTGTTCCATATTAGTTATTATTAGCCATTATTTTCCTGAACAAATAACAGATACAAAGTTTATTAAAATTGATAGTTTCATACATAATATATTTCAAATATTCTATTTCAAAATATTGTCTCCCTTGCTACTGTATTATATTCCATTTATACCATTATAGCATTTGTTTCTTTTATACTAATGGTTTGTGTTTCTGTCTTTTCCTAGTGGACTGTGAGTTCCCTGGGCAAAGAAAGCATAGCACTTTGCAATTTTTGTAGTTAAAGTGGGTAAGATAGTGGCTGGCATAAGGTATTCAATAAATGTTTATTAAATGGATCATAAATATTATGCATTTTTCCCTCTTAAATCTTTTTGAGGTGTATAAAAATGAATAACAAGTGAAATACTATAACCATTTGGAAGCTATTTTAATTTATGTGATATAGTTATAAACCTTTATAGAAAAATTTCATTTATTTAATCTTTGCCTTTTTATGTCTCCCCTTTATTTTTAATAAACATAAGAAAATGAAGCCATTTGTCATCAAGCCATGAAATTTCAGGGGTTTCTTTCATTGATTTTGATAAACATTTATGAGAAAAATATGAAAATACTAGGAACTATCTCAGTATATTTATAGTTCCTAGTTTTACTCCTTTTTTTAAGTCTTTCTGACCAGCAAGAAAAGACTTCTGAAATCAGGGTTTATTCTTTCTGATATAGTTCATATCTGAATTCAAATACATACACACACACAAACACACACACACATACACACACCCCCTATATATATTTATATTGCTTGTCAAAACTAACATCAAGATTTGCTTCCTCCATTACCTTTCTAATGTCAAGACCCTTTGTCATCATTTTTCCATGTAATATCCAGAGCACAAAAATCTGAGTGTAGAAATTATCACATTTTTTTAATATCTTTGGTTATTATTTTGTTGAAATAAGACCAATATTTTTCTTAGAAAAATAAGAAATAGGGTCTGAAAGAACAGTTTAGAAAATAAAAAAGAACAGAGTATATGCTTGTATCATTATACTACTTTTGTGTCATTATTCTTGCCACTAAAGGAATGAGAAAGTCTAACTTGTTCCTTTTTAAATTGTTTAAAGCACCTTCTCTTTCTAAACCATACCTGATATGAGTACACATGTACTTGTGGATCTTACAGGACCTTATCCCACAAATCAACATCTGCATATTTTAGGGGTCTATCCTGAGCTTCCTTATTATCTAGGTATAGAAGGCACCCGCCTGTAAGGCCCCTGGGTACTGGGTTGCAATTTTCTATGAATCCATCAGGCATGTGTACCTATCTTTTCAAATATACCAAGTAGGTAAATTTTGACATCGAATATTATAAAATTAGCAAAAAGATTTGGGAAAAAAATAATTAAAGCATACCACACTGAAATTGTATGTTCTTTTAACTTAAAGATGAATAAAAGTACAAGTTATATACAAAATTACACTACACTTGTGATATTAACTTAAGATCCTGCCCCTCTAAATGTTAGTATGTCTGTTGCGAGTATGTCTCTAAATGTAAGTAAGTCAGGGACTGTGCTGTTAAGTCTATCTGTTGTCATTTAGAGGGAAGACATTAAAAACAGAGTCATTCATTTTATTTCCATAGCTTCTTTCTAATGTTTTTAATTTTACTTCAGAAACCCAAGAAATTCTAGAAATTAAGGAGGTGCTTTGTAGACTACAATAGCATCTTCCTTTTAAAATTGGTATGTTGTATCTTAAAAGTGTATGGGATATATAATACATGCTCAAAAACATTAATTAACTTTTAAATCATTGTCATTATTATTACCCTCATCTCATTTAAATTGACTTGTTTTGATAGTAAAGATATTGGTCAAGGAAAGTTCATAAAATATCATGAAATCAGTAATATTTGTAGCATAGGTCTCCAAGGCCTACTATCAATATTACAAGAACTATCTAATGATAAAAGAACTCTTTGAGCTCCTCTTAGGAAACAAAATTAATTGAGGCTTTCAAAACTACTTTGTATTCTGACTGGACTTTAACTTACTGCAAACTACTTTGCAGTAGTTTAACAAAACTACTTTGGAACAAAATAGTTAATGGATTATGCAGGAAAAATCAAATCAGCAATGCTTTACAGCCTTAAAATACAAATGCATCATGTGAGTATTTGGACCGCTTCTCAGTGTACAGCTTAATAGATGATTCTTTATATTTTTTCCCCATGCATTTTTTAAAGATATATTCACTTACCATTTCATCTCTTTATTTGACATTGAATGGTAATTGACTGATGGTTAGTGGCATCACACAAATTGCAGCTTATGTCAAACTGGGGCAAAGTGAAATGGAAAGAATCTTGTCATCATCATTTGACCTTTACTTTAATGTAACTCTTATCAGACTGCCACTTAGTTTTGGGACTATACTGAGAATTGTAGTGCCTGCCTCAAATTATATTTGGAAAAAAAAGCACTGTGTTAACCCAATGTTCTGTAAGTCCTGGTTATTCTTATACTCTTGTGCCTATTTGTGATCATATGAAAGATTTATCCTGGTCTGTGAATTTTTCCATCTGTAGTAATGATTTTTACATTACTAGTGTATAAGTGGAGGAATATACCTACTGGTTAAAATGGTAGGAAATTAGTAAGAATCAGCCAATATGATATAAAAATGATTTGCCACCTGGCCCAATGCTAAAAAGCACAAATGCTTTAGCTTTCACAGGTAAAAATGTAGTTGCAGTTAGATTGATTCATTCACTTTCAAGTGTATTGACTCATTGCCATGTATTAAAAAAGTAAAGTCATTATTCAATTAATTTTTCAGTAGGTATTAGAGTATTTAATAAACAAATATATTTAGTTTAAGATAATTATGATAGTAACAACTGATGCTGTATTTGGATCGTGACTTTTATAAAGTTAAATTAAGCTAAATCACATGCTCTCTATCTAGAAACATTGATGTAATTATGAATAAAATATTTGCCCCATATTATATTTACAAAAATAAATAGTACTTCAGATAAATAGTACTTCAGGTAGTTGCTGAAAAATATATTTTTTGAAAGTATTATGAATCTGTTTTTTATATCACTTTGAGAAAAAGAGAACAAACAAGATGAGCCCCACATGCACTCAAGCTTTTTGTCTGGAGAGACCTTCCCTACTACACTGTAGTAAGTTGAAGTACAATCTTAGTACCACAGCCTCATTGAACTGAGGCAGAATATTGTGGTTTAGGGCAGCTAAAGTGGTTGAAATTAGTGGAGTGGGTACTACCCTTCCCTAAAGAGAAAAGAGTATACTACCCTTCTCTAAAGAGAAAAGAGTGTAGAGAGGGAGCTTTCAGAAATCTGCAGAGGGTTCCCCATGTTTCTGTGACTGAGGGATAATTTGCACATGGGGAAAGGAGACTACTAGAAGGCTAGTAGAGAATCACCACCATAGGAGGGCTAAGAGCTAAGAAAAATATCAGAGACTGTGAAGTGCTGAAAAACTGGAGTTCTAGCCTGGAAAGTGATATAGATTTCTCCAAACTCTTTATGCATTCAGCTAGGACTGTAGACACTTCAAGACTTGGGAGAAAAGAGTATGTCTTTGCATATGAACCAAACCCTAAGAGAAAGGAAAAAACTAAAACATATATGAACTAACAAAGAATAAAACCAAGCCAGACAGTGTAGAAATAATGGGTCAGTAATTTAACTGCCTAAAAGAAGAAACAAAACTATGCACATTTAAAGGTGTTGCAGTCTCACTGCAACATATATCCATAGCATCCATCATACAGGAAAACAATGAATGAGTCTAAAAGGAGCAGTAAATTGTAATCCACAATATAACATTAACAAGCATTAAAGAGGCAAGAAAATAACCAATAATCAGTAGAAAAAAATCATGACTAAGAATTAGCACAGGATTGTTAAAGTAGTTACAGTAATTTTTTTCATGTATTTTAGAGTGTATGATGAACAATGAAATAACAGGTTACATAAAGATCACTCAAGCAAACTACTAGGGATAAAAAATATACAAAATGAAATGAAAAATACAGCAAATTTGATTAAATGCAGATTGAAGAATCTATAAGATTAATGAAGATGCAAAAATAAAAAAGACTAACAAAATGAACAGAATTTCATATTATCTGTGGGCATTAAGAATTCCAGCATTTGTGTAAATTGAGTGCCAGAAGTTGGAGAGGGAGGAAAAACAATTTCAATAATAGCAGTTGTTGTTTTTTTCAAATGTGATGACAACTACATATGCACAGATTCAAGAAACTCAACAAACTCCAAACAAAAAAATTAGGAAAGAAACTATACTAGGAACATCATAATAAAGTTGATGAAAGTGTGTAGTAAAGAAAAATCTTCAGCCAGAAAGAACTATGACTCATGAAGGAGAAAACATAAGAATGACAGCAGCCTTTTAACCAGAAACCACATAACAAAAGATGAAGGAATGGTATTTTTAAAGTAACAAAAGAAATTTAAAAAATAAATAAAAACACTACTGACCTATATTTCTATATTGTAACTCTGGGGGAAAATCCCAGGACAAAGTACCTTTGAAACTGAAACCAGTCAAAGGGATAAATAAAGTAGAAGAAACCCATTTACAAGAGAGATTGGATTAAAGATGGCAGCATGAGAGGTGACACAGAGACCTCCTCATAAAACCACATATAATACAAAATTATAATTAATACAACTAATCCTGAAAGAGCAACAGGAAAGAATGCTGCACCAGACTGCATACACCTGGAGAAAAGAGCAGACCTCACGGAACAGGGTAAAATACCAAAGCTGTGACCCAGCGGGCTTCAAGCCCATCCCCACCCAAGCTCACTGGTGGGAGGAAGAGAAACAGAGCAGGGAGGGAGTGGAGACCTGGGACTGCTGAACACCTAGCCCTGGAGATCCGCTCTGGGAGCACAAACCCACATTGCGTGGTGCTCTGGTGATTAGTGGGGTTGGAAAGCTAAGACAGGTGGAATACCTGGAGAGACAGAGATTCCAGCTGCTGGTGGAAAACAGGAATTCATATTCGGCTGAGCTGGGTGGGCAGTCTGAGAGACTTCCTAACAGTGAGAGGGCTGCTAAAGGGGCAAGGACTGCATAGAGCTTACTGCTCAGGAGAAAGGACAGGTAGACAAAACCGTTCAGGTGCACTCTGCCCAGCAGGTAGGGAACTTAAAACGATCTTCAGGCATTCCATCCCCCTGGCTGGCTATGCAGATCCAAGGCCCTCCACTGTGATATGCAACCTGCTGTGTCTTCCTCCAGGCTAGCCGGCACCTGGCTCGCACACTGGCAGCCCCTGCCCTGGCATCAGGCCAGTGAAAGGGAAATCCCGTCTATGGCAGCTACAAACACAAAGCACAGAGGCATACAACTGTGTATTCGGCCAACTGGTTCTGGCAGTGGAGACAGACATAATAGCCAGGAAACAGGAAAAAGCTCTTTCCTCACCCCAGGCACCAGCACACTTGCCTGTGATCCCCCATATCACTCCAGGGGCTGAGCAGCTCCAGAGAGTAGAGATTCTGGGCACTAAAGGGTGCCACATACAAATATGAAACAACATAGGAACCTTATTCAAAGAAAAATCTCAACACCAGATACAGGACAGAGTGAGATTGAATTAATAAATCTTCCTTAAATATGCTCATGGAGGTACAGAAAAATATTCAAGAACTCAGGAATTAATTTAGGACAGAGACCCAATCATTGAAGAACACAATGGAGGGTATTAAAAGCTGATTAGATACAGTGGAGGAGACGATAAATAAAATACAAACTAGGGAAGAGGAATACAAAGAAGTTGAGGCACAGAGAGAAAAAAGGATCTCTAGGAATGAAAGAATACTGAGAAAACTGTGTGAACAATCCAAATGGAACAACATTTGAATCATAGGGGTACCAGAAGAAGAAGAGAGAGAAAAAGGGATAGAAAAGTGTTTCTGAGGAGGTAATTGCTGAAAATTTCCCCAATCTGGGGAAGGAGATAGTCTCTCAGGCCATGGAGGTACACAGATCTCCCAACACAAGGGACCCAAGGAGGACAACACCAAGACATATAATAATTAAAATGGCAAAAATCAAGGATAAAGACAGACTGTTAAAAGCAGCTAGAAAGAGAAAAAAAGATCACATACAAAGGAAAACACTTCAGGCTGTCACCATATTTTTCGACAGAAACCTCACAGGCCAGAAGGGAGTAGCATGATATATTTAATGCAATGAAGCAGAAGGCCCTTGAACCAAGAATACTCTACCTAGAATGCTTATCATTTAAATTTGAAGGAGGGATTAAACAATTATCATATAAGCAAAAGCTGAGAGAATTTACCTCCCACAAACCGTCTCTACAGTGTATTTTGAAGGGACTGCTATGGATGGAAGAGTTCCTAAGGTTAAATAACTGTCACCAAAGGTAATAAAAAGGTATAGTCAAAGAGTACAGAATGTGATAACTAAAATATAAAGAACGGCGGAGGAAAAAAAGAAGAGAAAAAAAACGAACCTTTAGATTATGTTTGTGACAGCATACTAAGTGAGTTAAGTTAGACTCTTAGATAGAAAGGAAGTTACCCTTGAACTTTTGGTAGCCATGAATGTAAAGCCTGCAATGGCAATAAGTACATACCTATCGATAATCATCCTAAATGTAAATGGTCTGGATGCAACAATAAAAAGACATAGAATCACTGAATGGATAAAAAAAACAAGACACAACTATATGTTGGCTACAAGAGGCTCACTTCAAACCCAAAGACATACAGAGACTAAAAGTGAAGGGATGGAAAAAGATCTTTCATGCAACTAAAAGGGAGAAAAAAGCAGGTCTTGCAGTACTTGTATCAGACAAAATAGACTTTAAAACAAAGAAAGTAACAGAGACAAAGACAGACATTACATAATGATAGAGGGGTCAGTGCAACAAGAGGATAGAACCATTATAAATATCTATGCACACAACACAGGAGCAACTACATATATGAGACAAATACTAAAAGAATTAAAAGGGGAAATAGAGTGCAATGCATTCATTCTAGGAGACGTCAACACTCCACTCACTCCAAAGGACAAATCGACCAGACAAAAAATAAGTGAAGAGACAGAGGCACTGAACAACACATTAGAACAGATGGACCTAACAGACATATACAGAATTCTCCACCCAAAATCAGCAGGATACACATTCTTCTCAAGGGCACATGGAACATTTTCAAGAATAGATCATATGCTGGGCCACAAAAAAAGCCTCAGTAAAATCAAAAAGATTGAAATTGTACCAACCAGCTTCTCAGACCACAAGGGTATGAAACTAGAAATAAATTATTCAAAGAAATTGAAAATGCCTACAAACACAAGGAGGCTTAACAACATGCTCCTAAATAACCAATGGATCAGTGACCAAATAAAAACAGAGATAAAGCAACATATGGAGACAAATAACAACAATAATTCAACAACACAAAATCTGTGGGATGCAGTGAAGGCAGTGCTAAGAGGGAAGTATACTGCAATACAGGCCTACCTCAGGAAAGAAGAACAATCTCATATGAACAGTCTAAACTCACAATTAACAAAACTAGAAAAAGAAGAACAAGTGAGGCCCCAAGTCAGTAGAAGAAGGAACATAATAAAGATTAGAGCATAAATAAATAAAACTCATAAGAATAAAACAATAGAAAGAATCAATGAAAGCAAGATCTGGTTCTTTGAGAAAATAAATAAAATAGATAAACCCCTAGCGAGACTTATCAAGAAAAGAAGAGAGTCTATACACATAAACAGAATCAGAAATGAGAAAGGAAAAATCACTATGGATAGTACCAAAATACAAATAAATTTTAGAGAATACTATGAAAAATTATATGCAAACAAACTGGATAACCTAGAGGAAATGGACAACTTTCTAGAAAAATACAACCTTCCGAGGCAGACCCAGAAAGAAACAAAATCTGAATGGAACAATTACCAATAAGAAATTGAATTGGTAATCAACAACCTACCTAAGAACAAAACACCTGGACCAGATAGCTTCACTGCTGAATTTTATCAAACATTTAGTGAAGACATAATACCCATCCGTCTTAAAGTTTTCCAAAAGTAGAAAAAGAGGGAATACTCCCAAACTTATTCTATGTGGCCAGCATCACTCTAACCCCAAAACCAGGCAAAGACACCACAAAAAAGAAAACTGCAGACCAATATGCCTGTGAACATAGATGCAAAAATACTCAACAAATTATTAGCAAACTTAATTCAAAAATACATCAAAAAGATCATCCATCATGAGCAAGTAGGATTTATTCCAGGGATGCAAGGATGATACAACATTCGAAAATTCAGCAACATCAGCCAACACATCAACAGAAAGAAGCACAAAAACCACATGATCAACTCCATAGATGCTGAAAAGCATTTGACAAATTCAACATTCACTCATGATAAAAACTCAACAAAATGGGTATAGAGGCCAACTACCTCAACATAATAAAGGCTATATATGACAAACACACAGCCAACATCATACTTAACAACAAGAAGCTGAAAGCCTTTTCTTTAAGATTGGGAACAAGATAAGAATACCCCCTCTCCCCACTTCCATTCAACATCGTACTGGAGGTCCTCACCATGGCAATCAGACAACACAAAGAAATTAAAGGCATCCATATTGGTAAAGAAGAAGTTAATCTTTCACTGTTTGCAGATGACATGATATTGTACATAAAAAAACTCTAAAGAATCCAATCCTAAAACTTATAGATCTAATATCTGAATTCAGCAACGTTGCAGGATACAAAGTTAATACACAGAAATCTGTTGCGTTCCTATACACTAATGATGAACTAGCAGAAAGAGAAATCAGGAAAAGAATTCCATTCACAACTGCATCAAAAAGAATAAAATACCTAGGAATGAACCTAACACTGAAAGACCTATACACTGAAAATTACAAGACACTCATGAGAGAAATTAAAGAAGATACCAATAATTGGAAACACATCCCGTGCTCATGGATAGGAAGAATTAATATTGTCAAAATGGCCATCCTACCTAAAGCAATCTACAGATTCAATGCAATCCCTATCAAAATACCAACAGCATTCTTCAACTAACTAGAGAAAATAATTCTAAAATTCATATGGAACCACAAAAGACCCCAAATAGCCAAAGCAATCCTGAGAAGGAAGAATAAAGTTGGGGGGATTATACTCCCCAACCTCAAGCTCTACTACAAAGCCGCAGTAAGAAAGACAATTTGGTACTGGCACAAGAACAGACCCACAGACCAATGGAATAGACTAGAGAGCTCAGATATAAACCCAAGCATATATGGTCAATTAATATATGATAAAGGAGCCATGGACATACAATGGGGTAATGACAGCCTCTTCAACAACTGGTGTTGGCAAAACTGGAAAGCTACATGCAAGAGAGTGAAACTGGATTGTTGTCTATCCCCATGCACAAAAGTAAACTCGAAATGGATCAAAGACTTGAATGTAAGTCATGAAACCATAAAACTCTTAGATGATAATATAGGCAAAAATCTCCTGAATATAAACCTGAGCAACTTTTTCCTGAATGCATCTCCTTGAGCAAGGGAAACAAAAACAAAAATTAACATATGGGACTACATCAAGCTAAAAAGCTCTGTACAGCAAAGGACACCATCAGCAGAATAAAAAGACATCCTACAGTATGGGAGAATATACTTTTAACAGACATATCCAACAAGGGGTTTTCATCCAAAATATGTAAAGAACTCACACACCTCAACAGTCAAAAAGCAAATAACCCAATTAAAAAATAGCAGAGGATATGAACAGACAATCATCTCCAAAGAAGAAATTCAGATGGACAATAGGCACATGAAAAGATGCTCCAAATCACTAATTATCAGGGAAATGCAAATAAAAACCAAAAGTAGATATTACCTAACACCAGTAAGGATGACCAGTATCGAAAAGACTAAGAACAACAAATGGTGGCGAGGATGTGGAGAAAGGGGAACTCTCCCACACTGCTGGTGGGAATATAAGCTAATTCAACCATTGTGGAAAGCAGTATGGAGGTTCCTCAAAAAGCTAAAAATAGAAATACCATTTGACCCAGGAGTTCCACTCCTAGGAATTTACCCAAAGAATATAATTTCTCAGATTCAAAATGACATATTCACCCCTATGTTTATTGCAGCACTATTTACAATAGCTAAGATATGGAAACAACCTAAGTGTCCATCAGTAGATGAATGGATAAAGGAGATGTGGTACATATACACAATGGAATACTACTCAGCCATAAGGAAGGAACAAATCCTACCATTTGCAACAACATGGATGGAGCTGGAGGATATTATGCTCAGTGAAATAAGCCAGGAGGAGAAAGACAAGTACCAAATGATTTCCCTCATTTGTGGAGTATAACAATAAAGCAAGACTGAAAGAAAAAAACAACAGACTCACAGTCTCCAAGAAGGGACTAGTGGTTAACAAAGGGGAAGGGGAGGGGAGGGAGAAGGGGATTTAGGGGTATTATGAGTGGCACACATGGTTTGGGGGGGATCAGGGGGAAGACAGTGTAGCACAGGGAAGGCAAATAGTGACTCTGTGGCATCTTACTACACTGATGGGCAGTGACTGCAATGGGGTACGTGGGGGACACGATAACAGGGGTGAATGTAGTAACCACATTGTTTTTTCATGTGAAACCTTCATAAGAGTCTATATCAATAATACCTTAATAAAAGAAAAAAAAAGAAACCCATTTATTTCTTAAAAGCAGTCATCCATTTCTCCTCACCGTTGTGTCTCATGATCCAGCTACAGAAAAAGGGAGCCTACCCAACCTCTCCAGTCCAGGTATGTTCTTGCTCCACCTTGTAATTATCTATTGATATGGATCCAAGAGATTCCACCCCTTGGAAACATCTTTGATAAAGAGATGCACTAAGGCCAAGCCAGAGATTCTGGAAATGTTCCAACTTTATCCACATATAGTAAAAAAAAAAAAAAACTTTTCAGAAAGAAAGGTAAAAGGATTAAATTCTAGCATAAGAGCATGAGGAGTTCCACTGACCTGCTTTGCAGTGAAATTAGTGAAAGTTATTAAAAAAAACACATTTAAAGCCTCTGGCAATAGTTCTAAGGGCCAACAGCAAATGAAGAAACATCTATTCAAGAAAATCAACAAAAGTTCAAAAGAAAAAGCAAAGGTCTGTTACGTGAACCAAGACCACTCCCTCTCTTCCTTCTCCCAGCTCAGCAAGAAAGTTCCCACTCCACACTGCTGCATCCACGATAAGCTCCCATTTTTTTCCAGAACCCACCTGGAAGGTTTTCTTTCCGTGAAAGGCATGACCTCAGTGTTTCTCATCCTGCCCCTAGGCACCTGTTGCTGAAGCTAAATCTCATGCAAGTGCAGTCTAGAGGAGGTGGCTTCCTTCTGTGCAACCGTCACTCATGGAATAGAGTGTGAGGCATGGCATGTTAAGAATACTGGGGCCTTCATAGCTCTTCCTCCAGCTTGTGAAGCACACCACAGAGACAAACTGAGAGAACCATAGACCGTTGACTCTCCTTCCACTGAATACTCTGCTCTCAGGGAAAGTGTCACTCAGAGAGCGGCTTTCCATTGTCCCATCGCCAACTACAGAGTACTTATTCAGAGATTCTGTCCTTAGGGAAAATCAGGATGTAAAATACTTCCTAATCTCTTCCCAAAACAACTGACATATTTTTCACCAGAATATGGAAAAGTTTAAACTTAAAGGAACTCTCAAGAGCAGGTTTTTATGAAAAGCAATGGGGAGGACTGCTAGTTTGTAGGAAGAAACTGCGGAATAAGACAGCTGAGAGGAACACTCAGACAAATAATAAATTCTCACTTCAGAAATTATTCCCTCAAAGGAGACAAATTTGACTGCATCAGTCTGAAGAGTAATTTTGCCCCAAGGCCTTTCTGGAAATAGGTAAGTTTGCCAGCAAGCAATTAGTAGAGTTTCACAGATAGATGTGGTCAGGTAGAGTGGAAAGAGCCCTACCAGTGACACTGTCATGCCATGGTAACTGTGGGGGTACTGAAAGCTCTGACTCTTTGAGGAACATTACCAGAGGCTTAACAAAATGTTGGTAAGGGGACATGGAAAGACTTCAGTAAAATAATTCAGCCAGTCATTAACAAATAAGCAAACAAATTATAATAACCAGTACAAGAAGATGGACAGTATCTGGAGTATACTCAGAGTTCCTATGACATAAAATGCCCATTTTCTACAACCAAATATGAGACAGGCACAGAAATAGAAAATAATGACCCGTACACTGGGAAAAAAAGCAGATGAGAGAAACTTCCTGTGAAAGCAACTAGATGTTACATTTACCAGAAAAAAAGATTGCAAAAATAATTGTCATTAAAACAAAGGAAAGTATGATCAAAGAAGTAAAGAGGTATGATGGCAATGTCACATCAATATCAATAAAGAATATCTATACAGAAATAAAAATTATAAAAGAGAAATGAAATTTTAAAAGATTCACCAGAAAGGCTAGACAGTAGATTTGAATGGGTAAAGGAAATAAATAGCAGACTTGAAGTTACAATGATCGAAATTATGCAAGCCAAAGCACTGAAAGGAGAATAAAGAAGAAAAATGAACTGGATTTCCCAGAAGAGTAGGGCAGCAACATACATGTAATGGGAGTATCAGGAGAGGAGAAAGAAAAAATATTCAAAGAAATAATGATAAAACTCCCCAAATTTATTGAAAAATAATAACCTATACACCCAAGAACCTCAACAAATGCTAAGTAGGATCAAATCTAAGAGACCTACAAAGACACATTAGAAAAGATATTGATAATAAAAGATGAGGGACAAAATCTTAAAAGCAGCAAGAGAAACACAGCATATCACTTCCAAGGGAATCCCAGTAAGATTAACTGCTGACTTCTCAGAAGAAATAACTGAAGCCAGACTCAGGGAGAAAATATATTTAAGTTTCACTCACACACAAAAATAACTTTCAACCAAGAGTCCTACATGCAGGAAACTTAGCATTTAAAAATCATGGTGAAATAAAGATATTGAAAGGTAAACAAAAACTGAGAACTTTTGCTAGCAGAACAAAACTAAAGGAAGTACTTCAGGCTAAAAGCAAGTGACTCCAGACAGTAATGCAAATTCACATGAACAAACACAGAGCATCAATAAAGGTAATTATATAATTATAAAACATAATTTAAAGGCATATTTTTCTCCTTTCTTCTATGAACTAACTTAAAAAACAATTATAAATTCAAAGATTTATTAACAAGGAATATTTCGAATTATATTTGGTCATATGTGATATTTAACCTATTTTTTGATTCATCAAAAGGAAAACTCAATCTTAGGTGTGTAAGGAACTTCAAAATATGTAAAAGAAAGTGATAGAACTCCCAGGAGATATATGAAAATCCATAAACATAATTTTGGATTTCAGAAATCCCCTCACTAATGGAAAGAAAGAGTAAATTGACAATCAGTAGATGTACCCAATAGAATAAGAATCCAAAATCTTGTAGGACTGTATGCTGTGCAATAACAGATCTTAATAAATTAAGAGTGGTGAAATTGTACAAATATATGAACTCTGACAACAGAATTATACTAAAAATAAGTACCAGAAACAGACCTGGAAAATCACCACATATGTAGAAATTAAATAACATGACTAACACATGGGCAATGAAGATATACAAAGAAAACTAGAAAATATTTTTACCTGAATTAAAATGGAAATACAGCATATCAAATTAGTGGGATGCAGCAACAATAGTTCTTAAGGGAAAATGTATTAAAATTGTTATATAAAAAATTCCTCAGATCAATTATCTTAGTTCCTACCTTAAAAATTATAAAAGGTGAACCAAAGTATATCTGTCATATGTAGAAGGAATAAATAAGAAATATGAGTAGAAATCAGTGGAAAAGAAAAAAGGACTTGTTTTTTTAAGATCAATAAAATTGATAAACTTCTAGCTTATCTGAATTACAGAAAAGAGATAAAATACATATTTCCAATATTTTAGCATATTTAATCCAGCAATTTATATAAAAGGGCTACTATGTCATAACCAGCTTTATCCTAGGAATGATTTATAATCAATATAATTCTCAATATAAAGAGATTAGAAAATATAAATTATTTTCTCAATTGATGCAGTAAAAGCATTTGAAAGAATTCAACATATATTCATAACAAAAAATCTTAGCCAACTACAAATAAAAAGGAACTTCCTCAACCTGATAAAGTGCACCTATGAAAGCTTACACCTATGATGCTTTATGGTGAAAGAAAAAATTCTTTCCCTTTAATATCAGAGAAAAAACAGGCATTTTTCACTTAAAACTGACTGTTTCAATGTGCTCAAGATCTTGACATTTTGTTACACTTAGTATTGTATATTTATTAATTATTAACATTTTTCTTTATACAAAGTAAAGAGCACAAAACTAATTCTAACTAAATAGTTGATCTAACTGAATTTTGTTAGGTATTTTGGGTCAGTTTAGGAAAGACATTAAGGAAAGAAATAGCTTTTTGTTCCAGGGACTGGGCTTGGTGTTTTAAAATATTACATATTTAAGTTCTTCTCTTGCTTTTATTTCTGTATGCACATTCAAATTTTTATATTCTATTACTAATTTTTTGAAGATCAGTGAGTGTTCATGCTCAAGATTATATGTAATTCTAGACCACATTACATTTATATCTAGCCACTTTTCAGTCAATACCTTAAATCCAAGCATAGGGAATAGAGAGAAGAGAAAGAAAAGTAACCCAGAACTCAAACAATTAATAGATGGTAATCAGATTTACAGATTATACAGATAAAGGTAAAGATATAATTGGACCTGAAAGTCCAACTGGAGAGGGAAAACACAAGCAATGAGAATTAGTTTCCTGGAAGAGATAGGAGTTCAGAAATAGTATTGTTAGGCAGAAAGACAGAAATGAGAGGGGTGAAGAGAGAATAGCCAGTAAACCCACTGAAAGGGACTCAAAGAGTTGACCAGACAACATCAGAGAGCCAGAAAAGACTCACAGAGTTAACGAGTTAATTCGTTGAGGTTTCAAAGGCCTGGAGTGACTTGGAATAGTCGAATTCCCTAGTACAGAAAAGTCAAGCAAGGCCTCTGCTTATCCCATAAGGTAGAGAGGGAAAAAGAACAAGGGTCATGCCATTGTAAAATCTACTTAACCAGTGAAAAAGGCCCTTATTATGGTTTAAATTAATCTATATGCTGTTCTTCCTCTTCTTTTAGCCCCTTAATTAAGCAACTTTTTAACCAGGACAGGAGATAGACCTCTGAAGTGTAAATAAACCTATGTGCATACGGAATGTTGAGACCTCAACTAACAGTCACCTAAATAACCCTATTCTTGTTTTTTTTTATTATTAAGGGATCATCAATATACAACCTTATGGAGATTCACATGGGCAACATGGTGTGTAAAACATTCACCCATATTATCAAGTCCCTCCCCCGACACCCCATTGGATTCACTGTCCATCAGCATTAGTAAGATGCTATAGAGTCACTACTGGTCTTCTCTGAGCTATATTGCCTTCCCTGTTAGCCACCTACATTATGTGTGCTAATCATAATGCTCCTTAATCCCCTTCTGCCTCCCTCACCACCCGCTTCCCTTGGTAGCCTCTTGTCCCTTCTTGGAGTCTGTGAGTCTGCTGCTGTTTCATTCATTCAGTTTTTCTTTGTTATACTACACTAATGAGGGAAATAGTTTGGTACTTGTCTTTCTCTGCCTGGCTTATTTCACTGAGCATAATATCCTCCAACTCCATTCATGATGTTGTAAATGATAGGATTTGTTTTCTTCTTATGGCTGAATAAATTCCATTGTGTATATGTGCCATATCTTTTATACATTCATCTACTGATGGACACAGGTTGCCTTCATATCTTGGCTATTATAAGTAGTGCTGTGATAAATATAGGGGTGCATATGTCTTTTTAAATCTGTGATCCTGTTTTCGTAGGGTAAATTCCTAGGAGTGGAATTCCTGGGTCAAATGGTATTTCTGTTTTTAGTTTTTTAAGGAACGTCCATATTGTTTTCTACAATTGATGAACTAGTTTACATTCCCACCAACAGTGTAGGAAGGTTCGCCTTTCTCCACGTCCTTGCCAGCATTTGCTATTGCTTGCCTTTTAGATGTTGGCCATCCTAACTGGTGTGAGGTGATATCTCATTGTGGTTTTAATTTTCATTTTACTGATGATTAGCGATGTGGAGCATCTTTTCATGCACCTGTTGGCCATCTGAATTTCTTCTTTAGAGAATTGTCTGTTCAGATCCTCTTCCCATTTTTAATCAGGTTATTTGCTTTTTGGGTGTTGAGGCATACGAGCTCTTTATATATTTTGGATGTTAACCCCTTATTGGATATATCATTTAGGAATGTATTCTCTCAAACTGCAGGATGTCTTTGTGTTCTGCTGGTGATGTCCTTTGCTGTACAGAAGCTTTTTAGTTTGATGTAGTCCCATTTGTTCATTTTTGCTTTTGTTTCCCTTGCCCAAGGAGATGTGTTCAGGAAAAAGTTGCTTATGTTTATATTCAAGAGGTTTTTGCCTATGTTTTCTTCTAAGAGTTTTATGGTTTCATTACTTATATTCAGGTCTTTGACCCATTTCGAGTTTACTTTTGTGTATGCACCTAGACAATAATCCAGTTTCATTCTCTGATGTGTAGCTGTCCAGTTTTGCCAACACCATGTGTTTAAGAGGCTGTCATTTCCCTACTGTATATCCATGGTTCCTTTATCATATATTAGTTGGTCATATATGAGTGGGTTTATATCTGGGCTCTCTATTTTGCCCCATTGATCTATTGGTTTGTTCTTGTGCTAATACCAGATTGTTTTGATTGCTGTGGCTTTGTAGTAGACTTTGAAGTTGAGGAGCATAACCCCTGCAGCTTTATTCTTCCTTCTTAGGATTGCTTTGTCTATTTGGGTTCTTTTGTGGTTCCATATGAATTTTAGAACTATTTGTTCTACTTTGTTGAAGAATGCTGTTGGTATTTTTACAGGGAGTGCATTGATCCATAGATTGCTTTAGGCAGGATGACCATTTTGACAATATTAATTCTTCCTGTCCATGAGAATGGGATGTATTTCCATTTATTGGTGTCATCTTTAATTTCTCTCATGAGTGTTTGGTCATTTTCAGGGTATAGGTCTTTCACCTTCTTGGTAAGGTTTAATCCTAAGTACTTTATTCTTCTTGATGCAATTGTTTTCCTGATTTCTCTTTCTGCTACTTCATTGTTCATGTATAGGAATGTGACAGATTTCTGTGTATTAATTTTGTATCATGCAACTTTGCTGAATTCAGTTATTAGTTCTAGTAGTTTTAAGGTGGATTCTTCAGAGTTTTTTATGTACAACATCATGACATCTGCAAACAGTGACATTTTAACTTCTTCCTTAGTAATCTGGATACCTTTTATTTCTTTGTGTTGTCTGACTGCAGTGACTAAGACCTCCAGTACTAATGTTGAATAAAAGTGGGGAGAGTGGACATCCTTGTCTTGTTCCTGAATTTAGAGTAAAAGCTTTCAGCGTTTCACTCTTAAGTATGATGTTGGCTGTGGGTTTGTCGTATATGACCTTTATTATGTTGAGGTACTTGCCCTCTATACCCATTTTGTTTAGAGTTTTTATCATTGAATGGATGCTGAAATTTGTCAAATGTTTTTTCAGCATCTATTTAGATGATCATGTAATTTTTTTCCTTCTTTTTGTTGATGTGGTGTATGATACTGATGGATTTTCGAATATTGTACCATTCTTTTATCGCTGGAATAAATCCCACTTGGATGATCTTTTTGATGTATTTTTAAACTTAGTTTTCTAATATTTTGTTGAGTATTTTTGCATTTATGTTCATCAGGGATATTGGTCTGTAATTTTCTTTTTTTGTGGTGTCTTTCCCTGGTTTTGCTATTAGAGTGATGCTGGCCTCATAGAACCAGTTTGGAAGTATTCCCTCTTCTTCTACTTTCTGGAAAACTTTAAGGAGGATGGGTATCAGGTCTTCTCTAAATGTCTGATAAAATTCAGGAGTGAAGCCATCTGGTCAGGGGTTTTATTCTTAGGTAGTTTTTTGATTAGCAATTCATTTTCATTGCTGGTAATTGTTCTGTTCAATTTTTTTCTGTTTCTGGATCAGTCTTGAAGGTTGTATTTTTATAGAAAGTTCTCAATTTCTTCTAGGTTATCCAATTTGCTAGCATATAATTTTTCATTGTATTCTCTAATAATTCTTTCTTTCTGTGGTGTCCACAGTGATTTTTCTTTTCTCATTCCTGATTCTGTTTATGTGTGTACACTCTTTTTTATTCTTGATAAGTCTGGCTAGGGGGTTATCCATTTTGTTTATTTAAAAAAAGAAACAGCTCCTGGTCCATTGATTCTTTCTATTGTTTTGTTCTTCTCAATTTTATTTATTTCTGCTCTGATTTTGATTATGTCCGTCCTTCTACTGACTCTGGGCCTTATTTGTTCTTATTTTTCTACTTTCATTAATTGTGAGTTTAGACTGTTCATTTGGGATTATTCTTCCTTGAGGTAAGCCCATATTGCAATATACTTTCCTCTGAGAACTGCCTTTGCTGCATACCACTGGTTTTAGGGTGTTGAGCTGTTGTTTTCATTTGTCTCCATATATTGCTTGATTTCTGATTGTATTTGGTTATTGATCCCTTGGTTATTTAGGCACATGTTGTTAACCCCCATGTATTTGTGGGCTCTTTTGTTTTCTTTGCATAATTATTTCTAGTTTCATACATTTCTGGTCTGAATAGCTAGAGTGTACAATTTCAATTGAGTCAGTACCGCAATTTATTGAGGCACTTTTTGGGGCCTAGTATGTGATCTATTGTGGAAAATGTTACATGTGCACTTGAGAAGAATGTGTATCCTGCTGCTTTTGGGTGGAGTGTTCTTTACATGTCTGTTAGGTCCATCTGTTCAAATGTGTTATTCAGTCTCCTGTTGGCCTCTGTCTCCTGACTTATTTTCTGTCTGGTTGATCTGTCCTTTGGAGTAAGAGGTATGTTGATGTCTCCTACAATGTATGGATTGCATTCTATTTCCCCCTTTAATTTTGTTAGTACTTGTGTCACATATTTTGGTGCTTCTATATTGGGTGCATAGATACTTATAATGGTTATATTCTCTTATTGGACTGACTCTTTTGTCGTTATGTAATGTCTTTCCTTGTCCCTTGTTACTTTATGTGTTCTGAAATCTATTTTGTCTGATACAAGTACTTCAACTACTGTTTTTTTCTATTATTTGCATGAAACATCTTTTTCCATCCCTTCACTTTTAGAGTGTATGTCTTTGGTTTTGAAGTGAGTCTCTTGTAGGCAGCATATAGATAGATTATGTTTATGTTTTTTATCCATTCTGTAACACTGTGTATTTTTTTGGTGCATTCAGTCCATTTGCATTTAGGGTGATTATGGATAGATATGTACTTATTGTCATTGCAGGCTTTAGATTTGTGGTTATTAAAGGTTCAAGTGCAGCTTCTTTACTAACAGTCTAACTTAACTCAATTATTATGCTATTTCAAACACAATCTAAAGGTTCTTTTTTCTCCCTTATTTTTCTTCTTCCTCCACTCTTTATATATTAGGTGTAATATTCTGTACTCTTTGTGTATCCCTTGACTGCGTTTGTGGGTAGTTGATTTAATTTTGCTTTTGCTTTGTGATTAACTGGTCTACTTCCTTTACTGTGGTGTTATTACTCTGGTGACAACTAGTAGCCTGAAGAGCACTTCCATCTATAGCATTCCCTTTAAAATACCCTGTAGAGATGGTTTGTGGTGGGTAAATTCCCTCAACTTTTGCTTATATGGAAATTGTTTAATCCCTGCTTCAAATTTAAATGATAATCTTGCCAGGTAGAGTATTCTTGGTTGGAAGCCCTTGTTTCATTTTATGAAATATGTCATGCCACTCCCTTCTGGCCTGTAAGGTTTCTGCTGAGAAATCTGATGATAACCTGATGGGTTTTCCTTTGTAGGTGCTCTTTTTTTTCTCTGTGGCTATTTTTCATACTCTGTCCTTGTCTTTGATCTTTGCCATTTTATTCATATGTCTTGGTGCTGTCTTCCTTGGGTCCCTTGTGTTGGGAGATCTGTGCTCTTCCATGGCCTGAGAGACTATTTCCTCCCCCATATTTGGGAAGTTTTCAGCAATTATTTCCTCGAAGACACTTTCTATTCCTTTTTCTCTCTTCTTCTGTTACCCCTATAATGCAAATATTGTTCCATTTGGATGGGTCAGACAATTCTCTTATTATTCTTTCATTCCTAGACATCCTTTTTTTCTCTCTGTGCCTCAGTTTCTTTGTTTTTCTGTTTTTTAATTTCTATTTCATTTACCTTCTCCTCTTCTTCATCTAATCTGTTTTTAAATCCCTCCATTATATGTTTCATTTCATATACTGTATTTTTCAAAGTTTTTATATCTTTCTTGAAGTCCTTCCTGAGATTTTGAATATTTTTCTGTATCACCATGAGCTTGTTTATGATTTTTATTTTGAAATATTTTTCAAGAAGATTGCGGATTTCAGTTTTAGTTAGCCCTCTTTCTGGTGTTTGAAGGATTCTGGTTTTTACAAAATTCTTCTGCCTTTTCATAATTCTAATGATTACTATGGAATAATCAATCTGTGTAAGTGGCAACCTCTAGTGCCCAGAAGCTGTAATCTCTGGAAATGCCCAGTATCTGGAGTGATGGCAGGGCTCACAGTCACATGGTGCTGGCACCTTCTGGGAAGAAAGAGCTCTTTCCTGCTTCCCACCTGCAGTGCCTGCCTTCAATGCCAGGATTCATTGGCCTGAGTGTACAAGGAGGAGCCTCTGCATTACACTTCTATAGCTGCCTTGGGGGGGCTACCCTCTGGCCAGCCTCAAGTGATGGCAGGAGCAGCATGTGAGAAGACTGGTGCCTACCTGGAAAAGGAGCAGCCGGCTGCATATCACAGTGGGGCACTTCTGCACTGCCTTGCCAGCCAGGGGGATAGAGCATCTGAAGCTCCTGAAAGTTCCCAACCTGCTGGACTGTGTGCCATGATGATTTTGTCCACCTGTCCTTTCTCCTGACCAGCATGTTCTGTGTAATCCTTGACCCCTTAGCACCCTTCTTACTGTTCAGAAGTCTTTCAAGGTGCCCACCTTTTTTTTGTCCCAGAGTGGCCAGTTGGGGATACCTGTTCACAAGTGACTGGAATCTCAGTTTCTCTGAGTATTCCACCTGTCTTTGCTTTCCAACCCGTCTAATTTCCAGAGCACCATGTAATGTGGGTTCATGCTCCTAGGGCAGATCTTCAGGGGTGATGTGTTTAGCAGTCCTGAGCTTCTACTCCCTCCCTGCTCTGTTTCTCTTCCTCTTACCTGTGAGCTGGGTGATGGGAGGGCTTGAGTCCCACTGGATTGTGGCTTTGCTATTTTACCTCTTTTCGTGATGTCTTCTCTTTTCTCCAAATATAAACAATCTTTTCTGCAGTCTTTGGGTTGCTCTTTCAGTGTTAGTTTTATATGTTGCATTTTCGTGTTATATGTGGTTTAGGGAGGAGGTTTCTGCCTCACTTTTCATGCTGCCATATTTTCTTCCAGTTCTAAATAACCCTATTCTTAAGAAAACTTCAAAGGGGTTATAAAATACCTGTATACAGCATGCTTATGCTAACCTTTATCCAAAAGGGCCAATAAAACCCCAGACCCCTAACCCTTAAGAGGACCTCCTCTCTGAGGTTGCCCATACTCACCTTTCTTTGAGTATGTCACTATCTCTGTTCTACACCAGATAAGAAGGGGGGGCTCCTGAGAGCTATAATTTGGGTTTGCAGGTTACTGTTGCTTGGGTAATCCAGGAAGGACTGTAGGTGTGTGATCATGCTCCTTAGTATGATCATGCCTGCTTTAAAATCTCCTTTCTTTGTTCTTGGGAAGTTCTCAAAACATAATCTCACTCCATCCACTGTTCTGTGGCTCCCCCTAATCATGGGGTAACTTAGTTCCCACACCGGGCCTGGATGCCATGTGACCCTGGCATCAGGAGTTGGCAGGGTATTTGCCCAGTGATGAGCAGGAATTCACTGGGCTTCCTTTTCCTGCCTCTGCTCTTCCTTGCTCTCTGCTGCCTGCAGTGCAACTGCCGTTCCCTGATATTTTCACTTTAATGAATTCCTTCCTTACTTGTCGCTCTAACTTCCCTGCATTAATGAACCAAATTTCTTCCCAACAGTATGAATGATAGGTTGGCAAATTCTGTGATGTTTTACCCAGATACCTTCTTCAGCCACAAGGTGCCCATCCTCTTGCTGTCTGATAGTGTAATCTTGATTGCTAATTGTTCATAGCTGTATTCCTCTTTACAAATCACATTAGTCATGGAATATTGCTTCACTCCAAGTTATTTACCTTTTAAAGAATGACAAGAAGATAGGCTGATGTAGACTAGGTGCTTTGCCTAAGTTTGGAACCACCGTTGAAGGGCACCCCAGCTGCAGAGCTCCGTGTAGAATTAGCTGATGCCTTGGTTACACAGCCTTGCAGTAGCCCTTGAGTCTAGCCCTGCTTTCTTCATTTCCTGACAGGTCTATCTCCAAGAGCAGTCCCTGGTAAGCATTCTGCACAGAACTCCCTGTCTCAAAATCTGTTTCCAGGGAACTCAATGTTACATGAATGGGTTTTGAATTTATGCCTGCAGGAGACTAGCTTTCCAGGTACATAGCTATTTTTGAAAAGTGCTATAGAATGCTAACTTTCCAGTGCATTGCATAGTAAGCATGAGAGAATGTGAATGAGGTGCATGACATGCGCTGAATTTAAGTACTAAACACTTTTATGAAAAAAATTTCTCAGAAATTCACTTTAAATCACTAAATAGCAAGTAAAGTTATCTTACAGAAAGCATTTATTAAAAAAGAAAGTGGAACAGAATAATTTTACAATTTGACATCGAGATCCTATGGCTGCCAAGTACGTCCTGGCAGTATTGGCACTGAAGCCAGGGCAAGTTTAAAGAGTGCCAGTGGGAAAAGTTAGTGCCAAGCTAATGCTGCAAATTGCTTAAACGGAACATTCATGCCAATTTGCTTTTGCATCATAATAAGATCAAGAAAAAACTACAATTAAACTTTTACGGTCCACATCTTCTTATTTGAATTCGTCATCCATCCCTCCTTACATACCTCTCTTCCTGTGTACTGCTGGAATTGATTCCTACCACCTAGTTTCTAAAACAAGAAACTGAGAGCCAATTTAGAATCTTATATGATCCTTACATATATATATTTTTTACAAGCCCAGGCTGCCTGCTACTTCTTTATTAACTTTTGAATTCATTCTTATGTCCACCCAAGTCCATTGTTATTTCTGTAATGCAGATCAATGTTGGCCAGATAATTTCAGCTTTCTTAAAAGTATCTTCCAAACCAACCTTAAAATTTTTCAAAGAATGTTCTAAATGCAAATTGAATGATGCTATCTTTCTATAACACATTCAGTGACCTCTATTTTTAAGATGCATCTCAGGTTTGTTAACACAGCAAAGAATGCCCCAATACTCTATACAACACCTTACCAGGAATTTATCTTTCCATTAAACATTATAACCCAACTACATTACTTCAGTTCCCTCAAATGGGGACCTACTCACATAACTCATCTTCCTAGAAAATCCGTTACTTCAGATCTCAAAAATTATTGTCCTTAAGAATACGGTTTGAAAAAAAAAGTAATTAGTTAACATTTAAAAAACAAAGAATTTGAATGGTATTAGTGGGGACATGCACTCTCCAGTTCGCCTTGAGGTCTCCTGACTTTTATGATATCTAGGCAAGTTGCTTAGATTTATCAGTATTTGTCCTGCAGGACTCTGTTCCTCTTATATACCAACTGAAACTTCCCTGATTTTATTAGTCTTAATTAAATTGCCCTTTTCTTAAAGACTCCTACAAGTCCCTTTAAAAAAATTTTTATAATAGCACTTTCAAATTAGGCTCTTCTCTTATTACCATTATTTTTCTCCATGTTGACATTTTAAACATAAGGCTGTGAGATAACTGATGAAAAAAAATTTGACAATTCTATCCAGTTTTTTCTTTATGTACTCATATCAAGCCATCTCTATGGTATGTTATTTCAAGTTACTATAAAATAACATTAAATACAGAATAAATAAATCTGTATCATCAGTTCTCAACTGGGGATGAGGTTGTCTTCCAGGGAACATTGGTGATGCCCAGAGACATTTTTGGTTGCCACAATGAGGGGTGGGGGAACTACTGCATCTAGTGGACAGAGTCCAGGGGCTGCCTGATATCCTACAGTGCACAGTTGGGTCTGCCACAACCAAGAATTATCCATCCCAGTGTGTCAGGAGTGCTAAAGTTGAGAAACTCAGATCAATCAATATGAAAACATATTTCTTAGGCTTGAGTCTAAGTGCCAAGTTTCAAATCCAGTCTCCACTTGGGAAGTATTTCTGTGACATTGAGCAGTTTACCTGTTCCTCAGTTGTCTTAAAAAGTAGAGATAATGATTCATATACCAAATTGAATGAAATGCTTAGAACAGTGCCTGTATACATAGGTATCAATTTCAACTGTTAATTATTATTGTCATATATTATAAACAAAAATTATTTTTTGTGAATGTATATGACTTTTCAATCACAAAATTGTTCAATCAAAGCAATTTTGCCAGAATTCACATACCTTGTTGCAAAGTTAAATACCATCTAAATTAACCATCAGGAGATACTAAGTATGTTTTGTTTTCCGTCTTTCCTCTCTAGCCACTTCATCACCAGGTCTTGAATTGTTAGTATTTTTGTTACAAAATGAGAAAATTATATCAAACAGGTAGAAAAATCTAGTGTTTGCAAAGGCAAAAATGACACATAATTTGAGCTAAGCTAACAGCTAGAGCTGATGAATACCATGAGATCACTCAAGCTTTTGAACAGTGACAGCATTCTAATTTCTCAAGCAAAGGAGTCATATACCCTGTTGGTTACAAAGTCTAAAAAATCAGAGTATATATCTAGCACATTTTGAATATTATAATTTCTGCCTTGTTTTCCCAGTAGTACTAACAATCTTGTAAAAGATACAATTTCCTGACAGATGCATGCATTTTCTGATATGAACAAATAAACTGTTACAAAACAAACAATTCTATATCACAGAAATAGGTACTAAGTTAATATAAATTTAAAGCTGAAGCCCTTCTCCCCTCAAATAAAGGACTGTCTGGAATTTTTTAGCTTCTTCCTTATTTGCAAGCTTTTGAAAAAAAGTGTTTATTGTCTATTGAGGCACTGGATACTAAAAAAGAAAAAAAATACTGAAACTCTTTTCATAATAAAAATGCAATTCATCACATTTTAGGGACTTCTCTGGGAAATGTGTATATCATTCTCAATAGTCAATAGTAGAAATAGAAAATCGCTTAGCTTTGAGTGAAGTTTGTTGAGGGCTGTGTAGGGGAAAATGTGGGTCATATCTCAACTTATATTAGACTGCATTTTGATTTAAAGAAGCTCTACCCTCTGGAAAAGAGACACTGTGTTCTAAAAGCAATATAATGTGTTAGATAAAATTATATGCTTGCAAAACTTAGGTGACAGATTAAAAAATTCACAAGACTACCTAGTATAGATAGGTGGGACTAGGTATTTGATACAATGAATTTTTCACCATTAATGTTGATTTTCCAAAACTATAAAACTTAAGGACATGTAGGACAAATGGAGAGAAGACATTAGAAATAAGAACAAGAAAAAAGGAACAATTTAACGGATTAGTTCTTTTCTGTTTTTTGATTGCTTTGGTCTGTACTTCGATATATTAACATATTCATTTATCTCTTCTACTACCCCAAACCACATTACAATTAAATTAAGGATCATTTGCTTTGAGGAAAGCCAAACAGCCCAGTAAGAGGTTTATGTAGCAAGGAACTAGGTTTCTTGTGGATGCCCATTCAGATCCTGGGGTTTCCTGTGAACAGCCAACTGAGCAAACCATCTTAAAATCATTCTCCAGCTCCAGTCAAGATGACTGCAGCACAGGCCAACACCTAGACTACAATATCCGAAGATACACTGAGCCAAAACCACCCCATTGAGCTCTTTCTGAATTTTTGACCCACAGAAACTGTGAGATAACAAATATTTGCTGTTTTAAAATGTTAAAATTTGGAATAATTTGTTACACAGTAATAGTTATCCGATACAGGAATAAGAGAGAATGAACGTCACAGCAGATGGAAGCTGGTAACAATTTTAAAGCTATAAGGCAAACAGACAAGTTATGTTAAGGCAGAATGCAGGTGGAATTGAAAACAGGTGAGAGAATAATTGAAAGTCAATAAAAGGAGAACATAGATGTTTAGAATGTCCTCTCCCATTCCTAATCAAAAACAAAACCAAACAAAATATTGTCCCTTTCCATTTTTGCAGAAGATGGATTGCTTACTTTCTGGAGTAGTAGTGGATTCTGGTGCTTGAAGCACAGCTGTGGAAAGGAGTGCAAAGAGTTAAATAAGGTCAATTAAATGGAAGTCTACTTGGTGATAAGCAGGAATCCATCCAGGCATCATCTCCTGACAGTCTCCCAGAATTCTTAAAATTAGTGTTATAACCCCACTCTCCAAAAGACATAATTGAATGATTCCTCCCTTTAAACTAATCAGTACAAGAGAAAGAATATTCTCCACTGAGTGTCCCACAGTGAGCTGGCCTCAGTTTTCAGGCCACTAAACTGTCATCTACATTGTGATAAGCAGAATTCTAAGATGGATCCCAATGACCCACAGCCTTACACAATCCCTTCTTTGTGCATGAGAGGGACGGTCCTGTGAATATGATGGAATATCACTTCAATTATAAGGTCACTTGATTTAATAAAGATAGAAGGATTTTTCAGATGTAATTAAAGTGTTTAACCAGTTGACTTTGAGTTAATAATAAGGGGGCGACTATGCTCTGTGGGCCTGACCTAAACAGATGAGCCCATAAAATATACTTAAAGCTACAGCAGATGTATTCCTTTTGGCCTTCAAATGGCAAACTGCATGGTGTGGAGAGGGTCACGTACTACGTCCTGAAGGCAGATTTTAGGATCTGAAGGCAACCCCTGGCCAGCAACCAGCAAGAAAAAATGGACCTCAGTCCTGTAACAGATAATTTCTTAGAATTCAGTTGAATTCTGCCACCAATCTGAATGAGGTTGGAAGTAGATTCTTCCCTAGTTGAGCCTCTGGCTGAGAATGTAGCCTAACCAAGATTTTCGTTTCAGCCTTGTGAAATCCAGAGCAGAAAAATCACCTGAGCCATGCCCAGAATTCTCATCTACAGAACTGTGAGTATAAATGGATTTTTTAAGCTTCTAATTGTATGATAATTTGCCATGTGACAATAAGAAACAGAAACTGAGATACACACCATTGGACAAATTCTGCCAATTCAAACAGAACTGCCGCTTAACACTTTGCTTCTCTTTAACATGAATAGGTAACCAAAACCAATTAGACTGATGAAAAACGTTAATCATAGACAATGAAATAATTTTTTTTCAAAATTGAAAGACATTAGTTTCCACATTAATAGCCATCAAGTATCAGTAAAATGGAAAAGACTTAACGTAAAACTGAAACTGCATTAAAAATCTGCAGAACACAGTGGATAAAAGTAGGATCATACTGAACTGCATCAGATTTTCAATAACATGTGGGAGTTGGAAGATATGAGAGTTATACTTTCATATACCAAGAAAATGCTAACCCTCTCTCCTAAGTTCTGTATCAAGGCAAAAGAGGGATAATGTGTTACGGTAGAAGACAGGCTTTTTATATAGACATGCATCTTTTCAAAATATCACCTTCCATGACTTTTGTGGAAACCAGTGAAGGTTATGCTTCCCAAAAGTCAAAAGATTATACTGAGAAAATAGAATACTTCAGTTCAAGAAAAAGGAGGTTCTGGGGTTAATTCTAGAAAAAAGATAACAGTGAAAGTAAGTCCCAGGAGGAGTTGTATAGCGGGCCTGGAGAACAGCACAATCAGTGTGAGTGGGCACAAAAGGAGGAGAGCTTAAAACAGAAGTTACCTTGAAAATAATGAATTGACATATTTTTTGATTGGGTTGAGCATATAGAAAATGCCATTGAGAGCCTTTTTAGACTCTAATGGACTGTTTCAGAAGAAGGAACACTGCTTTTTACAAAGCAATACAACTTCAAGAGTGGGAGGACTATTCATTTCAGAAAAGTTAAAAGTTTTTTTTAATTCTTGACTCAGCATTGACTAGTAATTATAAATGCATAGTAATATATATTGAGTATTTATTTAACTGAATATTATGATATGAGCTTATTGTAAGAATGGAGTCAAGAAAGAACAGTGGAAGGGGCTTTTGAATTTAGAGATCTAAATCCATACACCATAATGGAAAACTTTCTACTTGGATATATACTTTCTAAACATTATGTATCTAGAAATAGAAGTATAGATATGCATTTCATGTACACACAAGTAAATATAAGAAGACACAGCTATAAAACAAAAAACAAAGGAATGGCATTAGGGAGTACTAGGAAATGGAGAAAGACCACTCTTCATTAGACTTTTTGGTTTTATTTGATTTTTTAAACTTGAGTGTATGAATTACTTTTATGAAACAACAGAAATTTATTTCTCACTGTCATCAAGTCTAGAATTTGAGAATAAGTTTCTAGTCTATTCAGTGCCTACTGAGGGTTCCCTTCCTGAATTGCAGATGACCACCTTCTTGCTGTAACCTTGCATGACCTTCTGTGCTCACATGGAGAGAGCACAAGCTTGCTAGTGTCTCTTCTTAAAAGAACACTAATCCTACTAGATCAGAGCTTCACTCTTCTGATTTCCTTTAACCTTCATTACTCCTGTAGAGACTCTGTCTCTAAATACAGACACACTGGGGTTGGAGCTTCTGCGTATTAATTTCGGGGCAACACAAAAATTCATAATGTTCTACTTCTGGACCCCCAAATTCATGTCCTTCTTGTATGTAAAATGCATTCATTCCATCCCAAGAACCCAAGAAGTTTTAACTCATTCTAGCACCAACTCAAAAATCGAAATCATCTAAATCAGTTATTAGTGAGACTCAAGATACAATTCATCCTCTTGCTGTAAATGTGTGATACCAGGAAAGGTATGAGCTTGAAATTGCAATGGTTGAACAGGGATAGGATAGACATTCCCAATCCAAAACGGAGAGATAAGAGGGGAGGGGTGACAGGTCGCAAGCAAGTCCAAAACCTACCAAGGCAAACACTATTAGGTCTTTAGGCTCAAGAATAAGTGCCTTTGCCTTGATGATCATTTTATGAATTTACCAGGGCGTTAGTCCATACACATGGCTCTGCCACGCAGAAGTCCCTCCACCAAAGTTCTGCCAGGCAGGACCCCATCCCAATGCACCAGGCAGTCTGCCCACAAAACTCCAGGTGACCTGAGGCTTCAGTCAGTGGCAGCCTGGCTTGTTGAAACCTTGGTGATGGCCGAACTCTTTGAAACTGAGGTAGAGGTAGCCTTGTTCCCTGTGGTGGGAATGGCAGCCCTGTTGATCTCTGATTCACCTATCATTTGTCCATTCTCTTAAAATATACAGCCCTCTATCACCCCCATCCTGTAGAATGTAAATTCTACAGCCTTCCCTCTTTTACCCTGTCTCTGTCCTCTTCGGTTCAAACTGCCAGTATTTCTGCTTATATAATCCCACAATCTCTTTATAAAATGATAGCCCAGTCATACCCTTGGTGTTATCCTCAGAACACACTTTTGCGTTGTATGCAATATGGATGACAGAATTTTTCAAATCTTCAAGTTCTTGTTCCTTTTTATTTAACAATTCCTTCTTCAATTGTCTCTCTCCTCTTGTATTTTACTATAAACAATCAGGAGGACCTAAGTCATAGCTTAAACATTTTACTTAGAAATTTCCTCAGCTAAATATCCAGTTTTATCATTCACAATTTCTATCTTCCACAAAACACTAGAACACATGTGAGCTATGTTCTTTACCACTATAAAAAGGATGACCTTTCCTCCAGTTTCCAATAACATGTTCCCTATTTTCTTTCTGAGACCTCACAGAATGGCCTTTAATGACCATATCTCCATTAACATTATGTTGATGATTATTTACATATTCTTTAAAGATGGAGGCTTTCTCTCCAGCTCTCCTCTTTTCTTTATGAACACTCCACAATCACCTTTAACATCTATAATATCTACTAACAGTCCCTTTATAGCAATGCAGGCTTTTTCTAGAATCCATTTCACAGCTCTTTAAACCTTTGTTCATTATCCAGTTCCAAAGCTGCCTCCACATTTTTAGGTATTTGTCATAGCAGCACCTCATTTCACAGTACCAAAATGTAAATCAGCTTTCTTAGGCTGCCATAACATGATACCATGATTTGAACAAAAATATATTTTAACAATTCTGGAAGGTAGAAGTCCGATCAAGATTCTGACCCATCTAGTTTCTGGTGAGATCTCTCTTCCTAGTTTGAAGTTGATTACCTTCTCTCTGTGTCCTCATCCTCAGAAGGTCTTCCCTTTGTGCTTGCACAAAGAGAGAAAGAGAGGGAGGGAGAGAAAAGGAAAGAAAAGGAGAGAGAAAGCACACTCTGGTATCTCTTCTTATCAGGCCTCTAATCCTATTGTATCAGGCACCACTCTTATGACCTCATTTAACTTTAATTACTTCCATAAAAGCTCTATCTCCAAATACAATCACACTGGGGGTTAAGACTTCAATATATGTATTTTGAAAGGACACCAACATTTTGTCCATAGCACAGCCTAAGGATAGGAAGGCAAATTCTAAATCCTGAAAAATTCTGCATGTGCATCGGCATATTTCAGTAAGTGGAGAAGCCTAATTTGGGGAGGAAAATTGGTAAATTTAGGCAAGCATTAAATAGAAAAATATTTTAATGGAATGGTATGGTGAGGACCTTCACATCATGATCTTTGGATTTTACTTTAAACGTGAGGAAAAACAATTGAAGACATTAAGCCAGGTGGCAGGCAGTACAATGCACTGAGAGCCAACTGATTGTGGAAAATCCTTCTGTAAGGAAACCTGATCAAATATGGACAGCGAACAAGTAAAGAACAGGCAGAAATATAAACAATGTACTTATAGAATTAATACAAATTACAATATATTTAAACTTACTTTATTAATTAAAGAAAAACTAAAAATATCAACACACTATCATTTTTATCTCATCAAACTTTTATTAAAGCAGCTGAACTAAGATAGAAATCAACCACTATGTTGGAGGACAGCAACATGAAATGATATAAAAGCAGAAAAAACAAACACAGAGTTCAGCATCTCTGAGTATCTGGATGAGATAAAAAAAAATGGATGCTACCCTCCTGTTTCCATTTAGCAGGCAGTGCCAGCCCCCAGTAATCACACAGAAATGTGTCAGAGTCAATTTTGCCATCACAGTGCCTGGTGGGGTTCCATGGCAGGGGTGGAGGAGTTGTGCTGGGGACAAAAACTAAACTTCCTGAAACCTGTCTGGCCACTTCCACACAAGGAAGAATAGTCATAAACTCAAACGCCAGCAGAGCCCTGACTGAGGATGTTAGAAGTCAGTGGGAAGACCACAGTGCAGTCACCTCCATTTTTCCTCCTTCCTGACCATGAGACAGGCTTTCTAGAACAGAGGAAGCCAAAGCAGTCACAATCTAGAAGCAGGAAGAAAAGAAACTAATGAAGAGTAAAAAAACATTTGACCAAATGGGCTGTAAGAATCATTAGGATGTTGATGCCTGAGTGATCTGCCCAAGGCAGGTAGGTGTAAGACTTAGAGAATCTGGTAAGGCTCACGCTTATGAAATAGATTTCCATTTTGAGCTAGAGGATTCTGTGTTTGATTTCAGACAGTCCAGTCATAGTGGATACACTATCTTCAGTCAAGCAAAATCGCAGAACTTAAAATAACCTTTGAGAGAGTTACTATCCTGTAATTTAGTTTAAGGGAAACTGTCCTAAGGAAATTATCAGACAGTCCAGTAGTCCTCCACAATATTGATATGGTATTACTAAATATTAAGAAAAGAAGTCAGAATAATTACATATTATGTAGTTATTCATATTGTGTTTTCCAAAATATCTTATTGACATGGACATTTCCTTACAATACCATGATAGAAAATATGTGCATATTTACATGCAGATTATAAAGCATTATATGTATATATGTACACATAGATAATAAAAGGAAACCTACTGAAATATGAACAATGATATCTCTAGTGAGTAGTATTACTGCTGGCATTTAAAAATTCTCTTTATATTTTTAAAAGTTCTACAATGACCATTTTTGCTTTCCTTCATGGTAATTTACAAAATAAAATAGTACTTTTCTCATTGTAAAAGAGTCTAACAAGGTTGAGATATGAGAAGGATGTCAGAGAGTCATTTCTGGGGATATTGCATATTTGAAAGTGTGCATAATTCAAGCCTAAAATAATTCAATAATAATTTTTCCTGTGGAAAAGGCAGTGGAGAAATGAAGCCTTAGAATATAGATATTTCTAATCACAGAACATACCTCCTAGATGTACTTTTTCTGTAATGGAATTTTTTTTATTTTATATAAAATAAAGCTACCTAAATTAAAAACTTGACCTTCTTCATCAAAATTTAACATACCTAATTGAATTCCAAAGTTTCTGTGCCTCGCAGCACTTTTCAGAACTAGCACTGGTTCTGTTTAATAAGTTCTTAGATTACACCGTCATAAGACAAAATATTCTCGTTACGGTAATAGTGAATGGCAAAATAACAGCACAGGTATTATAAAAAATTTCATGGAAATTCCAAAGCACATTAAAAACAATATGGTTCAACGACATACTGGGGAAAAAAGGAGAGAGGTGGATATTTCTTTTTATCAGCTGAAGTGACACTAGCTTGTGGTCCTCATAAAAACAGTGTGCAGTGAAGCTGGTCTGCTAGTTTTTACATTCAGAAAGTCTTGCTAATAAAAAAGTCAACATTTTATATACTATTGTTTTGTAAAATGCAATTCTATTGCCTGGATAGTATAACACAACACTCCCCTCTCCCTCCACGCCCTTTTTATTAACTTCTGTTTTCAATCATATAGTGCTCTCCAGAACCAGTTAACAGTTTGTGCAGAGTGCTTCCAATCATTGATTTTATGATTTCATACATGCATAGGATATTACATCACTCATGGATAAGAGGGCTACATTAAAATGTATATAAATTATTTTCCCTCTAAGTCATGTGCTAAGAATCACTTTGTTGTAATAAAAGAATAAAATCCCTACTTACACTGTAACAATTGCTTGGCTCATAAATCAGTTCCTATGATCACAAATTTAAGAATTTAGTCACAAGAAGATATTCTTTATAATCTGTTCTCCAGATCTACATAATTACTTTTTATTTGCTATATCTAAATATGGATAGAAACATATTAGGAGCATACAATTTCATAAACTCCTGTTCCTTGATAACATTTCTCTTAAAATTAGAAAAGATGGAGAAAAAGAGGAAAGCAGATTTTCCTCCCAAGTTAGTATAATGTAAATACCCACTAACCTAGTGTTTTTCTTGAAAAATAGGGCCAGCTATCTACTTAGTTATACTTACGCCTCCTTAGAAGCAAACAAGTAAATTTATGGAAAATACTTATATTGAGTTAGGGCTAAATTATTATTTTTATGAGATGATGGTGAAATTTTTCGTTCTTATAAAAAGAAATATTATGCTAAAATGAGAGAAGTCAAACAGAGAAAAACAAATACCATATGATTTCACTTATATGTGGAATCTAAAAACCAAAACAAAACAGCAGATGTTCAAGAACAAACTTGTGGTTGCCCTCTGGGAGCAGATTGGGGGGGATGGACAAAATAAGTGTAGAGGATAAAGAGGCACGAACTTTCATTTATAAAATATGTCACAGGGATGAAAAGCACAGCCCAAGGAATATATCAATAATACTACTGAAAAAAGTCAATAATCAATATAATTGATACCTTTGGTGATAGTTGATAACTGCACTTTCATGGTGAGCATTTCATGGTGTACATAATTGTGAAATCACTGTCGTACACCTGAAACCAATACAACATTGTATTTCAAAAATAAGAGGGGAAAAAGGAAATAGAACAAAACCATTTTCAAAAAATGTTATCTAGATATTTATAGAAAAAAGCTTAATTATATATTTTTCCCAAAGAAGCTATTTTAAAACTTGTTATCCCATTACCTTAAAATGTTCCAACTTCTAAGTCTCTCCTCTTATATGGAAGTAGGTACTTGTTAGTTATTTTCTTAAAAATACATTCAGTGTGATTCAGATTAGTAAGCTATCAGGCAACTGCTATTTTGTCAATTAATAATTTCCTATCTATCCTCGCAATTTTCCACAAGCCTGTGGTTAAAATACAGTAATATTACCAACAAAGATGTGTCATGGACACAACACATGGTAGTTGAAAGAATCCAAAGAATTTGTAATGATTAAAAAAAAGTTATGCAGACAAGTTTATTGCTATTAGAGATTGACATTGATGGCAAATTCTTATATCCATTTGCCAACATTTTATTATTTATATGTGGCTTTTTCGACGGTGGGTCTTACCTCAATTTTACTTAAAAGCAAATAATTCAAATTACATCAGCGTTTTAATAACTAGAAAAAATTTTAAGAAGTAGAAATTTTTAAGAAGAAAAGTTTGAATTTGTAATGAATGTTGATCAGGGTTGCTATTGTGCTATTTTTCAGCGATCTAACCCACAATGACTCAGTACTTAAATGGGGATGTTATGCATGTGTGTGTTTACAGTTTTTGTATTTCTAGGAGAAAAAGGTGCCTAACAGATGGAACAATATTGAACTTTACCCAGAGTTATGTTCATCTTATGCACAAGTACATGCAGCCTACAAGCCAATTTGACAGTTTAATTCCACATTAGGATAACGCTTGGAAGGGTAATCCTATTCGCACTGCAGGATAAGGATGCCTGTGTCGGGGCTTTGGCCTATAAAATTGTTAGCTGCAAATTCTGAGCTGGCATTATGAGCTTCTTAACTTTTAAACCAGCCTTTTCTTAGCATACTATTGCCAAGAGTAACTCATTTGTCCCATAAATCCATCTAACCTATTATTTTTTTCTTTTTAAATTCATTTGGCAAATATACCCAAAGCAATAAAGTCTGCTTTTCATATGGATTACCTTATTTTAGACATAATAATCACACATATGTAAAAGACATCAAGTGAGCTAAAAATGGGACAATTTTGTTGCAAGAGTAGATTTAAAAAGAACCAGAAGAGTTTTGTCCTGGCTTATTTAAGGATTAGAAAAAAAAAATCAATCAGCTGCTTGTTTGAGTCAAGATAAATATTCACAATATTTTTATGGAAAATCAAAGAAGAAATGAAAATAACTAGTGTTCATTTAAATTTTAGAACCTAGCACTTAAATCTGATTATTCAACTGTGTACCTAGCTCATTAGAAACAGCGGTTGTTTAAACTTTGCCACCGTGGAATGACCACACAGAAAACTGAGCTCTGTGGACAAGAGGTGTCTGCCTTGCCTTCTCCATTTAAATGTTTCCTGGATGTCAGCAACTTCAAGTTGACAAAAGTGTTTTAAAGGCTAAACATTTGTGCTCTTAGCTTTTATTTTCTGAAAGGGGAAGAACTTGTATTGAACCTTCAATCTCTGGTGGAATCAAATCTCAGACTCTAGAGATCCGGCCTTCTCATTCAGCCTACGGAAGCTGGTTGTCTCTGAGAAAAGGTTTGAAGTCCTGGAATACTGTCCTACTCCTACCTGTAGATAATCTCTTTGAGGATTTTTCTTTTTCAATTTCTCAGTCTTAATCTCTTTGATTTTTAACTCTTTTTTGGGAGCTCAATTATCCATGACCCATCTTTCTTCTTTGTTATTCTTTCAATTAATTATAATTTATATTAGTTTGACACAAAATCATCTTATTTTATATTTGGTCACATGCATGATTTATAACGACTGCATTAAGCTTTTTTATTCAACAGGCAGCTTTCAGAGTTTTAGGTTCATAGCAGAATTGAGTGGAAAGTACAGACTTCTCATATACATCTTTTCCCCCTCACACATATTGACTATGTTTATTTTTATTGTTATTTTTCTGTATTTTTCCATTTTAACATTGTTGGGTATTGTTTTCATAGTTACATCTACAGAAGCAAGAATGTTTACCATGGTTATAGCTATGAGGATCTATCTATATCCATTAATAGCAACCTGTCAGAAATATCAACTTCGATGGAAGGTAGAGTCTAGAGCTTTACACTAAGAAAGATTCTGGAGCTCTCTTAAGATACAGTAAGATAGTTTCATGATCTTAGATCTGCCATGGGGATAATGGCAGCATATATGGCATGTTTTTATCAACTTTGATCTAGTGTTTCAATAAGGGAGACCAGGTTTCCTTATACAAACTTCATGAGTCTTTTTACTGAAAACAAAACTTCCTCCATAAATATTGCAAACTGTGATAATATATTTTACAAAATCTAACAGACTATGTTTTCCACTACTTGGATTAATATAAAATGGCTGTACATTGTCATCTTATCTGAATAGCCATAGTTCTTGCTTCACCATGACATATATGAATTTAGATGATATAAAAGTCACTGTCTCCATCCTGTAGGATTATTAACAAGCGATACATTTTTAAATGATAGTAACATTAATGATATTTAAATTGTATTTTAATTTAAAATTTCTAGGTTTTTTATGCATTAATTCAATTAACCTTCACGTTATCTGATAGTGATTATTTTTTTGCAAGATTACTAGTGAAGTTGAGAGAGGTGAGTTATTTATACTAAGCCACTTGATTAGTAAGCAACAGAGACAGGATTAAAATCCAGGACATCTGACTCCAAAGCCCAGGTTCCTAGCCATGACACATCCAGAGGTAGTGGGAAAGAAGTAAGAGACATCAGCCAATTTTTAATCTTCCAGTTTTCTGATAGAAAACAGTCCAGAGTCCGATTTTTGTAACAAAATACTCTTTATGTCTCTAACATTTTTATATTATTGATCATTTTGCTCAATGAAGGATTCGTGACAACTGAGGATCCAATAATTAATTCTCATTGGGTCCCTGATATTTTTTCTTCTTTTATACTTTTATTAAAGTCTACACATTAATCAAATGTGTTCTTTGTTTGAAATATTTTTGAACACAATATGCTATGTAAAAACTAGTTAAATAAATCAGTCCTCTTAAAAAATGTTTAGTACCATTGTTTTGGAATTGCTTAGATGTAAGGTAAAAGAAGGATCCCCTTGAAAGTGTACCCACTTTCTTCTTTTTCCTTTTCTTTCTTTTACTTTTTTGAGAATCTAAGGAGATGTTTTGTACTGCTAAACATCATTAGGGGATTTTTATAATCAAATTAGTTTCAACTTTTATGAGTTAGGTGTATGAACACACAAACAAAACAAAACATAATAACAGTAACAATTACATCCCTTATTTGTATGCACAATTTAAGTAAAACAGAAGTCCACAAGAACAAAATTCTAATTTTGCTTAAATAAGAATTTTCAGTATTGCTTACATATTGGAATTTCCCCAGAAGCTTTGTAGAAAATACTGATGCATAGATTTTACAGCTAGAAATTCTTACTAATTGTTCTGGGGTAGGGCTTGAACTTTATTTTACTACTTAGCTATTGCACATTTAATTTCTAAATCTACTTGATTTTGATATAACATATATATGATAAAATGCATTCATTTAAAATACCCAGTTCATATATTTTAAAATGTTAACATCCGGTAACTACCATACATCAGTATTTATAGAATATTTCCATTTTCCATTACCCCCAAAATTCCCTTGTGTCCTGTTGCACCGAACCCACCCTTCTATCCCTGGCTCTAGGCCATCACAAATTTGTTCTCAGTTACTATAGATGAGTCTTGCCTGAGGTAGGATTTCATATAAATAAATGATATGGTAATTATTTCTTTTCATGTTAGAGCTTTTGTTTAGCAAAATGCTTTTGAGATTTACCCATGTTGTGTATATCCATAGGTTGTTCTTTCTTACTGCACAGTATTGTGTTATGTGTTTATACCAAATTTGTGTGTATATGTGTGTATACACACATATAAACTTATATATATACACACCTACATATATACATATAAATATATATGGTGTTGTATAATGCTTTGTATTTTACTTTTAAAAAGCTTTGCCTACCTGGTCTACCCTATGTGGGAAAATTTTTTTTCTTATCTTTCTAAAACTTTAACAGCTTTATCTTTTTTATGCTTAAGTGTATGACTTGAAATGAGTTCATAATATTTGGAAAGAGCAATGGGTAAGGTACAGCTCTTTGGATATCCATTCCACCATTTTATCCCTATTCACTGACAAGACTATTCTTTACCTCTGAGAGCACAGTCAAAATCAATTAATGTGATTTGGGGAAAGGCTTAGCTTTTAGTGGATTGAGTGGAGGACACAGGCAGAATTCAGCAGAGGTGAGAAGTGTATTTCTATACTCTGAATTGTTCCATTTAATATGTCTATCTTGATGTGAATACCATACCACTTGATACCTTCAGAATACATCTTAAAATATATTAACATAATTCCCCCAACTTCATTCTGTTTCAATTTTACTCTAGCTATTTTTATGATTTCATAGTTCCATATAAATTTTGGAATCAGTTTGTCAACCTCTACCAAAACAAAACCAAAGATTTTGGGAATTTCTGATTGGGACTGTGTTAAATATATGACTCCATTTGGGAAGAACCATGAACTTCACAATATCATTTATTTCATTCCATGAAATTGATATATCTTTCCCTACTTTAGGCCTTCTTAAATTACTGTCAAAATGTTTTTGTAAATACTAGTATATTGGTTTTTGTTACATCATGTTGAATTTATCCTAAAGTATTTTGCCTTTACGCTTTTCTTTAAATGGTGTTTTTATTTCATTTACTGTTTCCTAGTGTATGAAAACACAGTTGACTTTTTTCTGGGTTTCTTTGGATATTTCATCAACTATAAAACTTGCTTTCTGTGAAATAAACATTTTTGCATTATGTTTTACAATAAGCATGCTTTGAACTTCTTTTTCTTCATTGCAGAATATAGAACCTCCAGAAAAATGTTACATAGAAGTGATGACAATATGCATCATGTCCTTCTTGTCTTCGGGGGGAAGCAGTCATTCATTTATCATTAAGTATAAAGTTAAAAATAGGTTTTTCAAAGATGCTTATCATCAAAATGGAAAATTTCCCAAATTTTCCTAGTTGTATATCAGATAGTCCTTATGAATTGTTGAATTTTGTCACATCATTACTATATCCACTAATTTTTCATTAATGCTTTTTCTCCTTTATTATATTACTATGATAAATAATGCATATTTTTTTACCTCCAAATGTTAAACCCTGGTGTGGGGGAACCTTCTTTTCATGATATATTATTGTTTTTATATATTACTCAAATGAATTCCTAAACACTTTTTTTTAATTTTCCCAATATTTTATTATGAAAAATATCCAACATAGAGAAAACGTGATAAAAATCCACAAATAAGACTTACAAACCCACCACTTGAACATTACCATTAACATTTACTTTACTTGTCTACCTCATGTCTATCCACCTAGTCACCATCTATCCACTTATCACTCCATCTCAATTGTTGTTGCATTTTTTAAATTTTGGTATCATTAATCTACAATTACATGTGTAACATATGGTTACTAGACTCTCCACGTCATCAAGTCCCCACCACATACCCCCTTACAGTCACTGTCCATCAGCATAGTGAGATGCTATAGAATCATTACTTGTCTTCTCTGAGTTGTACAGCCCTCCCCGTGCCCTCCCCCTACATTATGTCTGCTAATCGTAATGCCCCTTTTTCTCCCTTGTCCCTCCCTTCCCACCCATCCTCCCCAGTCCCTTTCCCTTTGGTAACTGTTAGTCCATTCTTGGGTTCTGTGAGTCTGCTGTTGTTTTGTTCCTTCAGTTTTTTTTTGTTCTTATACACCACATATGAGTGAAATCATATGATACTTGTCTTTTTCCGCCTGGCTTATTTCACTGAGCATAATGCCCTCTAGCTCCATCCATGTGAATTTCTAAATATTTTGTTAAATATTTTTATGTCTGTTTTCACAGTGTCCTCCCCAAATGCAGTTTTCTCAGCTCTTTGAGCCCACAGATCTGGTTCTGCCTTTTCTGCACTGAGACCCAGAGGATGCCACCAGCAGAAAGCTGGCACCGCATCCATGGAGATATTCAGTCCTGCTGAGATGATTAGGAGTAGTTCTTTTTAAACAGAATCATTTCTGTCTTTGTTGTCTTATGTCTATAAACAAACATACTAAGTATGTCACTTCATGGGAAACCAAGACTTAATTACAAAGACAAAAAGTCATAAGAATAATGTCTCTCCACTGCATGGAATATTTTCAACATTGCCTCCATATGCTGCAAAAAATCACTATTGCCCAGGTTTCATCACCAAGAGTTTTGACTTAAATTTTCTATTTCATTTAATTGAATATTCATTGCTTTTGCCTTTGTTTTTATTTTTAATCTCTTCCCAGGATTCTAAAGTAAAGCCACAGCTGAGAACCACAGCTCTAAGTACAATTGCTTCTTGCATAACACTTTCAGAGAGCCATCTTTTCCCCGTGGAGGAAATTATATAACCTACGCAAGTTCACATAGCAAGTGAATAGATAATCCTTACAATCTAGTCGTCACCAATGTTTTGTTTCCTTTTATGATATGATCAGTCAGTTGCAGCCACAAGAAAGACTCCAGAAATTACAAAGTTTAATTACCCAGAGGTCTAGAGACAGGAGACATGGCATACCATACAGAGACACAGAGGAGAAAAAACAGAGTGGTCAGAAGGCAGAAGACAGAAACAAGGGAAGGTTTAACCCACCACCTTCACTGAGGCTTCCATGGGAAAGGAAGGGAAGGCCCAGTGGGATGAAGCTCAGGATGGGATAGTTTGAATAATTTTGGTGTTTTGGGGGCTGTAGAAATGGTCCCCAGTTGCCTGGCACCTGGCTCTAGGAAGATTAAGGCAGAAGAATATTGCCTCCTGGGTATCTGGGTCAGATAGAGGAGGAATGTATCTGGACTGGTTAGTCAAAATAATCAAAGACATGCTCCTGCCTGTGCCCTTTGCCATCTTTAAGAATTGCCCAGCTCAAGGAGAGGCAATTTCTTCTCAGCAAGAAAGGCTGAGAAGGTTATAATGTTAAAATATCACAATATACAGAAAAAAAAACATTTTTACAGTACAACCAACATTCCTTTTCATTGCACTTCGAAGTAATGCCTTTACAGGCAAAAATTATTTTTTTAGAGTCATCAGCATTTAATATAATACTTTTATTCTACCTAAGTTTACTAAAATTCAAATAAGCTCCAATTATCTCTGTTACAGAACGTGCCAGCAAGAAATATAATCAAAACATAATTGTTAAGAAAAAGTAAATTAAATAGATATAAGATAAAAGTTATAAATGGGCTTTTCAACAATTACACTTTATGTGATGCTACTTAAAAATAGTTTCCACAATCTTCTTGGCAACTTGTAACCTTAAAATCATACCATGCTAAATTAAATGATGTATATTCACCAGACATCTAGATGATTTCCAAATAAGATAAATACAGAAACATTAATTACTGAACAAAAGTTTATTCACTTCCTTCCTGCCATGGTCACCACATGCCTGGATAATTCTCCATTTTGCCTGCATCACACACTTGATGATCCTCTGTCTCAGACTGGCCGATCTCAATCTGGGCAAATGCTTGCACAGCTAAGCAAGCAGGGAAAGTGCGAGCGAGGCTGCTCGGCATCTCAGCTGCAACAGTCAACTTTCCCAAAATAAAGCGGGAGGTCAGATACTGGTTTGAAGTAAAAAGACATAAAGCCCAATGCTACCCATCTTGGTTGGCTTCTGTGAAGGAGAGTATTCCAGGTATAAACATGCCAGTTGGTCGTCCTCACTACTATAGTTTCTCATTCAACAACATGTGAACTGGGACTCTGATCCTTTGCATAAGAAATCAATCTTAATGTTCCTGTTTTCTAGATTCTATCAACATCCCAGTTCAAAGAAGTGATGTAAAGGAAATCTTTTAATTTATTCTGACTTTTATTTCCTCCTCCGAGAAACCTAGATTCAACCTTTGAAATTTGTTTATTATTTGAAAATGCACATATTCCAACTGCATTAGTTTTGTCTTCACAGAACCATCAGAATAATGTTCTGTTTTATTTTCTGCTCATTTTTGTCATAAAAGTATATGGATATCATGATATATTTACTCTTGCATTTATTGTAAAATGATGTTTAGTAATTCCATGACATTAGTCTTAAGATTTATTTAAATTTTTGTGGGGCTGAGGGATTAAGTCACTGAAAGAAAACTACTAATTTCATCAAAAGAATTGGTACCATAACTTCATCTTAAATAATGTATTTGAGAAATCTCATATTCAAATATAAAGAGCACACATATTACTGTTTCCCTTGTGTACTTTCTAACCAGTAGTCATTATTTTAACTTAATTCCAAGTATGCATAAGTTTTATTATAAGTTTACTAAAAAAAGAGATATAAATTATAATGCATATTATGTCAGTATGCTCATGAACCACTAAAATGTAAAAAGTAAACTTGCAGATTATCAATTATGCTTATAGAGTTCAGGTGAAATAAGAATAAAAACATCAATTAAGAAACAATGAAATTCATTTACTGTATAGAAAATCATAAAGCTTGCAATGTTTGGTAAAAGCTTAAAATTGGTACATTAACATTATAATTGCAGAGCTTTTGCTAATAAAAAAGTTAGAAAGTGTAAGAAAGCCAAAATAATAAAAAGTAAAAATTGTACTGGAAATCCCATAACCCAGAAGTAAATATCATGAACTGTCATCAGTATATACATCCTTAGATTTCTATACTAGTTTAACTTCGAAAGGTGATTTCATATGATTTAATTTCCTGTTTCATTATGCATATTAACATGATTCCTAGCTGTCTTTATACACAGCAATTCTTGATTTTTCTTTTTCCAAGTCTTCCAACAAACTTAAACTCTGATAAACAAATCTGTAAGAATACCTATGAGAATAGATAAATTCAAGAATTGCTTGAATTTTAACAATTTTAAGAAACACATAATTCTCTCTTTAGAAGCTTGGTCTCACTTTATAAACTTGATCATAATTTTATATTATTCCACTTTTACCTTGAATTTTCCTCCATTGTGGTACTTGTCTCATGTATAAACAACAAAACATTAAATATTTTAAATAATTGCCATTGGATATAATGTTGATAAAGTTATTTCACATATATACTAACCATGAGAAATCAAGCGGCACGAATAAACAGAAATGAATGGCAAGGGAATAGCAACAATACAAGTTAAAGAAATCCAAATGCTCTGTTCATTGTTTTACAATAACCAAAATATTTAAAAGAGCAACCATGCAATTATGGTAGATTTTATAATATGGTTGCTCAACTTCACAACAGTAATCACAATTTTGCAACCAAGAACATACTTGTGATATTGTTGTTTTTATTTCAAATAAAATAAACTTGGACGTATGGAACTAAAGCAGAATAAACTTGCAGAGCAGGATAGACTCTAGTACCGAAGTTAATTTTGTGTTTGAAGCAACTGCTGCAAAGCTTCAGAACCTGTCTTATCCTCCCTGGAATTCATGAGCAGCCTGGGCTCTCTCACCTGACAGCTGCTGACCTCTTCATTTGGATTCATCAAAAGAGAAAACACTTTGTGGAGAAATGCCTTAAATAGATGGAAGAAGGTAGGAATGATCTCCTGCCTTTCAACACTGCTCAGTTCTCCGAAGGTAGAGAAACCCTGATACCATCTTAGGATAAACAACAGTTTAAGAGAAATTTTGATAAGGCAATTTTTCTGAATGATTTGTGCTTTTGTGGTGAAACTCACTTAAAACTAATTCTTAAATTGAGAAGCCTACAAAGAAGTAAGAAAACTATTGTTACGGAAAATACTGGAAAAACCTGGACTGGATCACTGATGGAAGAACCAAGCGGCACTCGGAGGTCTTGGAGTGTTGAGGTTTATTTCACACCGGCGGGCTCAGAGGGGAGTAATCTCCCAAGGTCTGAGCCCCAAAGAAAGGCAAGGGGAGCAATATGTATCTTTCTGCTTTCATATCTGCAATATTTCTGTGTGCGCACAGCAAACGTGCAAGCAAAAGGGAGTAAGTTTAGGGAGTGAGTGCCTGGCAGAGCGGGGAGTGAAGGGAAGGGGGAAGTGAAGGGAGTTTCTGTTGTCTTTGCTAAGAAGAGCCGCAGAAGGCAGCCCCCTGGGCTAGACTGCTGTCCTTGTTAGTTTTTCCCTATCGCTATGACTGCCCATAACTAGACAGGGGCCAAAGAGGCCGCAGGTAAAGGTAAGCCTACAGAAATGTTCTCCCAAACTTAACGTGCTCTCTGAAGGAACTAAAATCACCTTGTAATATCTGAAAGCATTTTATCTGGTTACGATTCTGTTCAATTTGTTCCTGTGATCATCTAATGAGTCGCCCCCTCATCATACACCTACTGTCTATAGTAATTGAGATCTTCAGTAATTAGATCAGAACACTGAATTTTTTAATTAAATGACATCTGAGTTTTATTTTTTTTTTTTGAGTGGACTATTATATAGAATTTGTGTAGATTACCTAGCACTTTAAATCCTGATTTAAAGGTTTCATAGACTAAATATTATTTTCCTTTTTATTTCTCCATATCCCACAAGTAAAATAAATTTCATCTAAGTTTATAGTAAATCTTATGTAGTAAACATTACTCACTGTTAATGAATTTAATCCCTTTTAATACTTGTAGCTTGATGGGGCACAGGTCCTTTAGTAAACAGTGCTGCTATCTCAGAGCCAAAGAGAGAAAAAAAGAGAGAGAGGAAGGACACTGAGTCAAATCAAATATGTTTCAAATATCTTGCTTTCAGCAAAATAATTTTTTTTTCTATTCACCAGTAAGACAAAAGAAATGTGAACGAATCCAATAAAATCCATGATTATGCTGGGAAACCAGAGTGCGTTACTTGTGGGTATTGTCAGTACTATCATTTTTACTCACAAAGGACGATTTACAATTAAAATAAAAAAAAACTGGCTATTATGCTCTATAGCATTACAGATTTGTTGCTAGCTTGAAGCTTAATGAATAAAATAAAATAGTGCCGTTTTATTGTATTTCTTTATCATTTTCTACACAGGAATTGCAATTTTTAAAGTGACCCCCTACCCTATCATGTCAATTAAATTAGTAAGAATAAAGTGCATAATTTTGACAATATTAAACAGATAAGAGATTATATAGGACAAAGGCAAAGCCATGGTGAATGAAATTAAAGCAAGTGAAGTCATTTTTTTAACTGGATAATATTTGTTTACTGTTTTTCAGAGTTCTTACACCTAAACTGGAATATATAAAGCTAACAAAACAAATACTTTTTCATTTTTATCTTATATTCCTCTTTCTTATCATTTGTTGTGAGAGAGTAAGATCAAGTTCAAAATGAGATTAAGAAAGAGAAGGAGAGGGAGGGAAAGAGAGAGATTGTTGGGTATGGAATTCTTCAAAAAAATATATATTTGCTCCATTTACATAAAGGCTGTTCATGTTTATGGAATGAAGTTGACATAAGTTAAGCATAATGAGGTTTTTATATCTTATGGAAAAAGATGAAAGTTCATTTGAGAAACTACATTACATATATAAATATGGCATCACAAATCAATGTTAATCTCTTGGGTTTTAAAGGGCTTTCATCATTTATTTAATTTTTGGTAAATGGTGTTGTGACAACTAAGTAGTTAATTGGATAAAAGATAAGTTAGATCCATACTTCTCTGTGCATAAGAGACTAACTCTGAATAGATAAGAGATCCAAAAAGCAAGGACATCCCCCAAAACTAATGGGAATATTTCAAGGAACACAGGATCCAGCTAGAAAGGGGTCCTCAGGAGCCAGATTAGAGACAAATAAGCATCATAAAGAGTAATCAGAGTAACTAATTATAATGCACTGAATAATAACATGTAGAAGACCATGAGGCTACTTTAAATAAAAGTGGGGGAGGAGGAAACCTCTTATTTAACAGCTTCTACATCTAGCAGGAAAAGAGAAAATCAGCATTTGTGACTATCATCATAATTTCTTATTCAAGCAAAGATTGCCAACCAATGTTAAAAAATCATTAACGCATGTTTGAAGCATCACTCCATATATTTAATGTAATGCCAAAGGAAATTTTTTTCCTTTCCTAAAGAAGGATCTAGTAGGCAACATGAGATAAAATGGTTAAACTTGGCATCACTGATAAAGACAAAATGGTATTATGTGCCTCATAATGTTAAGAAATGGGAAATCATACTTTTAGTGCTTTCGAAACACACACAAAATATTTAACATAAATCTGATTTATGAAGAAAGAATTAGAAGGACCCATATTATATGATTTTTCTATAAAATCATAGCCAGAACTCTTAAAAAGATATCTTATGTTCCACTTCCTAGCTGTTTGGAAGAAATCTCCAGCATTACTGTGACCACCAATTATGGTTGGTCACAATAAATGTCAGAGAAAAATGCTCTGAAGTTTAAACTCTCTGATTACAGCTACACAAACTCTCATCTTGCCTTTCAGATTTGGGGGTTTTGCAATAACTTCTACCATTTACCCTGACACTGTGAATTACATGTCAGGTTCAATAGCCCCACATTCTTTCATTTCACTTCCAGTGACTTTATTTCCACCTGACTCCACACTCAATTCCTCTAACATTTCTGTGGAGCTCAGAATCAACTAGGAATACTTGAACCACAAACATAAATGTCATTATCCAGCCTTCAATGAAAATTAACTTGTTATCTCTGCTGGCTCCCTCTTTCTTTTAAAATGAATACGTCTTCTTTATGGATAATGAAGATGTGGTACATATACACAATGGAATATTATGCAACCATAAAGAAAAATCCTGCCATTTGCAACAACATGGATGGATCTAGAGAGTATTATGCTCAGTGAAATAGGCCACACAGAGAAAGACAAATACCATATGATTTCACTTATTTTTGGAATATAAAAACAAAGCAAAACAGAATAAACAAAACAGCAGTAGACACTGAGAAGTGACTGGTGTTTCCCTTGGGGGATGAGTTGGGATGGTGGGTAGGAAGCATGAGCGAGATAAAAGGGCACAAAATTTCTCAATCATAATATAAGGTGGTAATGGGGATAGTAGTACAGCATGGGGAATATAGCCAATGATTCTGTAATATCTATGTTGACAGATAGTAACTGTACTAGTGGGGGTGAGGATTTAATAATATGGGTAACTATTAAACACCTGTGTTATATATTTGAAACCAATATAAGATTGTATATCAATGATACTTCAATAAAAAGTAAAATAAAAAATAAAACGAGTACATCAGTTCGTTACTATCAGTGGGCTCTTTAGTTCCTTGTACCATTCTTTTTTTCCCCCAGTTTATAAGCCTCAAATTCTTCTCATTTTCATGACTTCTTAGCATAGGTGTCAGATCTTTCACTTCAACCTCTCTTTCTCCAAATCTTTAACTACTTGAATGTGTGAATTCCATATCATGAATTATTTCTCCCTAACCTACACATATATGTTCAACTGTGGATTATCCATCCCATGAAGTGGGCATTACTGAGGGCATTTTAAACTTCAGATAACTAAATAGATAATATTACAAGGTTTTTAGAATGTATATCATCAAGGAGAAACCACAAATCAAACAAATATAGAGTAGAATGGAAGAGAGGAAGATGGTTTAACCAGCTCATGCAATTGGCTTTCCTTTCATCAATGATTAGAGATCTTTTCTAATCACCAGTCCAAGAAAGGTTCACAGTGCTATTTACAATGATACAGGAAAATACGCAATCCATTTTCTCCCATTAGGAGAACATATAAGTACTCAGTATGTTACAGAATAAGACACCCTCATACCTTCTTTTGTAGAATGATTCACCAAAGTGATTTGAAAGACTCTCAGCTAAGTGTTGCGCAATAAGCCAACTTGAGCTCCACAACCAACCGGCTGGATGAACAAATATATGTTTGTATTTTCACAGGGAAGCACATTAGGATCTATCTATGACCCCTCACGGTGGAGCATAGCCAACTCTTTTCTTGCCACTGTCAGAATAAACACAAATAAAAAGGATAGCATAGTTCTTTCAAATAGTGAAACCAACCTTATTGTGTGGAAGTGTAGATAGCAGAAAGCCTCTTACTAAAGACACCATGTTCTCACCTCCCCAGAAACCCAGACGTGAGGAGCCTCAAAGCTAGAGAGGACATGAATTCCTAAGTGAAATGGGCAGTCTTGCTGTTGGTTCCACTAAGCCAGGGCAGGACTGATCTTCACACGCTTCTGTTTTCATCCATTTGGGCTACTGTAACAAAATACCATAAACTGAGTGGCTTATAAACAGCAGACATTTATTTCTCACAGTTCAGGAGGCTCGTAATTCCAAGATCATGCTGATGGAAGATTTGGGGTGTGGTGAGAGTCCTTTTTGTTTCATAGACAGCTATCTTTTCACTGTAAACTCACTTGGAGGAAGGAGCTTGTGAGCTCTCTAGGATCTCTTATACAGGGAATAATCCCACTCATGAGGGTTCCACCCTCATGACCTAATAACCTCCCAAAGTCCCCACCTCCTCGCACTGTCACATTCGGCATTTGGATTTCACTGTATGAATTTTGAGACAACACAAACTTTCAGTCTATAGTTCTTCCAATAATGAATCCTTGAGCACTGGATAATGATGCTGTTCTTACACACAGGACTACAATATCAGTCAAGGCTCATTTCAAAATAGGTGGACCAGACCGAGAGTGCTGACTTCCCCTGTGCAGTTTGGATAGGGGGATTCTGCTTGACTACATTTCTTCTCAGCCTGTGAGGAGAAAAAAAAAGGTTTCTAGTCATTGGCAGGTGTTGAATAACAACTTCACTGTTTTGTGTTGGGGTATACAGTGTGATGCATGACATTTATGACCTCCCCAAAAGGCATAGGCCAATAGTCCAAGCATGCTTAGATCCTGCACAATAGCCACATCTCTACCTTAACAGGCATTTCTGAAATGCAGATTGCAGTTCTATGGCCACATTTTGTCTAGCTGTTGTAATCATAAATCAGCAAGCACCACAAACCATGCATATGGATATCCTTGCTTTTAGAGGAAGTTAAACTACTGCTCATTCAGAAAAGTCTTTTGTATTATGTTTCTGTGACTTTAGCACCTTAGTTGGAATAATTCAAACAACAATTAGGAACCTCAGTTATTTCCAGATGAGGCTGCTCCTGTTTGTTCTGTTCTTTAAAGTCTATAAATGTTATTCACCAGAGTCATAAATACCTTATAATTTCAGGGAACAGAAGAAATCACCCCACAACAGAAGATTCTCTGAGCAATTCCACAACAGTGGGAATTAACCAAGCTAATTAGTTCTAAATAAGCAGCCAGCAACTACATACAGTAGTGCCTCTTCCTCCTCTGTTCTCCTTATATTAGATTTGCTCCTCAAATTTACACATCAATTATATCTACCTCCTTGATATAGCTAAAAAATATTTTTTTAAATCTAGCCCTGTCACTATTTATGTTAAAACCTCATTATTTTGCTCTTTCAGTCTTGAAAACCAGTAATAAGTTTTAAAAATTAGTTCATTAAAATTATATAAATCTTATATTTTTTCAAAAATGGAAACAAAATTAACATTGCATACATATGCTATACAATTTTACATATAATATTGGTTTTTAGATAAGAAAACTAGTATGCTGGGATTTATGGCTTAGGTATGGTTTAGTAATTAGTATATCTTTATCTAAATTAACATAAAAGGGCATATAATGTTACAAGGTTTGTTTCTATTCTATTAATCAGTCCTCCATGTATTCATATATATTTATATCTAAATGAAACATCTCAGTATAAAGTGTTTATTGTAAACATACTGAGCTTTTTAAATCTGTTGAATAATGATTTGGAACTAGATAATCCATAATTATTTTGTATGATTTCGGTACTCAAATGAACACATCCTGAAAACTTAGATTTGGTCATTGAAGTTATCTGTATATGAGCCCAACTGACTGAATATTTTTTTGGTTGTGGGGAAGGGGCAGGAAACTGTACTAAATAATGTCATAATTGTTATTTCATGTTGGAAAATATCGCCTGCTTTAAAATCCCTCTTTGATCAAATGGCATAGCAGCTGGTCATGACATATTCTAGACAAGCTTAAAAATTCTAAAGAGAAATGAGTTGCTAAATGTAGTGATTGAATAAAAATTTTCTTGTCAGATATAATTAGTTGAAAATGGTGTAGGTCGGTAGTCAGACTTGCTTGTCAGGACCTAACTGTTGGAAATAGCTTTAGGGAGTCAAGAATCCTGTACTTTAAATCCAGATGGAAGGAAAACTGCAAAGATGGGAATAGGCCTCCCATAGTTGTATGGCTTCAAAAATAAAAATGAATAAACAAAAAATTAAACCTCTGTTTTTTAAGTTGTCTTGGCAACTGTTTTCTAGTAGGATAATTGTCTATCCTATGATACACAGATGATGTGCAAACCAAGTGTGTTTGCACGGTATGTCCAATACAGTCACTGATGATTGAAGGCATTATCATGTTCACATTGGCATTTACCACCTATAAAGTGAAAAATAACCCTGTAATACAATTATCCCTGCAGTGACCTCATAAAAATAGATATATTACATGGCTTGTGAAATTTAAAATATGATTCTTCTGTGTTCAGCACCGATACATACTATGTTAATTCTCTTTGACAGTATTCTTTCTTCTGATGAAAATGTTATTTGCCCATAGAGATATTATGTATATCTTTAAAACTTACCCTACATTCCAGAACCTACCTGTGATGATTTTATTCATACAGCAAAATAAAAACATAATAATTGCATGTTTTGTGAACACCAGAAGGTAGAAGACCTGCTGAGTACAAAATCTACCCAGAAAGAGTAAACTTTTGCCTTTTGTCTAGGGTTCTCTGTTAGGATTCACACTTGATATGGGGGTACTTCTTCAAGGAGTCGAAAAATGAACTTCACAAATGCTCAAGGCAGGCAAGTAGGGAAAAAAAGGTTTTTATTTTCAGAAAAATCAATAGTACAGAACTCCCAGCGCACAGGTTCGGGCAAGCACGCCTGTGTCTAGGCTGTGTCTAGAGGAATATATCTCAGCCTGAGCGGAGTTGTCAAATTTCTATTGGTTTCCACTGGAATGCTGTTCTTTGTTCTGACCAATCATGCTGAAACTTGTCTATATTTCCAAATTGGCCATGCTTGTGCAACCCTTGCTGCTAGCAAAAAAACAAAACAAACAAAAAAACAAGGACGTTCCCACCGCAGGCCTCCTGTTCTTGTATTTTCCTGAGGCCCTCCATAAGCTTCCTGCTTTGGGCCTTTCCCAAGGCCCCTTTTCCAGTTCTAACTAGGCAGGGGCTGCCTCTGTCTTTTACCTGTCTCATACTGAACTAGCACGTCCTGCTGTCACTGGATGATGCATAATGTTTTTCCTGATTCTTGTCTTTTCAAAGGAAAGAATTCAGTTGAGAGACCAGGTTGCAAGTGAAAGCAACAAATGTCGGGGTTTTTAGCCTTCCCCGAGCCCCCTCTGAACCTGCGGAGAGAACGGGAAGGGGGAGACACGCCCCGGCAAGGCAGGACCGGGAAGGGTGAGTGCCGACTGTCCGCCCAATCACCAGCCTCCGGCCCCTAGGCCTGAACTGGAGACAAACAGACGTGACAGGGAGCTCAGTCAAAGCAGGAACTTGTTTATTGCGGCAACAGCAGAGTATATATAACATTCATGGGCCAATCAGCATAAAGGTCAAGCAGTCACAAGCTCTTCACACAGGAAGGCACACAATGCAAGCAAACGGTGTCCACGAGCTGATCCCCGGAATACAGGTAAACTAACGTCATAGCCCACCAAAATGCCTGGGCACCACCCCATGCTCATCCAGCGAGCGCCATCTTGGCAATGCATTTAAACGCTACTTCTTAGATTAGAAGGCCCTACAACAAAGAGTGTATTAGAAGTGAAAGTACGCTTGGAGGGGGTCCAAGCAAGCACCTAGAGAAGATTCATGTGCTGCATTTGGTTACAAGGGTTGTGTTTTTATGTGGTTATGACTTTCTGGGCTTTGAGTTCTGCCTCCTCTGGGTGGGACTGAGCTAGCCACGCATGCACTGTTCCTTGCCCTGCCTGGGTGGAGCTGTTGCCAGGTCTGGGAAGGTCTCTCCCTGCACACTAGCTGAAGCACTAGGAGAAACCTCAACCTGGATGGGGGAGGGTTCTTGACTTTGGGTGAGAAAGAGTTCTCGAACAGGTCAGACGAGTGTAGCTAAGAATTAATTAAAGCAGGAGCAGCAGGGAATGGCAGCTGCCTCTGCCTTACAGGCAGCAGAGAAAAGCAAAGTGCAGAGGGAAAGAGGGAAAGTTCTCGGCCTAGAGCAGATTCCCTTGCCAACTCCTGAAGCCAGGGTCACCAGGTATCCTGTGTCCACTTGGATCTGCACACCATGGGGACTCGTGCCTATCACTACAGGATTTGGGGGAGCCATGGAACACAGGATGGAGTGAGATATGTCCTGAGAACTTCCCAAAGAAAGGAGATTTTCAGGTAGGCTGCTAAAAGCAGATCACACAGCTTCAGTTTTGCCCAGGTCACCCAGATGATAGAAACATGCAGGTCCAAACCTGAGCTCTTAGCAGCCCCTTCCTACTTATCAGGAGTAAAGCAGAGACAGATTGAAGACTTATAAATAAAATGAAATAGGAAAGAGACAGTCTGCAATAATTTAGCAGTGAGAAAGCTTTATTTGAAAGTACACCCTTAAAGAAAGGGGAGTGAGGGTGCCCTCAGAGAGGTATGCTGAAAGGCTGGGGATTCTGTCTTTTAAGGTTTCCCAGAATGGGACAAAGGGAAGAGGGGTAGTTGTTGGGCATAGGCTTGACTTGTGGTCTCAAGATGTTTATCTCTGGTGAGAGACACCTGTCTTTTTTCCCATATTATCAGTCCTCCAGCTAATTCTGTTAAATAAACTGAACACAAGGGATTTATTTATCTTGTTCTTCTCCAAGATAGTGGTTACCCTCAATCAGTGGGGACGTATCAGTTAGGATTACCTGCCTTGCCTTAAGATAGGCCACTGGGTTTTTGTCTGATTACCAAAGAATATATTAGGAATTTTACTTCTCAACTCTCTGCTTTTTAAAATGGAATCTTAGCCTTAAGATGGGGTCTATCCTATTCCTACTATACTGTTTATAGCTAAGCATTTTTATCATAGGCAGGAAATGTTAATCACGATGCTTATCCCATGTCCCTGCCCTACTTAAGAGCCCACTTCCCCTGCTTGTTTTTTTTAGGTTCTATGCATGCTTACTTAGGTTATTTTGCCCATCTTGGTCTAGTGCCTCCAGTGGAAGGTCATATAGCATTCAAATTCTGCCATTTTCCTGTTATCTGCTCACGTCTGGATGAATTGTGGGGGTAATACAGAATGTGTGGAGCACAGGATTGAAATGTACCCACCTCAAACCCTATGGGTTTTTGCTGGGGACCCAGGGCCTTTGGCTAGAGGCTCTTGTCTGCTTTTTCCAATAGTCCTCCCCAACAGCCTGCTCTTGGCTTATGCCTAGCTATCTGCCTACTTTAACATTACCTCTGATTAGCTTTATAATTTCTTCTGGATTTGCTAACATTCAATGACCCTATATTTATAAATAATAAAACAAACAAACAAAAAACCCCACAAATATTTCAGAAATCTTTTATGGGAAGGAAGAAATTTCCTCTACCCTCAAAGTTCTTCTAGCTGGTTTAGGAATTAAATCAATGTGAGACAGATTAACAGGAGAAAAAAACGTTTGATTATGTACATATGGAAATCCACAGACATAGATTCCAAAGACAGGGAAAATGAGGTATATGTTATCCACAACAAAGGAAAAGTGGGTAGGAGTCTGGGACTTCAGAGGAAGAGAGAAGCAATTCAAAGGAATAAGAAAAAGTAAATGTTTGGTAAACAAATGTTTCCTGGGCCACAAAGAAACAATGGGATATAACAAGGAATTTTAACAGCCATATCCCCTGCTGTCTACCACCCCTGGGTCTCATTATAATGTAAATATCTATTTTAATAGCTATTTTCCTGGAGCAGGTCCTGTATCTCCATTCTTTTTAAGCACTTGGGAGTGGGGAAGGTTAAAGTTTCTTTCTGAGTTTTTTGGGCCTTAATTGTTCTCAGCTCTGAAATAATCTGCATGCCAAAGTGGCACATCTTGGGACTGCCTGCCTTTGGCCCCTAAAATTCTAATATACACATATATCCATGCCCTATCCCTTGCACACTTTTTGAGAAGTGATTGTTTCATCTCTCAAACAAACTATGAACTTAGCTATGGATTGAAAGTCTGATTTATTTACTGATTATTTTTTAATCATGTTGTCGGTTGAGTTGTGCATCTGCCCAATCCAAACTGATATATTGGAGTCCTAACTCTCAGCTCCTCAGAATGTGATCTTGTTGCCATTTGAGAGCATTGTTTACTCAGACCTTGTCTTCTCAAAGGAAAGAATTCAATCAACAGACAGACTTAGAACAGTCTTAAATAGCAGCAGTTTATTAAGCAAAGAGAAAGTACACTCTTGAGAAGGTTGGAGAGTGGGCTCTCTGGAAACCAGGAGCAGTGCAACTATTAGGGTTAAGGTTGGTTTTCAGAATGCTGTAAAGGCCCTCCATGAATCTTGTGTCATTAAATTGACATGTTGATTGACAGTTTCAGGTTATATAACCTTCCTAGTGCACAGGTGCTTACCCACAAATACCTAAGCAAAACCTACTGGTGGTGGGGGCGGGGGCAGGAGGCAAAACTGCAGTGTAAATTTATTATAATGATGGTATAATGAACCCTGGGGTAGCTCTGGGTCACCTTCTGGGTCTTAATGGGCCTGCAACCAACCTGCGTTGATGATCTGGAAATCATCTGTTGGGCTGTTTACATCTTGTTTGGTCCTGATAAGATAGGAGACTGAACCATAAACAGAGGGGTTTGGGGCATGTCTGCCATCTGGTGACAAGAGGCTAGGTGGAGACAGGGATAGCCTTGTCTAGGACAGGGGGGAACCCAATCATGTCTGCCTAGCTATCTGACAATTTCATATGGAGACATATGGGTAAAATTGCAATAAAAAAGCCAGAATCTCTCTCCTGGCTTTAGTGCATCTCCATACAATAGTTGTTCCCAAGGGGTGGAAAGGAGAAGTGCATCTCCATATGAATAGGTAATTACAATGGCGAACTGAGGGCTTATCTGGACTGGAGAGGTTGGGTGGGGCCTCTTCTTCTGCAGCATGGTCACAAGAGAGATGGGGAGCAGAAGTGGACGACAGCTTGTAAGAAATAAACTTTATTTCTCCCTTTGACTGATTTCAGTTCCTAAAGCGTTTACCCTGGATTTTCTCCCCTGAGCTACAGATTGTATCTTTACAGCGATAACATGTTAAAATGACATCATTAGAATGGGCCCTGATCCAAGGTGGCTAGTGTTCGTATAAGATGGGAAAATTTGAAGATAGACATACACACCGGGAGAAAGCCATGTGAATACAAAGATGGAGATGGGGTAATGTTTCTAAAAGGTAAAATGTTGTCAGCAAACCACCAGAAACTATGGGAGAACAGTACAGATTTCTTTCATGACCTTCAGGAAGATATAAACCCACTGACACCTTGGAGTTTTAGACTCCAGAACTGTGAGACAATAAATTTCTGTTTAAACCATTTTGTTTGTGTAATTTTTTTGAGGCAGCTCTAGCAAAATTATATGAATTAGATATAGAGCTGAAAAAAATAGAAATGGACTAATTTTGTTGTTGATTTTCCTTTAACATAACTACTTTGTTCCCACCAAGAATTTTGTTTCTTACCTCTAATTGATTCAAGTAAAAAACCTAATCAATTATTTGGGCCACTTTTGCTTTTACTTAACATTACCTTCAACACTGACTTTGGGGGGTGAGGGTGGGGGTTAACTCCTCTTTGGTTCCTTGTTGACATATTCACTAACTGGAGCTTTTGATGATTAATGCCACTCATCAGGTCGGCTCCTTCCTGCTCATGTATCATAAAGGTCTCCTGCTGGTCCCAGCAGTATCATACTAATTCAGTGCCTTAGCCAAAATTAACAGCAGGAAACAAACCTTTGTGATTTTCTTCCTTTATAAATAGCATTGTTCATTCAGTAAAGGATAGCAGATTCTGCTGTAATTGTTTCTGCACTGAAAAGTTACTTTTTTTCCACCAGTCTTAAAAATCAATCAAAATGAATGCACATACAATTAACCAGCCTATGGAGAGAGAGAGCAATCCTTTTACTTTGGAACTCTCCTGATGCCGTCTCTCAGAGTGGGCCTATTGCACAGGAATGTTTTAGGAAGCATTCAGTACATTTAATATGCCTTGACGTTGCCATTGGAGAAAGTGGAACAACAGATGGGACATGAATGATCCTAACTTTCTCTTTTTTATCTCAAAAAGCATTTTATTCCTCAAAAAAACAGTTATTAACTTTTAATACTATTTGAATGTAGATGTAACTCCAGGGGGGAAGTATGTTCCCAGCCCAGGGAAAATTACCTTTGAACCTGTAAATACGGGGAAAAATCATGTGGCAAAATACTTCTAAAACCTAAATCAGTCAAAGGGAGAAATAAAGTTAAGAAACCCATTTATTTTGTACAAGCAGTCATCCTGTCACTCTCTTGAACAGGCTTCAGCACATGAGAGCTCCACCCAACCTCTCTGGTCCAAATAAACTCTCTCACACCCTTGTAATTACCTATTCATATGGAGATGGACTAATTCTATTCACTCCTTGGAAACACCTATTGATATGCAGATGCACTAAAACCAGATGAGAGATTGTGGAAATAGGGCCTTCTAATCTAAGAAGTAGCCCTTAAATGCTGAATTATTGCCAAGATGGCGCTTGCCAGATGAGCATGGGGTGGTGCCCAGGCATTTTGGCGGGCTATGATGTTAGTCTACCTGTGTTCCGGGTATCTCCCTATTGGTGGCGTGAGTCTTCCACGAACATGATCAGCTCGTGGACACCATTTGCTTGCATTATGTGCCTTCCTGCATGAAGAACTTGTGATTGCTTGACCTTTATGCTCATTGGCCCATGAATGTTATATATATACCATACTGTTTCTGCAATAAACGAGTTCCTGCTTTGACTGAGGTCCCTGTCGCATCTGTTTGTCTCTGGCCTCGAGCGGCAAGGCGGAGGCTGGTGATCGGGCAGACAGTCGGCACTCACCCTTCCTGGTCCTGCCTTGCTGGGGTGTGTCCCCCCCTTCCCGTTCTCTCCGCAGGTTCGGAGGGGGCTCGGGGAAGGCTAAAACCCTGACACTTGGAAACACCTATTGATATGCAGATGCACTAAAGCCATATGAGAGACTGTGGAAATATAGCAATTTTACCCACAGCCCATCCCTCCAGAAATCTCAACTCACAATCTACTTGTTCCCCGTCTTCCGCAATGGCACCTGTGTGAGAAAACTGGAGCACTGTAACCAGACTAATAACATAAAATCATGATAATCCTCAAGCCAGAGAATTCAGCTAGGTTCAAAGTCCTTTGCAGATTTCGATCATAGCTCACCCATTCCACAGGCTGTCAGTAGCTGAACAGGTAGGGAGTTCAGAGCAATCATGAGGCAGCTGCAGCCAGGAGATGCATCCAGGACACAGGGACTGTAGATGAAAATAACCTCACGGACAATGATACATGTTTTAATGACAGCAGCATGGAAAATTCTTGCCCATCAGGAAGGATACATGCAAGAGAGTCGTCCTGTGATAGGGCACTGGCAGGAATGGGCCCTTGTCCTTTCACCCCTCTCCTTGGGGTAGTTACAGATGGGTCAATATATAGGGCTATGGGAGGTGTATGCACTGGCCATAACGATAAAACAAAACTTCCGGATAAGGTGCTCTTACCTCCTGGATGTTTTATGTATACTACCATGATCTTTGGGGGCCACTCCGCTGTTACTCCAGGAATACACAGGAGGCCAGCTTCTAGACCTTTTCCCCAAAATGCCAGAAGTGCCAGCCATCAATGGCCTGTGTCAACATGTCCAGGGCCACGTCCACTCAACAGAGTCGCCAGGGTTTAATGCAGTTGGGCTGGCAGCAGGATGTTGCTCTGCTGGCTATATCCTGGCTTCAATAACTCCTCTTTGGTTTGCACAGGCAGTTGTATAGGGGAGACAGCAAGGTGCGTTAGCGTATCCACATGACTCAAGGCTTCTCATTCAAACACAGTATCACTGTCCATAAACAAATTGACCAGTGCTGTAGACTCTTAGCGTCCCACTTCAGGTCAGATTTCCACAAACCATTGTACCTCTCTATCATGCCTGCCCCAGTAGGGTTATATGGTACATGAAACTTCCACTTTATTCCAAACTGCCGCATCCATTCTTATAACGCAAGTCCAGTAAAGTGACTGCCTTGATCACTCTCAATCATCTGTGGCCAGCCATAGGCTGCAGAGAAGCTCTAGGCCCCTTTTGGTGATTTGCTGAACTGCATGACATGCAAAAAAGCAACCAACAATCTAGTAGCTGTGTCCACACAAGTCATGGCATACCGATATCCTTCTGATATGGGCAGAGGCCCAATATAGTCTATCTGCCACCTGACAAGGGGTATCAGCCCCCTTACTATTATTCCTGTTGCTGCAGGACAGTGTAAGTCCCTCTTAGCGCACACAAGGCACTCCCTTTGGGCTCTGCTGACTTCTTCAAAAGTCAATAGCAAGCCCCACTAATGGGCTACAGCTCACATTGTCTTTTGCCCAATGTACAACAAATGCTGATATAACCACTGGGCTACCTCAGAGGCAGGCTTTCCTTCTAGCCAGCACACCTGGGCCAGTATGTCTGCTTCATCATTCCCTGGGGATTCCAAAGGCAAATGGCCAGGCAAATGATAACAGTCTTAGTCTGACCAGAGACTCATAGGTCTTGCCACAACTCTTTCCCCCAAAGGGGCCCATACCATGGCATGGTACCATGTCAGTAGCCACAGGGTCAAGCTGCGATAGACAGCCCAGCTGTCAGTGCAGACAACTATGGGGAAAGGCTCCTGGGTGATCACAAACCACACTGCCTGAAATAGCCCAGTGGCTGCTCTTCCCCTCTCTATCCTCCATCCATATTGTCTCAGTCTTAGGATGGAAAGCCACAGGCTTCCACTTCAGGGGATGCCCATGAATGGAGCTGCCTGTATCCCAAGCATCTTCAGATATAGGGGCTTTTCCCTCCTGATAATGACTCTCAGCTATCAATGACTCAAAAGCAAGTTCTTCCTGCTTTCCACTAGTCCTGGGTCACTGTCCCAAATAAGTGTTGGAGTTCTCCACTTAAGGGGCTAGTAGAGAGGGCACTATACTGCTGTAAATATGTGCCCCATTTGCCCAATTTAGGTGTCTGTGCCATGCCGCATTGCCTTTGGGTCCAGTCTTGCACCCACCCTATGATGGGATAGGTGGTTATTAACTTGGTCAGAGCAGTTCCAGTGGCGGGCTCCATAGCCAGCAAGGCATGGTACACAGCAGCCAGTTACTTCTCTATCAAGGTGTACCAGACACCTGCTCCTTTCCATACTTGTGACCAAAACCCAATAGGTTGGCGTGTCCATTCAAGCTGCTGCCAAAAGCCCCATCCAAACCATTTTTGGTTACATGAACATCTAGCTCACAGTGCCTTGATGAGTCCATTATATTCAAGGCCTGTATGGCCTTGACTGCTCACTTAGCAGCAGTAAAAGGAGCTGCACATGTCTCATCCCAGTCCCACCTGATGCCCTTTTGTACCAACTAAGATATATTCAGGGATGGGAGAACTGTACACAGTATATTCCTTTGGGGTAAATGTCTTATCCCCAGTGGGATTTGGGCTTTCTTCACTCTAATTGCCTTACCCCCATACCCATCTATTACAGCAGTGTCCCCAGAAAACTGCTCAGGGTTGCCATAAATCAGAGAACCTTCAGCATCTGTGTCCACCTGCAACAGGAAAGGTTGTATATTCATGGGGTACAAATGAATTGCTAATTCTACATATGGCCTCTGTTTCCTACCACATCCCCCAATTTGGGGGCCTTGACAACCCTCAGTCAAACCACAATGCCTAATAATCCTCCTGTGGGGTTGAGGGCCCAGGTGAAGCCTGAGTATTGTCCCCCAGGAAGTCTTGCAGGGACACAGGCCAGACATGAGACTTTGTTTCTGGGTTCTGTGTCCTGGACCTCAGTGTCTGGAACTGCTATTCTCAGTTTAATTGGTGTCATAGTTGTAACAAAACCCTATTGGACTGCCCATCAAGTTTTTCTTTCACTACCCAGGCCTTTATCAAATCAACCCATATCTGGGTTCCTTGAGACCTTCACAGAGCCCTTTGCACCTCTCCTTTTGGTTGCAGCCTGTACTTACTTCCACGCTTTTATTGTTTCAACCTCCCCCAGACCTGCTAAAGTATGAGTAGCCTCACTTATGGATTGCCCTATGTCATGGGGGACACAAATAGTTACTAGGGACCCAAAGAGAGATGGAGGAGCTGTATGAAACACCAGATTTCTCATTCCTACAGTGAACAACTCTTCAGTGGATTTTCTGGCTGCCTCCTCCCTCGCTGCTAATGTATCTTCTGAGAGCATGACTTGTCTTCTCAATAACCATCTCTCTTTCTTAAAGGCATCCCATAGGTCATCACCCATCTTACCCAAATGATGCTGAAGCTTTTCTCTCTCCTGCTGAAGTGTTTCTCTCTCCTCCATAAACCTTTCCACTATCTAAAGCAACATCCAACAATCCTGGCTGCTACACAGCCATTCAGGGCCTCTAAGAAATCTCCTATCTCATGGAGGCCATTCCAAAGCTTCTGGTGTGTCCATCCTACCTTAATTCTGGGAAAGTGCCTACCCATCTACATAGTGCTTAACCCTAGGCCAATTCCACTCTAGGGGCTTCCCAAGTGGAAACCCCATGGATGGGGGCTCCTGTGTGAAGCAGCACCCTCCACTGTTATAGTCACTGGGGCCTCCCCAATATCCACAAGGAGGTTCCTGGGTATCTCCCCACCATCCCTAGGGGCAGCCTGCCCAAGCATCACACCCGTGAAGACATTTTCAGGGTTCAGAGTTCCTGCCAATTGTGTCAGCTGTAATTCCGCTAGGAAAATATGTTTTCAGCCTGGGGAAAATTACTTTTGAAACCCAAATTAGTCAAAGGGAAGAATAAGGTGGGAGAAACCCATTTATTGCTTACAAGCAGTCATCCACTTCCTCTTGCCCATGTGTCTTGTGGCCCAGCTGCAAAATGGGACGCACCCAACCTCTCCTGTCCAGGTATGCCCTCACTCTCCATGTGCCTTATAATCACCTGTTGATATGGGGATGCACTAAGGCCAGGTGAGAAATTCTGGAATATTACAATTCTACCCCCAGTGGCATTTGGGACTTTGTGGTTTCTAAAGGTGAATACAGGAGTTGTAAACCAAAGGTACTGTTATGTACAGAATGCAAATATACAGCATCATAATCTTAGTGGAAGAAATTTCATCTCAAGCATCTTCTGAAGCAGTAAATCACTTCTTCTTCAAAACTGACCAGAATTTTTAAAGGACATAGACTATAATAATTTAAGAGTTTAACAATTTTTATGATGTTGCAATTTCTGTGGGGGAAAAAAATGACATTTCTCCTTACTTTTAAGATAACATAAATAAAATTGAAAAACACATATAGACACTAATAAAGTGATTAGAAACAATTATTTAGTATGAATAATAACAAGGAAAAACATTCAGAACAAAACATAGAAACATGGAATTTAGATATGAGGGAGAAATTAAATGAGTAAACATGTGTCAGTATATTTAATACTATACATAGTGACATAGGCAGTGTAGTTCAGGAAAAGTGCCAGGCTCTAGGTGAGTCAAGAAAAGCTTGAGACCAGTTCATGTGGTCAGTTGGCAGAGCATATTAAGCCAAAACAAACCAGCTAGAATCTAGGAAAATAACTGATGGCAGAACAAAATGCTGTTTCTAACCAGTTCAAACCAACTAGATCAGGAATGGTGGAACAAAAATAACCTACAGTTACCCCAAAACTCATTATATATTCATTAGCATACTAAAAATTACACCCCTTGGCGTCATGAAAGATCCGAGGCAGACTTTATCAGGACAAAAAGAGGGCATTGCCCCTTTTCAACAGCAATCCCTTCCCTATTCTGAAAAAACTCACCTATCCAGATTAATATTCCACCCCCTGCTTAAATGCCAGCTATAATACACCCTACCCAGAGCCCACCATGCAGCTCATCCCCAGAGCTCACCTGCACTCCCTCCTTGAGTGTGTACTTCCTTTGCTCCTCTGCTTGTACCTGAGACCAGCTTACAAGTTCTTTCTCAATCAGAGTCAACCTCTGGTTTGAGGTCTCACCTAGTGCAGGGAGACTTCCCTGGACTGTGTTTCCTGACAGTAGAATTAAGAAACATTAGGTTTTTTAATTTCATTGTATAGTAGAAGTCCATCATGAATCTAAACTGAGCTCTTCATGAGGTTGCAAAGATTTCTGGACTTCTGGAAGTAAACTGACATGCCTGAGCAGAACTGTAAGCAAGAGAGATTGGAAATCCCTTGAAAATAGTTAAAGCCTTGAGGAAAATCTCTACAGGAGAGTTTGTCTTGCCTTTCTTCCTAGAATCACAGGATTGTAGATGTCAGAGACTCTGAGTTTTATACATGCCAGCTTTTGGTTAAAATTCTCACTTTTCTCCCCCTTGAGTATACTATATACAGTCTCCTGCGGGCTCATGACAGACTTTAAGATTGAAACAAGGTTACAAATAAAACTGAAAAGTGTGTTTTTGTTAAAATTTAATGATATATGTAGAGAAAAATTAGTTTTGTTTTGAATCTCATGTGACAGTATAACTGCAAAATACAAGAAAAATATTTCTGTTATTGACAGAGACCACAATGCTGCATTCAAGACTAGTCAACCGTCCATTTGGATGGTATGGCACCCAGAACTCTATGCCCCAGGTAAAGGTAAAGGGGCCAATCTTATTATAGCACTTCCTGTCATAACAGTGTCCCCCAAAAATGACAAGGGAGGCAGTTCCTAGAAACAAGTGTCACCAAACAGTTGGGTTTATGTTTAACAGAAAGCAGTTCAGAGTAAAATACTGATGTTAGGTTTCAACCACATTCAGGGAACAGTAGCTTTAATGGATGAAAAATATATTTGCATTGTGAAATAGGTATTTTTTGTTTATAAATTAATTTTAAAATTGCAGCATTCAATTCTAAAATTAACACTTTTCTGTAAGCTTACCTTTTATAAAAGACTTTATATTTTTAGAGCAGTTTTAGGTTTACAACAAAATTGAGAGGGAGCTACAACAATTACCCATGTAACTCCTGTCGGCACACATGCATAACCTCTCCCATTTTCAACTTCATTCTTTGAAATGGTACATATTTTACACACAATAACCAACATTAACACATCATTATCACCCAAAGTCCATAGTCTATTTTACGTATTGTGCATTCTAGGGGTTTGAGAAACTGCTTAATGACATACAGCCATCATTACAGTATCAGAAAATACAGAGTATTTTCACTGCCCTAAAACTGCTCTGCATTCCACCTATTCATCCATGCTACCCACCATTACCACCCCCATCCAATTGCTTATCTTTTTAATGTCTCAATAAAGTTCTGCCTTTGTCAGAAAGTCACATGGGTGGAACCATACAACCAAAGGTCCTTTTAGATTGACTTCTTTCACTTAATAGTACACATTTAATGTTTCTCCATGTCTCTTTATGACTTCATAGTTCACTCCTTTTTAGCTCTGAATAGTACTCATTGTACGTACCATACTTTATCCATTCTCCTACTGAAGGATGTCTTGTTTGCATCCAAGTTTTGGCTATTATGAATAATAAGAAGCTGTATGTAGGTTTTCATGTAGACATAAGTTTTCAGATTCTTTGGGTAAATCCCAAAGAGCATCATTGCTGGATTGCATGGTCAGAGTAAGTTTAGCTTTATAGGGAATCACCAAACTCTTAAATGCATTTCCACCCATTCTTATTTCCTAAAATGAATGTGAGTTCCTATTACTCCACATCCTCCCAGCATTTGGTGTTGTGAGTGTTCTGAATCTGGCCTTTCTAATACATCTATAGTGGTATCATTGTTGCTTTTATTTGCATTTCCCTAATGACATAAATTGTGAGGCATCTTTTCATATATTTATTTATTATCTATATATCTTCTTGTGTAAAGTATCTGTTAAAGTCTTTGGCCCATTTTTAATAAGATTCTTTTCTTATTGCTGAGTTTTATGAGTTGTTAGATATTTTGCATAACAGTCCTTATCAGATGTGTCTTTTGCAAATATTTTCTCCCAGTATGTGGCTTTTCTTCTGATTGTCTTGACATTGTCTTTCACAGAGCAGAGGTTTTCATTTTAGTGAAGTCCAGTTAATCAATTATTTCTTTCAGGGATTTTTGTCTTCGGTGCACTGCATCTAAAGCCATTGCTATACCCAAAGTCATCTAGGTTTCCTCCTGTTATCTTCTAAGAGTTTTATAGTTCTGTCTTTTACATTTAGGCCTGTCACCTATTTTGAGTTAATTTTTGTGATGAAGCATGTAAGGTCTTTGTCTAGATTCTTTTTTTTTTTTTTTGCATGTAAATGTTCCATTTTCCCAGCACCACTTGTTGAAGAGATGATTTTTGCTCCATTGTATTGCCTTTTCTCTTTTGCCAAAGACCAGTTGACTGTATATATGGAGGTCTATCTCTGTGCTCTCTGTTCTATTCCATTCATCTGTCTGTTCTTTCTCCAGGACCACACTTTCTTGATTAACGTAGCTGTACTGCAAATCTTGAAATCAGATAGCTTCAGTTCTCTGACTCTGTTCTTTTCCTTCAATATTGTTTTAGCTGTTTGAGGTCTTTTGTGTTTCCATATAAACTTCAGAATCAGTTTGTTGATATGCAAAAAATTAATTTTCTGAGATTTTCGTTGGGATTTCATAGCTTTTATTTTTGTACTAAGAAAAATCAATCAATAAAGGAAATATAATAGTACCAAAGTTTGGGGAAGAATAACTCCTACAAGTTGAACTTTACTGCTAAGTTCAGAAGAAATGAAAGAATCTCTACATGATAATAAACTTTGTTCTCCATAGAATGTCATAAAGAGTTAGAAAAGTAGGGATACATTCCACAACTATTTGGTAAATGTCACCTGAAAACTTTATAAAATGGAGACTGTTTTGGATCAGTATAGTGCTATTTAGCATTACATTCACATTCACATATTTTTGAATGGTGCCAAAAGCAGTGATTAGTCTGGACTACCTGTTTTGGTGTCACGTAAACACTTTCTTAAAGGGATTAGATGTATGTGCTCTTTTGGTATTAAGTTGTGTTCTGCATTATTAATTACTATTACTAAAGGCATATTAAATTTTAAAAACTGATTTTATCTACCAAGTTAAGAGAAATGATGGGTCATGTATTTAGGGAAGTAAATATGCATTTTTTTGTTCAAACTTAACACATATATTTAAGCTGTGATTTCTTTTCTACATTTAGTATTCTCTAAAGGAGGCAATTTATTCCATCAGGGAAATAACTTAACTAGCAATGTGTTTAACCTTTAATAACCAAATATACTAAAAAGAAAAGAATACATAAAAATGTAGCAAACAAGTTTTTTAGACTGAATGAATGTGACTTTCTATTAATATGACTTTTATTTTGTTTTGGACCTGTCGAGTTGAGAAAAATAACATGAATGAGGTTCTAGCTGAGATTATTTATTCAAGCAAAAACATAATTAGAATGGGTGGTGACACATACATCATTGCCACTATTAGACAGCTTTGAAAATTCAGTCTCAGTTCAATGTATTAAACTCTGTGAATGACTGGGCAGGCAAAATTATAGTCCACTAGGATAATTATAGTTCACAGTCATATCTAATAGGATCTGCATAAATCAGGGTATTGTTTGCCACAAAGTGTATTTATACTTGTCAAATAATTGTAATTGGACATTTAGAAAGGACCATTTCAATTTATAAACATGACTTTTTAAATGAATATTTATAAAGCACTTGTTAAAGAAAATAAATTCACTCAGGTAATTTTGAACTGTGATTTTACAACATATAATGCAAAACCATCCCTTCCTATGGAAACCTCTACTAAACATCTGTTGATGATAAAGCTCAAAATTAAATGGAGATAGATAGGATCCTTTCAGCAGGTCACAGAGCAAAATATTTCATAGAATCTATGTAGTATCATAAAACAGTGGCAAAAATTCAAATTCTCAACTGTGGGCTACTTTCTGCCGAGGGAACAACACTAAGCTCATACCCACTGGCACACAGATGCACCCTCTGCACCTGTACACTTTATATAAATCCTGACAGATAATTCTACCTATATTGTAGAACTTTCTAAAAAATTTTGAGTAATAATTTACTGCAAGAATTATCAAGAACTAGTAAGTTAAGTAAAGCTTGTGGACTACCACATAGTCTACTTTAGAACCCATGTTATTTTTTTATTTGCAGTCTTTTCATCTTATTCAGTTTTACTTCTTTTATTAGTCAAATTAAAATTACAAAACAGATCCTTTTCATATAGACTTTGACTATTATAAGCCCTACCTTGGTAAATAGCCAATACAAGGATGCAATTCCTTCAAATCTCTGGCTAGCCACCTATTTTATGGCTCCTTCTGTTAATCTGATGATTATTCTATACATCATCACCATTACTGGAAAATGCACATTGTTATTTATTGTTAAGGCACAGCCACAAAACTGTTCCTAGTTTCTGATTCTATTGAGTTGGGCTGGACCACCAGAAGCTGAGACATCTCCCAAAAGCACAAGCCCACATCAAAGAAGCTTTTGTAGCCTATTCCTGCCTCCTTTCCAACTTGAGGTCTGCTTGGTTGCCCTATGATCATCCAAGGTTGTATATCTCCTCTAGGTTACTCAGGATTACACTAACACAGCAGCTAGCTGAGATGGAATAAGGGCATCTAAGATTAAATGATGTGAGTCAAAGGAACATATGGCCACTTCAGTTCTATGTATAACCCCTTTATCCTTATTGGAAAAATTTCCTGTTCCATCCACCTCTACCAAATTAGAGTGGTCTGGTTTGGTTGTTAATAAATGTGTTTTCTCCTACATGATATACAAAGTTTTACCTCTTTAGGAGGAAAGACAGTTTTGAGTTTCCTCTAGAGATTCAAATGTCTCCCACCTCACCCTAACACCCTACTTATATTATGGATTGCTTATTGCTCCGTGATAGGAGCATGTGCTTTCACTGTTGTATAACATCTACTCTGCCTTCTTAGAACATCCTTCCTCTTTGCCTTTGCCTAATTTATTCTCATCATCCAAGATTCTTTATCCAACATATTATCCTTAAATCTTTTTTCTTTCAGTCACAGTCTGTGTCAGATACTCTTCTGTGAAATTTCTGCATATTGTTGACCAAATTTTTTTATAACATTAAAAAACTGTATTCCCAATGTAACTGGAATTTTGTATCCAGAGGCCTGGGTCATTAAATCTGTAATCTCAGTGTCTACATCTAATCAACACATTTTCAGTATAGGAAGGGGCTATGATAACTGTTATGAAAATCTTCATTCCTTAAACAACCCACCTATTTTAAAACTTGAATATAATTCCTATGTTGCATGAACCAATTAAGGCAATCAATGTAAATTTGCAGATGATGAAAGAAATACATCTGATTTGGGCAATAGACTTATGGTCAGAGGACTAGAATGGAAAGTCAGAATATGCTACCTGTCTGGGCAAAACCTTCTCATGCTTTCCCACATTCCAAGCTGTATTCACTTGCACACCTTCCTATACTGTCTCCTGTATTGCAAGGAATAAAAGCCCTAGAACCATATTTCTCAAACTCTCTTTCTTTCAGGATCCTCAGTGTGACTGACCATCTGTCAACCAGATATATTCACATGAGACTGTGAGACAGAAAAGAAGGAAACAATATCACTTTCCTTCATAGCGGCAGTAAACAAACCCACGGGTTTCACAGACATGACGTTTTGGAGTAACTTCTAGATTTTTCCCCTGTGAATGCCCTGGGACAACATTCCAATAAAACATTCAGGATGTCAAAGAAGGTGACTTTTGCAGAAATATTACTAGCATTGAGGGGAAAAATAATCTATGTCCAACAGGTTTATTTTTATGAGGACTGATCTTTGGCTTCTTCATACTGAAAAAAAACAAACATCTCCTATAATTATTCTGCCACCTGATGACTGGCTGAAGCCCTAATAGTGAGCCAGTGTTGACATTTGACAGTTGCCGGTTAGATGCTCAGCAGCAGTGGTGGTGCAGGTGAGCCTGGTGAGGGAAAGCTCATGTTTAAAGCCTATGTGGAAGCTCCATGTGTACCGCCATGGCCACACTGAGTGTGAGCCAGCTGAACAAGCACAACCCTGGCAAAGATATGATCAGTCAATTCAGGACCCATCAGGTCAGGAAACTCATCTCAGATTTCCATTCTGGGTCTAATTCCTGACATTACTGTTAAAACACTGTATCGTTTAGTATCAACATGTCCAACACAATATTGTTTAACAAAGGGAAAAAAGAGGCATAAGTCTGAATCTCAGCAGATTCTTTTTCCAGGAATACATTTTAATACTTCCTGGAAAACTACAGTAACTCACTAAAGACAGAAATCAGTGAAGCCTCTGACCCCTTCCAGAATGAAGATTTAAATCGCACCAGCTAAATTCTGCCTGAGAGCAAGCAAACAATGGTTAGTGGAAGAAAACAGTAAAAAAAAAAAAAAGCAGACTAAAACTTTGTTACCCACTGCAGAAAAGAGAACTTTAATAAAGATATATATGTATACTTTCTTACTTGCTTTATTCTATATCTTAGTCTATAATAATCAACTTCTCTTCACTTACTATTTTACATAAGCTGTTGGTCATTCATATAAATTAATTTTTAGGGACTAACTATATCAAAGAGGGGTTGAAACTGAATTTAAAGAAGGATTAATATCACTCAAGGATAGATTTGGTAATTGAAGATATAGTGGGTCCCCATTTTGGAGGGAGAGATTGGAAAATCTTTGCATGAAGAATAGCTCTACTATATTAAAAAGAATCATGTTGTTTTTGCCATTGCTGCAGGTGAATATTTTAAATATTGGCTAAAGTGGTATGCACTATGCTACCTACTGTTTCTTTTGGCATTCAGCATTTGCTTCCAAATTTTCCTATGCTCGTATTTCTATCACAAGAGGTACAAGCCTGGTAACTAGATTCTTCAGACTTCATAATACCCAGGTTTCAGTGTGTGATTTATGTTTTGCCATACAAATATGTTTTGATTTGAGTCTTTAGCCTGTATCATTATCTAACATACAATGTATTTTACATACATCTGCGTTTTATTATTTTTTTTTGAGTGGACTATTATATAGAATTTGTGTAGATTACCTAGCACTTTAAATCCTGATTTAAAGGTTTCATAGACTAAATATTATTTTCCTTTTTATTTCTCCATATCCCACAAGTAAAATAAATTTCATCTAAGTTTATAGTAAATCTTATGTAGTAAACATTACTCACTGTTAATGAATTTAATCCCTTTTAATACTTGTAGCTTGATGGGGCACAGGTCCTTTAGTAAACAGTGCTGGAGATTCTGTATAGAAGTTTGTATGTTATAAGAAGTACAAAATTTTAGTTACATAAACCTTCCATCAAATTCACAGATGTTTAGGTGTGAATGTCTTTGTTTTATTCCTCTTTGTTTCCCTAAGGCTACCTGGTTTGACAATCAAACAAACTATTGTGATCATTCCTCCTAAATATCTTTGACACATATTTAATATGCTGGTCTTCATTCTTATTCATTTAAATTCTGTGCAATATGTCTTCAAAGCATTTGATATTATAATGGTATTTTAGCATATTTCAGGAGATTTTTGTTCTGAGAAACATAATTTAATATTTGCTGCTTTGAAAGTATAGCTAGCTTTATGTAAACAGTATGTTTTATTTTCCTTCTTTTAGCTCTGCAGTGATTTGAGTCTTTAGCCTGTATCATTATCTAACATACAAGGTATTTTACATACATATTTTCAGTGAGATGTCTTTAACCAAGTGGATTACAAAATGTATGGCCAAAAATACTTGTAGTATTAATGCATTTTGTTATTCAATATAAATATATGACAATACCCACAAGTAACGCACTCTGGATTTTATTCTCTGCAATATGTGTATATATACATATATATAATGCATAAACACATACAAACATCATATTTTCTGCTAATGTAATTACATGACTATATTTTTATGTCTCTATTATAAACATAGACTCAAAAATCATTTAGTCTCTCCTACTACAATGGCATTTGTATGAAGACAGATTTTTTTGTCAGTAACTTTCACTACTACACCTTCAGTGCCTAAAAGAGTATCTGGTACATATTAGGAACTCCATAATTTTTTGCTGTTGAATGATTAATAATGAACACTAAAGCTAAGAGGAAATATAAGAGAAAACAATGATTTTAGGTGGATTTGCATACTAAAAAATTTTAAATGAAACAAGGAGAATCTTAATCTTCTGTTAGTTAACACATATTGAGATATAGGCTTGGCTAATTTTTCAGCTCCATAATTTTACAAGAATATTCAAATTATATCAGAACCTATTGTAGTCACAAAACAAAAGTACAAAAAAGACAAGAAAAACAATCTTGAGTGAATATGAACAATAAGAAAATTTCTAAATTTCTGAAAAACATATTTAGGACATGAAACACTAAATAGAAAAAAGGCCACTGCCGCATCATTGAATAAAATGTCGTTGATTACACAGGTTAAATTTGAATATCACTAATATCTATAGTAAAGAAGAACGAGAGTACAGTTCATTGCCTATAATTTTCTTACCCTAAACACTAGATGATATTTCACTATGACCTCTTTACCCACATCAGAGGTGTTTCCCACCTACTGGTGTTTGTCTATTTCTCCAAAGGAGTTGTCAATTCCTAGAGGTCAAAGTCCATGTGTTGGTTATCTTTGTATCTCTCAGGATACAGCCTAGGTCTTCTTACAGAAGAGGAAACACAAATTTCATTTAATTGAATTGAAAGAAAACATTTGATGTGCCAGATAGGAGAGCTAGCTAGAAATCCTGTGCATTTATGGAGCTCAATTTCATACATGCTAATAGCACATTGACTAAGGCCATATAAAACTAGCACTAAATTAAAAGAGTAAGACTTCAAAATAAAATCATAATTAATGGATTGACTAATTATTCTTCCTCCTGATGACAGTTGATACTATTCAATATCCCCTTCCAACCAAGCATATCCTTGCACAATAAAGACAATAATTATTTCTTTTCAAATTATTTAAATGATTCTTAAAACATTTTATATCATAACCGCATCGTCAGTTATTTGAAAATTCTAATATCAAAGTAGATGTGTATCATTTTAACAAACCTTAACTACAAAAACTGTTGTCCAAATTTAATATAACATTCTTCTTCATTTGGAATTGAAAGAGAAAAAAATAACTACACACCTATCTATATCTTATTATTCATCTCTTGACCTTATTTTACTTAATTATATATTTTACTTTTATTATGAATCTCTTTTAATGGAGATGAATCTCTTTTCCTCTTTAGTGGATCATTGAACTGATAGTTTTGACATTTCTTCCTCCAAAAAGCATGCATAAAGTGTCATCATGAAATCTAATTTACAACTGCCCTACATTTGAATACAACTGTTTCTACACATTCAGCTTAGTTATACCACTTGTTAAATAAATTTGCATGTCATATGTAAGATTTTGCTGATGAAATGTGTTCCATGAGAGACTCAATTGTCAAAGTGCTATCTTTATCAACTTGAGATTTCAAATGCAAAAATCAATGTCTTTCATATCACATTTTCTATGGAATAGTTTTTGAATATCAATTATTAGATAACAAGAATTATACTCATTTCAGAAAAAAAGCATTACTAAAATGATGCATTTTCAGTATGATACTCAATGCTCTTATTTGTTGTAAAAATACAACTCTCAGTATTGTCAATATATGTATTTTTAAATGCGTGCAATAGATATTTATAATGCTAAAACACCGGGATTATTATATAATTATAAACTTTATTGAATGGCCCACATTTCACTTAAAATATTTCTACCACTTCATAAATCTGTTATCAGAACGTTTGAAATGACTGTTGGGTCCTTAGTAAATGACCAAAGTTCTGGTCATTCTGAAGAGATTGAGGAAGAGAGAAAAGAATGCTTGCTTCAGAGCAGAAGAACTGGCTTCTAGTATTGGATCTATTTCAAAGATTTAAAGCTGTGAAGCCTCATTTATTCATCTGCAAAATGTAGAGTATGACACTTGTCACTTGGCTCTGGGTATGGTAAGCAGCAACTTATTTAAAGTTCATGAAAATGTTTTGCATAAAGTGTGTAAAGTAGCATTGCTATTCTTTTGTGTCTCTGAAGGAAAGCAGGTAGAAGTTTAAATCCCTGCATTGGAACTCTGGCAACCAAAAGACTGAGCAAAGACTTTAAGCAACTGGAGAAGAGTCTGCAATTAGGATACAGAGGAATGGGAAAGATGTGCACGCCATGCAAATATTCTCTTTCTCCTATGCATACACATTTCTAAATCTGTACCCTACCTAACTTCCCATCTTTACTGTGGATGTCTCAAACCAGAAATTTGACATTTCACAGCTCTTTCCATTATCTCACCAGCATGTTGAATCATATACCATTTCCTGTCAATTTTGTCTCCGGAAGGTTGCTTTTTATTATTTACTACAAACCTATATGCAAAGCTTATATCACATTAATGTTTTACATTATTATTTAACATGGTGTTACTTAATTTCATCATATACACATGTGAAACATGATATGTTTTGAACCCATTGATCTAAGTAACCCTTCCAATCCCCCAGCTCAAAGAATTAGACCTATTTTTAAAGTAAAATACAAAAATCTCTTCATTCCACAGTGTTGTCGGGTATTAAAAAAATAAGGCAAAGTAATTTAAAACAGGGATAGAAACAGCACTTTGTAAAACATTTTTCTTAACAGAATATTCATGCACTGTCAAAGGAATAAACTAGATGAGTTAATTTTTTTAATTTAATTTCTGTGATCCTATGAATTCTGGCAGTTATTAAACAAGTAATTAAGAGGCATTATGCAATTACATTTAACTTGTACTCATATATGATGTTTAATTTAAAATGTAACAGTATCATGATTTTCATGATAGACATTTAGAGTCAAATATTAGGATATAGGCATATGAACTTAAAATATGACAACTTTGAAGACAGCTTTTTTTACATAAAGAACTAAATATATAAATAGTACTGTGATGAAACACCCTATTATTTTTCTAAATCAAATTTATTTATTAATTAGTCTCAATTTGCAATAAAAATTTTTTTGAATTTAAAATTTTTTAGTCCTTAATAACTTTACATAGAAATGTAGTCAATGCATTAGGGTGTGTTCTACTGAAGCTAGTTTAACAGAGTGTAACATATTCTCTTCATTTAGCATGTTTTAATGATAAAAACACTTAATTATATTGTGAGCTCTTGATGATAGGAATCAATTCAAAAGATGATGAAAATAATTGTAATAATCTGGTTTAAAAGTCATGGGCCATTTAAATTTTCAATGTTACATTGAGGTTTGTTTTTTTTTAACAATCATGATGTGTTCAGTATCAAAGAATTATAGTAGCAGATTTTAATAATTTAGTTTATGTCATGTGCTAAATTGAAGGAGAATCACAAGAGATATGTCCATGCTATATCTTAAAACCCCTCCTATGTATTCCTCAATTCTATCACCAAAACTTAAAATTTGAAGATATTTTTCATATGTCTCATTTGATTTTATTTCTGGAATTTGTCTTGCATCTGTTTGGAACTTTTCTGTTCACTTTAATTCGAATCTCACTGCTTCTCATTTTTTCTCTTATATGATCTTCAAAGCTTCTTTTCAGTCCATCTTTCCTCTGCCACTTACTTATTAGAGCATCAGTATTTTTAAGTAAGTCTTTAGCATAAAACCTTTTTTAAGCCTTACTGAAAAAAATTAAAGCTCATTGTCCAAAGCAAAAGCACCCTGACCTATAAACACACACACACACAGACATACACACACACAGACATACACACACACAGAGCTTGGACTCAATTGACCTTTACAGCTGTACCTCTAGCTCTATGTCCCTTCTAGTCTAGGATCACTAGAGCACTGGCCAATTCCAACAGTGACAACAAATTTCTGCATCAATGTTTTGCTACCAAAGTCCTAATACTAAAATGCTTTTCTTCTTCCTCACTCTCTGTTCAGCTCAGTCTGTTCAGTTTCCAGGTAAACTTAATGGACTTGCCTATTCTCTCCATAGAACCTTTCCTTTCATTCTTTCTCAGGAATTAATTTTCACCTAATTGGTGCTCTTTCTGGCATAGTGCTTTTCCTGTTTTACCTGAATTGGCATTATTACAACCAGCATTATATTCTCCACTATATGAGTATTTGTCAGCACAGATTTTATATTCATTTTTGTGTCTTCTTCCTAAATACTCAGAAGGATTTTCATGAAGTTTAATATTGGTAAATGTTTATTGAAGGAAGGCATGAAAGGAAGAAAGGAGGGAGGAAGGAAATGACTTCCTCATTTTCCTCTGCTCAGTATTTCCTTTGAATTAAAGGATATACTTAAAAATTCTGAAAACTTATACAAATGTCTATTACATATACATAAGATTTCAATAATTAATTTATAAGGAACTGTTAGGCACAAAGACAGAAAAGAGTGGGATGGAAAGGAGAAAGGGCCCCCCAAAGATGACTCAGGGAGTTGATCAAATGGAACTGGAAAGCCAGAAATGACTTAAAGAGTTAATCAGATGAAGTCACAGGGCCCAAGAGTAACTCAGGAAATGTCCAGGGCCCCCAGATAAGAAGTATCAGAGGCATAAGAACAGCACAGCCCCTTTCCACATTTTACCAATCAGAACAGCCTAGAGAGCTGACAGCTGTCAATCAAGGACCTCTCTGCCCTGCCAAAACCACATAAAAGAAGCCTCAGCATGAGCACTCACACCTGCCTGTATTCTCTTAGGCAGGCCCGCTCTGCTACTGTATGCAGAGTGTATTAAAATTTACTTTGCTTTCTTGACTTTGGTCTCTCTTCTCACTGCATCTGACTTCCTTGTGACACCGAGCCAAGCCCTTTCCTTCCCAACATATTTTGGTGCCATGCCTCGGAGAAAGCAGTGGTAAGTCACTCTTTCATTTTCTGCTGGGCAGCCATTCTGGCCAAAAGTGGGCACGGATCGGCCACACTAAAATGCCAGTAGGGCAGGCTGCCACTAGAGGACCCCTGTGAAAGGATAAGGTGGTTGCAGATCAGGGACACAGCATTAGGCTCCCCGCCACCTGCAAGACAACATCTGTGCAACCAGGCACACAGTAAATCACACCCAAGTCCAACCCTTGGCCATCTCCAAAGTAGGGTTTTCTTGCTGCCTGACACTATATCCTTCCCAGTTTCTGTTTGGTTGAGCCACATTCTGGCTCCCATAAAGACCTGCCAGCCTTGATTTCCACTGTATACAGCTCTTGGGATCATCTCAGATCACAGTAAGCCCCCTTTAACCCTTCACTAGGAAGCCACAAGACTAGTCCTCCATATCCCACTTGGAGATGTGTGAGGTGGATGTGTTAAAGTCCTCTGGGATAGGCCCTGGAATGCTAAGCTCTCTAAGCCATTCGTTTCTTCCTATATGGGCAACCAGGAATCAATTCTGGATACCATGCCCCAAAGCTGTATGCTTTTTCATTGGTCCCAAATAGATGCAGAGACACTTAAAAAAAAAAGACTAATATTCTTTTGCAACACAGCCTTGCCCCAATATCAACTGGGGGATCAGAGGCAGTGGCCAATTAGTGGAAATCTTAACCCTCACTCCCTCATGGAGCTTGACCTATTCTGCAAAAAGCTGGGTAAATGGGCAGGGGTTCCATATGTTCAAGCTTTCTTCTATTTTTAAAGCTGAAGGATCTCTGCCAGACTTGTAAGTTAAAAAGTCTTCCCAGACAGGAGGATTCAAGATGGTGACCTGAGAGGTGAGACAGAAAATTCCTCCCCAAACCACATATGGTGTGAAAATATAGTTAATACAACTAGCCCTAAAACAGAAACAGGAAAGAACACTGCACCAGACTGCATACAGACCTCATGAACAGAGCAGAACTCACGAAACAGGGTAATGTACAAAAGCTTTAATCTGGCGGGACCCAAGCCCTTCCGCCACCTCAGCATACCAGCAGGAGGAAGACAAAAGGAGCAGGGAGGGGGTGGAAACCTAACACTGCTGAACACCCAGTCCTGGAGGTCAGGTTGGGAGCACAAACCTACATTGTGAGGTGCTCTGGAGGTTGATGGAGTTGGGAAGCTAGGAAAGACAGAGTACTTGAGAGACTGAGATTCTGGCCATTTGTGGAGGATGGGGATCCATATCTGGCCACCCTGAAATAAAGGAAAGACAGGCAGTCGGAGAGGCTTGCTACCAGTGAGAGGGCTGCTGAAGGAGCAGGGTTTGCACGGAGCTTGCTGCCCTGGAGAAGGAATAGGTGGACAAGGTTGTCTGGGTGTACTCTGCCCAGCAGGTTGGGAACTTTCAGGAGCTTCAGGTATTCCATCCCCATGGCTGCCTACTCAGCTCTGAGAGCCCCACTGTGATATGCAGCCTGCTGCACCTCCCTACTGGCCTGCTGGCACCTGCTCGCAAACCAGCAGTCACTGCACTGGCATCAGGCCAGCCAGTGGGAGGCCCTACCTACAACAGGTATGCCTGGCCCACTGGTTCTGATACTGGAGACAGGCACTGCAGCAGGGAATCAGAAACAGCTCTTTCCTCCCTTTAGACACCAGTGCCACCCCCCTATGACCTCCAACCTCACTCTAGGGACTGAGAAGCTCCAGAGACTAGAGATTCTGGGCACTAGAGGGCACCACATAGAATTATGAAATGTCAAAGGAACATGGTTCAGACCAAAATCTCACAAACCCAAGAAATAGGACCAAATGAACTCACCAATCTTCCAGAAAGACAGTTTAAAATAAAAATTACAAACATGCTCATGGAGGTACAGAAAAATATTCAAGAACTCAGGAATTAATTTAAGATGGAGATTCAATCATTAAGAAATTCCATATCTGAAATGAAACATACGATGGAGGGATTTAAAAGCAGATTAGATGTAGTAGAAGAGACAGTAAATGGAATAGAAATTAGAGAACAGGAATACAAAGAAGCTGAGGCACAGAGAGAAAAAGGAACTCTAAGAATGAAAGAATAATGAGAGAACAGTGTGACCAATCCAAACGGAACAATATTTGCATTACAGAGTTACGAGAAGAGAGAGCAAAGGGGATAGAAAGTGTTGTTGAGGAGGTAATTGCTGAAAACTTCCCTAATCTGCAGAAGAAGATAGTCTCTCAGGCCATGGAGGTGAACAGATCACGCAACACAAAGGACCCAAGGAGGGCAATACCAACACATATAAAAATTAAAATAGCAAAGACCAAGAATAAAGACAGACTTTTAAAAGCAGCTAGAGAGAGAAAAAAGATCATATACAAAGGAAAACCCATCAGGCTATCATCAGACTTCTCAACAGAAATCTTACAGGCCAGAAGCGAGTGGCATGATATATTTAATACAATGAAGCAGAAGGGCCTCGAACCAAGAATATGCTACCTGGCAAAGTTATCATTTAATTTTGAAGGAAGGATTAAACAATTTTCAGATAAGCAAAAGCTGAGAGAATTTACTTCCCACAAACCACCTCTACACTGCATTTTGGAGGGACTGCTATAGATGGAAGTATTCCTCAGGCTAAATATATGTCACCCAAGGGATAAAGAGTACAGACTATGATATCTAACAAATAAAGAATGGAGAAGGAAGAAAAAGGAGGAAAAAAAAAAGAACCAAGTGTCTGTAATAGCATATGAAGTGAGTTAAATTAGACTATTAGATAGTAAGGGAATTACCCTTGAGCCTTTGGTAACCACGAATATAAAGCCAGCAATGGCAATAAGTACATACATATTGATAATCACCCTGAATGTAAATGGTCTGAATGCATCAATCAAAAGAAATAGAGTCACTAAATGGATAAAAAAACAAGACCTGTCCATATGCTGCCTACAAGTGACTCACTTCAAACCCAAAGACATACACAGACTGAAAGTAAAGGGATGGAAACAGATATTTCATGCAACTAATAGTAAGAAAAAAGCAGAATTTGCAGTACTTGTATCAGACAAAATAAATTTCAAAACAAAGAAAATAACAAGAGACAAAGAAGGACATTACATAATGATAAAAGGATCAGTCCAACAAAAGGATATAATTATTATAAATATCTATGCACCCAACACAGGATCACCTACATATGTGAAACAAATAGTAACAGAATTAAAAGGGGAAATAGAATGTAATGCATTAATTTTATTACACTTCAACACACCACTCACTCCAAAGGACAGATCAAGCAGACAGAAAATAAGTAAAGAGACAGAGGCATTGAACAACATATTAGAACAGATGGACCTAACAGACATCTACAGAACAGTTCATCCAAAAGCAACAGGATACACATTCTTCTCAAGTGCACATGGAACGTTTTCAAAAATTGATCACATACTATACCATCAAAAGAGCCTCAATAAATTTAAAAAGATTGAAATTGTACCAACCAGCTTCTCATATCACAAACTTATACAACTAGAAATAAATTACAAAAAGAAAACAAAAAAAGTCCATAAAGACAAGGATTCTTAATAACATGCTCCTAAATAATCAATGGATCAATGACCAAATAAAAACAGAGATCAAGCAATATATGGAGACAAATGACAACAATAATTCAACACTGTAAAATCTGTGTGAGGTAGTGAAGGCCGTGCTAAGAAGGAAATATATTGCAATACAGACCTACCTCGGGAAAGAACAATCCCATATGAACAGTCTAAACATACAATTAATGAAACTAGAAAAGGAAGAACAAATGAAGACCAAAATGAGTAGAAGGAGGGACATAATAAAGATTAGAGCAGAAATAAATAAAATCGAGAAGAATAAAACAATAGAAATAATCAATGACAGCAGGAGCTGGTACTTTGAGAAAATGAACAAAGTAGATCAAGGCCTAGCTAGACTTATCAAGAAAAAAAGAGTCTACACACATAAACAGAATCAGAAATGAGAAAGGAAAAATTACTACAGACACCACAGAAATATAAAGAATTGTGACAGAATATTATGAAAAATTATATGGTAACAAACTGGATAACTTAGAAGAAATAGACAACTTTCTAGAAAAATAAAACCTTCCAAGGCTGACCCAAGAACAAACAGAAAATCTGAATAGACCATTTACCAGCAAGGAAATTGAATAGGACATCAAAAACCAATCTAAGAACAAAATGCCTGTACCAGATGGTTTCACTGCTGAATTTTATCAAACATTTAGCGATGACCTAATACCCATCCTCTTAAAGTTTTCCAAAAAGTAGAAGAGACGGGAACTCCCCATCTCATTCTATAAGGCCAGCATCACTCTAATATCAAAACCAGGCAAAGACACACAAAAAAAGAAAATTACAGACCAATATCCCTGATGAACATAGATGCAAAAATACTCAACAAAATATTAGCAAACCGAATTCAAAAATACATCAAAAAGATCATCCAAGATGATCAACTGGGATTCATCCCAGGGATTCAAGGATGGTACAACATTAGAAAATCCATCAACATCATCCACCACATAAACAAAAGAAGGACAAAAACGACATGATTATCTCCATAGATGCTGAGAAAGCAATTGACATCCATTCATGATAAAAACTCTCAACAAAATGGGTATAGATGGCAAGTACCTCAACATAATAAACGCCATATATGACAAACCCACAGGCAACATTATACTTAAAAGTGAGAAGCTGAAAGCTTTTCCCCTAAGATCAGGAACAAGACAAGGATGTCCACTCTTCCCACTTTTATTCAGCATAGTTCTGGAGGTCCTAACCACGGCAATAAGAAAACAGAATGAAATAAAAGGCATCCACATGGTAAGGAACAAGCCAAACTGTCCCTGTTTGCAGATGACATAATATTGTATATCAAAAACCCTAGAGAATCCACTCCAAAATTATTAGATCTAATATCCAAATTCAGCAAAGTTGTGGAATACAAAATTAATACACAGAAATCTGTTGCATTCCTATACACTAATGATGAACTAGGATAAACAGAAATCATAAAATTATTCCATTCACAACTGCATCAAAAAGAATAAAGTACCTAGAAATAAACCTACCAAGGAACAGAAAGACCTATACTTTGAAAACTACAAGACACTCATGAGAGATATTAAAGAAGATACCAATAAATGGAAAAACATCCCATGCTCATGCATAGGAAGAATTAATATTGTCAAAATGGCTATCCTGCCTAAAGTAATCTACAGATTCAGTGCAATCCCTATCAAAATACCAACAAGATTCTTCAATGAATTAGAAAAAATAGTTCTAAAATTCATATAGAACCACAAAGACCCCGAATAGCTAAAGCAATCCTGAGAAGGAAGAATAAAGTTGGGGGGAATTCTGCTCCCTGACTTCAAGCTCTCCTACAAAGCCACAGTAATCAAAACAATTTGTCACTGGCACAAGAACAGACCCATAGACCAATGGAACAGACTAGAGAGCGCAGATATAAACCCAACCATATAGGGTCAATTAATATTCGATAAAAGAGCCATGGATGTACAATGGGGAAATGACAGCCTCTTCAACAGCTGGTGTTGGTGAAACTGGGCAGCTACATGTCAGAGAATGAAACTGGATTACTGTTTAATCCAAAATACAAATGTAAACTCAAAATGGATCAGAGACATGAATGTAAGTCATGAATCCATAAAACTCTTAGAAAAAAACATAGGCAAAAATCTCCTGAACATAAACATGAGCAACTTCTTTGTGAACATATCTCCACAGGCAAGAGAAACAAAAGCAAAAAGGAACAAGGGCACTATATCAAACTAAAAAGCTTACTTCAACAAAGGACGCCATTAGTAGAACAAAAAGACATCCTATAGTATGACAGGATATATTCATAAATGAGATATCCTATAAGGGGTTGACATCCAAATTATATAAAAATCTCATGCACCTCAACAAACAAAAAGCAAATAAGCCAATTAAAAATGGGCATGGGAGTTGAACAGACACTTCTCCAAAGAAGAATTTCAGATGGCCAATAGGTACATGAAAAGATGCTCCACATCCCTAATCATCAGAGAAATGCAAATTAAAACCACAGTGAGATATCACCTCATACCAGTTAGAATGGCCACCATCCAAAAGACAAACAACAGCAAATTTTGGTGAGGATGTGGAGAAAGGGGAACCCTCCTACACTGCTGGTGGGAATTTAAATTAGTTCAACCATTGTGGAAAGCAGTATGGAGGTTCCTCAAAAAACTCAAAATAGAAATACCATTTGACCTAGGAATTCCACTCCTAGGAATTTACCCTAAGACTGCAGCAGCCCAGTTTGAAAAAGACATATGCACCCCTATGTTTATCGCAGCACTATTTACAATAGCCAAGAAATGGAAACAACCTAAGTGTCCATCAGTACATGAATGGACAAAGAGGATGTGGTACATATACACAATGGAATATTACTGCAAGAGCATGGATGGAGCTAGAGGGTATTATGCTCAGTGAAATAAGCCAAGTGGAGAAAGACAAGTATCAAATGATTTCACTCATCTGTGGAGTATAAGATCAAAGCTAAAACGGAAGGAACAAAACATCAGCAGACTCACAGAACCCAATAATGGACTAACAGTTACCAAGAGGTAAAGGATTGGGGAGGATGGGTGGGAAGGGAGGGATAAGGGGTAAAAAGGGGCATTATTATTAGCACACATAATGTAAAGGGGGGCATGGAGAAGGCAGTATAACACAGAGAAGACAAGTACTGATTCTATAGCATCTTACTAGGCTGATGGACATTGACTGTATTGGGGTATGTGGTGGGGACTTGATAATAGGGGAGTCTAGTTACCATAATGCTGTTCATGTAATTTTACATTAATGATAGCAAAAAACAAAAGTATTCCCAGCCTTCTCTCTGCTCAACTGCCTGCTTTACCTCCACTCCAATACCCAGGACCGCCCAATGACAAAGTGTCACAGCCAACCCCACACGGCCTTCAAGAGTTCTGGGTACTCAAATATGCTCCCAAAGGAACCTGCTAAAGTTATCCCATTAGTAGAAATGGCAAATGGAGAATTTGGCACATTGTTAGTCCACAAACCTTTTTCACTAACTGAAATAAAACAGCTTAAAGCTGACCTTGGCATCTATACTACCAATCTAGATAACTACATTGATGAATTCCAGCACATCAGTCTAGCTTATGACTTCACCTGAAAAGATGTCATGATAATCTTGGTACAGACACTCTCTGACCCTGAACAACAGAGGGTTATTAAGAAGCCTGTAAATTTGCCAGTAGTCTCCACTTATCAGATACTAAATCTCCCATTGGGGAAACAGCTGTCCCCTCTACAGACCCTAATTGGGATTTTAATGATAAAGACAATATGTGGGGAAGAAACCACTTCATCTTTTGCATAAAGACCGGGCTAAGGAATGCCAGGCAAAAAGTTATTAACTATTCAAAAGTGGCTGCCATTTGTCAGGGATCAGAGGAAAATCCTGTTACTTTTTTATAAAGACAGAGAGACACAATCACTAAATACACTAATCTAGATTTAGACAATATGAGGGACAAATAATTCTGAGATAAATTTCTCTCACAGTCATCATCTAACATCAGGAAAAAAATTATGAAAACAGATTCAGGCAAACCCTAATAGCAGTATAGATGAGCTCCTGACCACAGTCTATACTGTGCTCTATGGCCATGATCAGGAAGAAGGGGCCTGGGCTCAGGACAAGGAAAGGAGGAAGGAGACCCAACATCCTCTGATACTGGCTGCCCTTGTGGCTCAGTCCATGCCCAGAGGCTCACCAGGTCCTGACCAGAATTCTAAGAGAGATAATAAGTGTAACATCTGTCATAAGACCAGACATTGGGCTAAGAGCCATCCTAATAGAGATAAGCCTCCACAATCTCCCTGCTGCAAATGTAAGGAAATGGGTCACTGGGCTGCCCTTTGCCCCATGGGCCGCAGGTCCCTTGGGCCATTGGAGCCATCCATGGTCCTTGAGCTCCTTTCACAGGCATGAAGAGGCCCTGGCTGGTTGACTCCAATCCATGACATATACATCACTGGACTAGAGCCTAGGGTAACCATGGACAGGGTGGCAGGTAGGACAATGTTCTTGTTAATTGACACTGGGGCCTCCTACTCTGTCCTCAATTCCTATTCTGGACCCCTGTCATCTTGAACTTGCATAGTACAAGGAGTGACAGGGACCCCTACTACTTGGCCCTTCACTCCACCCTTAGTATGTCTCCTCCATAGCCATTATTTTTCACATACAATTTTAGTTGTAAAAGAATGCCCTATTTCCCTCTTGGGATGAGACATACTAGAAAAATTACACGCCAGAATGATTTTTAGCTTTCCCCCAGCTAGTTGAACTCCTCTCCAACTTCTAGTTTTTCCCAAAACCCCCTTGTCAGCTTTTCAAGACTGGTAACAGTCTATTAATCCAGATATTTGGGATAAGGGAATCCCAGGAAGGGCTATGTATGCCACTCCAGTAGTCATATAGCTCAAAGATCAAACTAAGTTTCCCAGCCAAAAACAATATCCTATAAAGCCTGAAGCTCATAAAGGCCTCCAACCCCAATTTTCCAAATACAATAAACATGGGCTGACAGTTCCAGTTAATTCACCTTACAATACTCCAATCCAGGCCATCAAAAAGAAAGACCAGACTTATCATCTAGTCCAGGATCTAAGAATTATCAGTGAGACAGTTGTGCCTTTCCACCCAGTGGTCCCTAACCCGTATACTCTATTAGGAGCTATCCCACCTGACACCTCATGGTTTACAACTCTAGATCTCAAAGATGCTTTCTTTGGCATCCCCTTAGAAAAACAGTCACAGTCACTATTTTCTTTTGAATGGACCACTCCACAAAACACCTCTGGCCAACTAACTTGGACTGTTCTTCCCCAGGGGTTTAGAGACAGTCCTCATCTATTTGGAAAAGCCTTGTCCCAAGACTTAGCCCCCCTGCACCTGAACAGTGGGGGCACACTCATACAATATGTAGATGATCTTTTAATCTGTTCCCCCACAAAAAAAGACTCCATCAATCATACCATTCAAACCCTTAATTTCTTATCTGAGCAGGGATATAAAGTTTCAAGGGCCAAAGCTCAGTTAGTACAACAAAAGATCACTTACCTGGAATTAATCCTTACTCCAGGAAAGAGAGGCCTTTCTCCAGACCAAATTTAGGCCATTATTTCCCTTCCCCAACCTACTATCCACAAACAACTTAGGGCTTTCCTAGGACTGAAAGAATATTATAGGTTGTGGATCCCAAACTACGGACTCATTGCACAGCCTTTCTATGAAGTCCTAAATGGAAAGGATGACTCTAAACCTTTAGACTGGGGACCATCACAGCAAAGAGCTGTAGATCTGTTTAAGGACCTGTTAACATGGACCCCTGCCTTAGGACTCCCAAACCCAGCCAGGCCATTTCAATTCTACCTCCATGAAAATGAAGGAGTGGCCCTTGGAGTTATAACTCAAAAATTAGGCCAAACTCACCCACTTATCTTCCACTGAAACTAACCTCAAAAACCAAGCAGTCTTTTTCTTATACCAATTAAATACCTATTTATGCCTCCCACCTAATTGGACTGGGACCTGTACCCTAGTCCACCTAGCCCCAGACATTGACATAGTACCCAGTAACCAATCACTGACCACTCTTTCGTCCTCTCACATAAGAGCTAAATGAGCTATACAGTTCATTTGTCTCTTAGTAGGCTTAGGAATCACCACAGCAAATAAGCTCTGGCAAAGCTGGAGTAACTATCTTGCTGTCCTATTACCAAAGACTGTCCAAAGATTTTTCTGAAAGCCTAGGAGAATTGCCCATAGTATTATAACTGTTCAAAATCAGAGAGACTCCGTAGCAGTAGTCACGCTACAAAACAGAAGAGGATTAGACCTCTTGACTGCTGAAAAGGGAGGCCTATGCCTCTTTCTAGAAGAAGAATGTTGTTTTTATGCTATCCAGTCTGGCCTAGAGACACTGTCCAAAAGCTTTCTGAACGTGCCTCCAGAATCTGACAACAACTATCAGAATCCTGGGGAAACGTCCCAGATTTGGAGCTGGGCATCCTGGTTGCTTCCCTTAACAGGACCCCTGCTGATGCTTCTCCTAGCCCTACTGTTTGGACCATGCTTACTAAATCTCTTAACTAAATTTGTTTCTTCCAGACTAAAGTCCATTGAGGCCAAAATCCTGTTGTCATGAGGATTCAAGCCCTTGCCAACTGATGAATCAGCTGTCTTCCTAGGACCCCTAGATGGACACCTTTACTGTCCTACTCTCCACCATCCTGACAGTCAGCAAGCAGTGGCACCCAAATGACCACACCATCCCTCACTAGCAGGAAGCAGCCAGAATGGTCATTACCCCTCATCCCAATGATTTGTGTCCCAAATGCTTGAGGGGGGAATGTTACACAGAAAGACAGAAATGAGCAGATTGAAAGGAGAAAGGGCCCCCAAAGATGCCTCAGGGAGTTGATCAAATGGAACTGGAAAGACATAAATGACATCAAGAGTTAATCAGATGAAGCCACAGGGTCCAAGAGTGACTCAGGAAATATCCTGGGTCCCCTCAGATAAGAAACATAAGAGGCACAGAACAGCTCCTGTCCCCATTTCACCAATCAGAACAAGCCTAGAGAGCTGACAGCTGTCAATCAAGGGCCACTCTGCCCTGCCAAATCCACATAAAGGAAGCCTCCGAATGAATATCCACACCTGCCTGTCTTATCTTAGGCAGGCCTGCTCTGCTATTCTATGCAGAGTGTATTAAAACTTACTTTGCTTTCTTGACTTTGGTCTCTCATCTCACTATATCTGACTTCCCTGTGACACCGAGCCAAGCCCTTTCCTTCCCAACAGAACCACATAACCTGTCCTCACATTTCTTGCTCCTTTGAAATTTTGCCTTTGTGGGCAAGGCTCGTTTAATGATACCATCTATTTATTTGTCATGAGTTGAATCATAAACTGATAACCAATTTCCATAATCCTCTCATCTAAATTAACCTTACAGAAATCCCTCAACTTCTTCTGCACATCATTCAGTCCAAAACCCACTTTTCTCTGAAGAACTAATAAGAACACTCCTTGCTTCCTTTTGCATAGTTTCCTATTAAATCTTCACCCAAACATTATACTTAGAATTTCTTTGTTAATAACATAGAGACTCTGTAAATTGCCCTCTCACTTGTTACTTTCAGATGGTTCTTGAGTTCTTTGCCTAAATATATGACTTCACAAAACAAGAGCTAAGAGGTTTTTCCAGCTTCTATATTTATTGCAGTATATATATCAACATGTATATATTATATATACATATAACATAAATTATATATGTATAAATATATATATTAAAGCTGTGTATATAATATATATGTTGAAGTGAGTGAAAGCAGGGAAGAAATTTAATAATGCTCATTATGCTCCAAAATTCAGCTAACCCCTGCAATTTTATGTAAGAGCTCTAAATTTATTGCTTGATTCACTTATGATTCTGACTTCATTTTTTGCTTGGATTTTCTTTTTTTTGCTATCATTACAGAACCAATTAATTTTCAGAGGGCACCTTATTAAAAACCATAATTTATGAAATACAATGACTGTCTCTTTTCTTTTAGGAATTCTACATTTAACCTGAAGAGTCAATGGTGACCCTATTTAAAAAGAATTCCAGCAAATTGCATTAATTGGGTAATTACTGATGTGAACAATTTATATTACCCATATTTGGTGGAACTATTTCTTCTTGTAGTATTGTTAGGGTAATTACATGTACTAGAATTCTAATATAGTTTTTTTTTTTAATCAATGGTCTATACCAAGGTCACTTCTCTGTAATTCTCAACACTGCAGGGTTGAAGAATGTTTTGTTCAATATTTGTTTACATACTATGTGGTGTATCCAAGTAGTATCTTGTAAATACTGACTGTATGGGTATAGTTTTGCTGCACACCATAGTCTTGACTATAATAGTCATGTAATATCTAGCCCTGTCAGAGGAAATTACTTGAAATCACCCACTTTTCCTGGTTTAATCTCTCTAATATCTCCCCCAAAAGGAAAGCTATCCTATCCAATCCCTCAATATTCCCAAGGATTCTTTGGGGGTGATCTGGAGGGATATTTGATTCCTCTGGTCAACTTTACTCCACATTTATATTTTCTGCTCAGATCTTTAATTCTTCATATTGACTTACCACTTCCTGGCAAGTCTGATCAGTCTTTTCTCATTTATTAATAGGGCAACTAAAACAAGGCCACTGATTTTAATGTATTATTAATGAAGGATTAATTACAATACCAAAATAATTACATGACAGCATATAATAGTAATAGCTTAATATCAAAAACTAGATATTCCTCTTATTGAAGTTCCTCAATATTCTCCACCCCAAGGAGTATATCATTTTTTGTATGATTTTTTTAACATTGAACTATGAACAGGTGTTCTAGCCTCAAAAAAAATATTTTGTCATCTTTCTTCTTCACTTTTTGCTATCCATAATCCCTTAGGAGTAACTAAAAAAAAACTCCCAAGCAATTCTTTTGAAAGCTTAGTTTCTACTTTAAAAACATCCAATAATGAGTCTTTAACCAAAAGCTTTATCTTCTTCCAACATTAATCCCCCTTCTCTAAAGTTTGGAAATTCAGTAACCATTCACTTTCTTAATTTTACTTCCTGTTATATTGATATATTGTTACCTAATGGAATTCTTAACACATTGTGAAAATAATGAGAAAACCTATGGGAAGGAGTATACATTTTCAAATGCACTAGAAATTGATAACTATGTACACAGATTAAGCAAACAAAAGCAAAGGTTGATTCTAAAGTCAACCTTTTTTCTTTATCACTGAAGAATTGGTGATGAGATAATTGGTTTGGCTAAGAAAATGGTGATGGTTTAGTGTAGATTCTTTTTTGTCTAATTTTCCTCCTGTCTCATGCTCTTTTCTCTATTCTGAGATTTCTGTTTCTTGCTTCAGGGTTCATATTATTAATTCTTTGATAAGAATCAAAGTACTCAGTATATGAATCCCTGCAGTTATAAGGTTGTGTTAGAACCCAGAACTGCCTCCAGGCATAGCAAGCCCCCCCACTTTGTACCACCTGCAGCAGCTGCACCCCAGCCTTGAATCCCCCCAAGGCCTCACCCCCAACCTAGTTCTAAGAAAAATGTGTTCTAGTTACTGGAAAACCCACCCATTGTTCAAGTGATTCTCATTCTAGATAGTTTCCCTAGCAACGACCAGCCACCGGACTGTAAAGGGCAAAGGTTGTCTGCCATAACCATAAAAGGTACCTACTTCCCTTAACCTACATACCTTCTAAATTACATCGGCTGGCAACTTGGTGCCAACTGAGCTCAACCTATGGAAATTGTACAAACATACTTGTTTTAAACCACCCAATCAGCACCCCCTCTTCCTGAACCTTGTAATGCATGGAAGTCACGGGACCAACTTCCCACTCAATTTCCTTTATAAGCAGCTGCCCCCTTGCTGCCATTGCTGCTCTCTCCTTTAGAGACAGCCATTCTGTCTTTCAGGCAATAAACTTCGCTGCTGGAGCTCTCCTGTCCTCTCTTCCTGACTGAGTGAATCGGGTAGCTGAAGAACCCCCCTTTCAGGTTGTAAAAGGAATAAAATAATTTTGTAGTGTGAAAGTATTACTATAATATTAACTCCTTAAATTAGTTCCTATTCAAACATCCACCCCCACTACCCAAAACACACACGTACACACTAAACACAAATATTTATCCCTGGAAATGTTTTGATAAGTTTTGAATGTATACACATCTCATGGCAGAATGAAAATACAAAAAGAGTGATTACAAGATTAATTTGCATGTATCTTGGCAAAGACGAAGAATTTCCTGAGTCAGTAAAATAAAATGTTGAGCAAAATTGTCCCTTTAAACCACTGAAAATTGTGCAGAGGACAGAGTTCACATCTTTAAAACTGGAAGATCCATTGGCAAAGGTGATGATAAAGAGCTTTTGAAAGAGTATGATTTAAATATCAGGTGATAATGAGTGGTCTGTGAGAAAACTGAGAAAGTCTTCAGTTATTTTCATTAGCAACCCTTTTTTTTTTTGTTATCTTTCTTTAGAAGCCAAATGTAAAGCAAAGACTCATATGGAACCATTAAATGGCAATGAAATGATAATTATACAAATAAAATATTAACACGAATCAGTCAGTTTAACATTCAGTGTTTACTTGTAAAACAAAATCAAATATTGTAGACCAGTTCTCAGCTATTGACCCAATTCTTAATTCAATAATGTAGAGAGGCAATGGCAAAATAAAGAAATTAAGGAATGAAGGCAAGAAGGCAGAAAGGCACAGGATTTAACAGTAACATGACTCATTAGATAATACCTTTTCATATGTAGTTTCAAAATTCACTTCCCATAGAGGGACACCATTTTGCAAAGAGCAAATACTATCCTTAGTTAAACCTTAAGTATTAGACTTATAGATAGAATCTAAGTTCCATGACTCTTGCAGAAAACTTGCATATTATTACTAAGACTTTTACCCTCATTACCTGAAAAGGATTGTTACAACAGTATCAAACTTATCTTGAAATTCATATTAAATTTTATTATGAAATGAGAGACTATGTGGAAATTTCTGGGTGCAATGCCTGACTCATAGTTAGAAATTGAAAAATTTTAGTTCACTCTTCCTTGAAGATTATAAACACATTGTGTAAATGAGTCAAATTTAGGCATTAGACTCTTCATTGTGGAGAAGGCCATTGTTATTCCCTTTTCTCCCACTTTTCCATTCCTCTTCTCTCAATTTTCCAAGGAGAAAAGCTTAAAGTGAATCTGCATTTATATCTTAGTGATCCCTCATTATTCTTTTTTAAAAACTGAAGCATAGTTAATATACAACCTTATATTAGTTTCAAGTATACAACACAGTGGTTCACCAAGTACCCACATTTTTAATCTTCACCCCAATTAGTGTAGTTACTACTGCCAACATAGGAAGATATTACAGAATCACTGACTATATTTTTCTCCATGATGTACAACATATCCTGCAACATTGCTGAAAACAGTTATTTGTTCTAATAGTTTTTTGGTGGAGTCTTTAGAGTTTTCTATATATAATATCATGTTATCTGTAAATAGTCACAGTTTTATTTCTTCCTTACCAATTTAGATGTCTTTTTCTTTTTATCATGTCTGATTGCCATGGCTAGCTAGGACTTCCAGTACTATGTTTTATATGTGGTGAAAGTGGACATCCTTGTCTTTTTCTGATCTTAGAGGGAAAGCTTTCAGCTTTTTGCCATGAGATGAGCTGTACATTTGTTGTATATTGCCTTTATTATGTTGAGGTACATTCCCTCCATTACCCATTTTGATGAGAGTTTTTATTATGAATGGATGTTGAATTTTGTCAAATGCTTTTTCAGCATCTACTGAGATGATCATATGGATTTTATCCTTTTTTTCATGTAGTGTATGATACTGATTGATTTTAAAATATTGTAACCGCTGCATACCTGGAATCAATTCCACTTGGTTGTGATGGGTGATCCATTTGATGTATTTTTTAATTTGATTTCCTAATATTTTGTTGAGAATTTTTGCATCTATGTTTATCAGGGATATTGTTCTAAAATTGTCTTCTTTTGTAGTGTTTTTGTCTAGTTTTGGTATCAGAGTTATGCTAGCCTCATAGAATGAATTTGGAAGTATTCCCTACCCTTCTACTTTCTGGAATACTTTAAGAAGAATGGCTATTAGTTCTTTAAATATGCAGTAGAATTCAGTTATGAACCTATCTGGTTATGGACTTTGGTTTGTTGGGAGTTTTTTGATTAACAATTCAATTTCATTACTGGTAATTGGTCTGGTGAGATTTTCTGTTTCTTCCTGAGTCCGTCTTGGAAGGTTAAACTTTTTTAGGAATTTGTCCATTTCTTCTAGGTTATCCAATTTATTGACATAATTTTTCATAGATTCCTCTAATAATTCTTTGTATTTCTGTGACTATTCCTTTTTCATTGCTGATTTTGTTTATTTGTGTCCTGTCTCTCTCTTTGTGGTAAGTCTGGCCTGGGGTTTGTCCATTTTCTTTATTTTCTCAAAGAAGCAGCTCTTGGTTTTGTTGATTTTTTCTACTCTTATGCTTCTCTGTTTTATTTATTTCTGCTCTGATCTTTATTATGTCCCTCATTCTACTAATTTTGGGTTTCATTTGTTCTTCTTTTCCTAGTTTCTTTAGTTGTGAGTTTTTACTATTTGATATTTTTCTTATTTCTTGATGCATGTCTGTACTGCTCTGTACTTCCATCTTAGGACCACTTTGTGACATCCCACAAATTCTGAACTGTTGTATTTTTGTTTTCATTTGTCTCCATGTATTGCTTGATTTCTACTTTGATTTGTTCTCTGAACTATTGACTATTTAGAAGCATTTTCTTTTGCCTCTATGTGTTTGTGGGTTCTTTCTCTTTTCTTCATGCAGTTCATTTTGAGCTTCATACCATTGGGTCTGAGTAGTTGCTTGATACAATTTCAATCTTTCCAGATTTATTGAGGCTCTTTTTTGTGTCCTAGTTTGTGATTTATTCTGGAGAACATTCCATGTGCACTTGAGAAAAATGTGTATCCTGCTGCTTTGAGGTGTAATATTCTGTTTCTATTTGTTGAAACCATCAGATCTAATGTATTGTTCAATTCTTCTGTTTCCTTATTTTTGTCTGGTTTATCTCTCCCCTGATGTAAGTGGGGTGTTAAAGTTCCCTAATATGATTGAATTTCAGTGTATTTCTCCAATTAGGTCTCATAATATTTGTTTTACATATTTATGTGCTCCTATTTGGGTACGTAGACATTTATAATGGTTATATCTTCTTGTTGGACTGATACCTTTATCACTATGTAACATCCTTTATTTTCTCTTGTTACTTTGTTTTGAAATTTATTTTGTCTCATACAAGTACTGCTACTTCTGCTTTTTTCTCCCTATTGTTTGCATGAAATATCTTTTTCCATCTCTTCACTTTAATTCTATGTATGTCTTATACTCTTGTTATTTGATGGTTTTCTTTATTACTGTGATTGGATTTTTAAAAATTTTTAGTATATCTATTATAGGCTTTAGGCTTGTAGTTACCATAGGCTCATAGGAAGTTTCCTAAATACATAAGAATTTATATTAAGTTGATTGTAGCTCTATTTCAGACACAATCTAAAAATACTTATTTTTATTCTTCCTCCTCCACACTTGATGCATTAGATGTCATAATCTGCATTTCTTTAGTATCTCTTGAATGACTTTTTTTTAGTTGATTTTACCACTTTTGGTTTTCTTTTCTTTTTTTAACTTCATACTTGATCAGTTAGTAATTGGTCTAGTACTTTGAGTTTATTTTCACTGATGAAAAATATTTAGGCTTAAGAACATTTCCATCTACAGTACTCCCTTTAATGTATTCCATAAGGATAGTTTAATAGTGGTGAACGTTTTTAAGTTTCGTTTACCTCAGAAAATTTTAATCTCTCTTTCAAAGCTGAATAATAACCTTGCTGGGTAGAGGATTCTTGGTTGAAGTTCTTCTGTTTCCATTCATTAAATATTTTATGCCTTTCCCTTCTGGTCTATAAATTTCTGCTGAGAATTCTGCTGATAGCCTTATGGGGTCTTCCTATAATTTTTTACTTCTCTCTAGGTGCTTTCAGTACCCTCTATTTATCCTTAATATTTGTCACTTTAATTATTATATATCTTGGTACTATCTTTCTGTGGTTCCTTTTATTAGAAGCTCTTTTCTTCCAGAGCCTGGGATTCTAGTTCCTTCCCCATAGGGGAGAGGTATTTAGCAATTATTTCTTCAAAGATACTTCCTATTTCTTTGTCTCATCTTTTTCTGGTACCCCTATTACATGAATACTGTTTTATTTGGAGTTGTTGCACAGCTCTATTAGCATACTTTCATTCCTAGAGATTCTTTTATCTCTCAACTCCTCAGTTTCATTGTTTTCCCATTTTTTAATTTCTATCTCATTGATTTTTCTCCTCTACTTGGAGCAATTGATTATTCAATCCTTCCATTGTATATTCCATTTCAGTTACTATATTCTTCAGTTCTTGGTGGTTCTTTTGAAAATCTTCTATCTCTTTGTTGAAATCCTCCCTGAGATTGTCAATACTTTTCCACAGATCAGTAAGAATATTTATGACTGTTACTTTGAAATCTTTATCAACAAGGCTGTGATCTCCATATTATTTAGCCCTCCTTCTGGTGTCTTATCCTGTTTTTTTGTTTGGAACATATTCCTCTTCTTCCTCATTGTGTCTGTGTTTCTATGTTTCTTACTTTGCACTAGATAAATCTGCTATGCTTCCTGATCTAGAAGGCATTAGCTTTATGAGGAAGGTGTCCTGTGGTGCCCAGAAACTCAAGACACTTTGTTCACTTGTGCCTAATTCTCCTTCGTGGTGGAGCTGTAGTTGGTGCTGCTGAGCTGTGGGCAAGGCCACCTTTCTGCTTGTCTGCCAGCAGTAGCTGATCTCTGTCAGCAGAGGCCCTTTGTGAGCCATAGAGTGGGGCTTCTGTGGGGATTGTTGTAGGTGGGGCTACCCCTCAGACCACCTGCCTTCAGTGGCTGGTCTCAGCTCACCTCATCCAGCTCTTTGTGAGCCCAGAAGCAGTGCTTTTGTTGGGATCACTGTGGGTGGGGCCTCCCTCTGACAGTCCTGCAGTGATGGCAGCATTGCTGGGTGGGGAGGGTGGGCAGGGAAGGTGCCCAGGGAAGTGCAGTGATGGGCTGGGCTACCAGCAAGGAGGAAAAAGCATTTGAAATTGGCTCTCCAGTTGGGCTGAAACAAGGCCAGGAATGCTGGGAAAGCCTCCTTCCATCTTCTAGGCAGTAAATTCTGACCACTTCTGGGCCAAGTGGGCTGGGATGGTGGGCAGGAAAACAGAGAAGCACCTCAGGGCTAAGCCACCAGTGAAGGGGTTGAAATTTGGAGGACTGACTCCTGTAAGCACCTGAGGTAGACCTAGGAAATCATCATCCAACTGACCCTTCTCCTCCAGAGAGATTCTCCATCAAATCCCCACTCTTCTGGTACCTTTCCTGCTGCTGGTGAATCTTTCAAACTGCTGCCTCTGTGTTGGGTCTCAGTGAGACCAATAAAGGGTACTGTCTTCCACGAGTGGCAGGAGTCTCAGCCTCCCAGAGTGCTCTGACTCTCCCTGGTGTCCAACCCTGCTAATCAGTAGAACCCAGTGCAATGTGGAACTGTGTTCTCAGAGCGTATCACCTGAGCCAGGTATGTGGAGTTCCTGATTGTTTATTCCCTCCCCACTCCATTCCTCTTTCTACTGCTTATGGATTAGGGTAAGGGAAAAGCTGGAGTCCTGACAGATCATGTCCCAGACATTTTACCTTTTCTGTGTGGTCTTCCCTTCTCCACCAGGTACCGAAGACTTCTCTGCAGATTTCAGGTTGTTTTCAGGGCTGTTTTTATTGTAGTTGCTTCTTTGATGTATATGTGTGTGGAGGTTTCTTCCTTGCCTTCCTACTTTTCCATCTTTTTCACTGGAAGTCCTTTCATTATTACTTTTCAATTTTGCCCTCTAATTGAACTTGTGTATGTTATCTATTTCTTTATAACTAATTTTAACAATTTATGTATATGTCCTTTTTATGATATAAATTCATTTAAAGAGAAATAAAACATTAATTTCTTTATTTATTTAAGCAATCACTGTGACATACAGCTATCTGATTGAGAATTGATGCATTTACTCTATTCAAAGAAATGTAATGTTTTATTTAAATGTATAGTCATACTCCAAGGAATAGAATTTTAAGTGGAGAATTAAGAAAAATAAAAAAATTAAATGCAGTGTAAACATGCATGTTACATTGCTTTTACATAATTTATTATGTAAAAATAAAAATTATTATTTCTGATTCTCCTCACATAGTTATTTTTAAGCAGTTGTCACAAACAACCATTGTTATCAGAGTGCTGAGTTGGTTGAAAACATAAAATGCTTTTTTAAGGAAACAACATACATTAAATTTGTGTGATAAACATGATTGCCTAGTCAAAATTTACCTTCTGTCAGAAAGCAACTATACTTAATATGGCTACACAACTTTCAAAAACTTTTGGCCTATATGAAGGCAAATCTGGCATCATTTTGGGTGCAGTTGATTATATTTGTGGATAGCATTTTTATAGAACTTATACTGAATCAAAAAAGCTGACAAAGTCAGCATTTTATATTTTAAAATTATGATTGCTCTGTGCCAAAGTCTGATTGATGAACACATTTACTTAATATATGTTTTTTTCACTCAAGCATTTCTTTTCAAATTACAGCTATATCCTGTTTTTATTACTCTTAATAATGGAAGTCAAAGCCATTTTTGACTTTGATGGAGGAAAAAGTAATATTAAAGAACTTTTCAGTCCAATTATTTTAGCTAGATGTATAAAAGTCTATTTCTATAGGTCTCAGATGATCAAACGTTTTTTCCTCCTGTTTAATTCTGAAGAAACTGGAAAGAGTGCTGATATTTTCATCTGACTGTCCAGCATGTAAGTTTAGGTGAAAAGTTCTGTTTTCCCTTGGTATCTATTTATCTTGAATTTTGTAATGATCAATTCTTTAAAAAATGAATAGCCTTCTTCAGCAGTAGTCTCTTGATAGATGTTGAAGTCTTTATTCTTGGTTTTGGTGTTCCAGGATGGCTCCAGTTATGTCTGAATGCTCATCGTCTCCAACCCTGTGGGTCACTTTGCACACAATAGATACTAGAGTGAAGCAGAAGTATTTCTATTGTAGTGACTCAATAAAATCATGAAAAACTTTCATTATTTTCCTTCTCTTTCTGTCCTTTAGCCTGAAAATCAAGGGGATTTAAATAGTGCTTCTTAGTAATTACTTGAGTTTCATGAATTCTCAATAAGTAGATGAATTGAGTTGAGCATTTATTCAATTGGTCTTACCCACCTGGAAATGCTTGGATCCTGATGATTGTTTTCAGGAGAAAAATGTTAAGAACAAGGTCAATTCCTAATAAGGAGCATTGGGATAGTCAAAGATATCATTGCAAAGACCTGTTAACTGGATTATTTGGGGAATTTATGATTGTTTGATGCTTTCTGATATCAGAGGGGACAAATAGTTTTAGCTTAGACAATATCACTGTGTTTACATACAGGAATAGAATATGCTTTTAGCTAACTGATTCATAAATTATGTTACTTAAAATGTCTTTTTTTCTTCATGTTTTCTTTAACATTTCTTCGTTAACTCACCATTTTTACATAATTTTGATAAAAACCACCTGCACTTCCATAGCTTTTTCTTAAAGAGTATCCTTGAATATGTCATTTTTGAAGTATGTCATTTCAAATGATTAATATATAAGCATTGAATAATGTTTTATTATTACTGCTTATTACACTTTTACAGATAAGAAATATTTTTTACTTAAACTAATGAAAATACTCTGGTGATGTGAAATATCTTGGTCTTCTCATTAATAACAATTATAGCATTATTAAATTACAAAATATTTTTAAAAATAAATGTTTTGATGGCAGTGGGGCTGACTAAAGGTGGGCAGAAATTGAGGAAACCAGGCCCTTGAAACAATAGAAGGATGCTGGATCTATTGCCCATAACATTTTTGGATAACAGTACACATTAAACCCTTAGGTATACTCCAGCCCAGCAAACAGTCTTAATTACTTGAGCTGTCAGAAGATAGAGCACAAGGATAATACAGTAGATTAATAGAAACTAGATGAGTAGAAGTCCAGACAAAAGACAAACAAGGGTTGAGTTCTAAAATTACTTCATGGGCTTTACCAAAATCATTGCTTGGTCACTGAATAATGCATGTGGCAAGGAGACTTCAAGGCACCTAGTTAAACTAGCAACTGGAATCTGACAGAAGAGTGGAGATTTCTGCTGCAGTAATAAAACGTGACTTATACTCATGAAAACAATATGTCAACAGAAACGTTTCCAGATGACTCAGATGTTAGAACAACCAGAAGAGCTTTAAATATGCTATTTAAATTATGTTCAGGAACCTGAAGGAAAATGTAGTCATACTATATTTAACTATTAAAATATGAGACCTCTCTTCAGAGAAATAATAATTATAAAAATATAAACAAAAGTACAATCAGTGAAAGAAAATAAATTACTAAATGGGCTTAACATTATTTAGAATGCAAAGAAATGTCAGTGAACTTGAAGTATTATTAATAGAAATTATCCAATTTGAACAAAGAGACTCAGTAATCAATGGAACAATTTAAGTGTTATAAAATTTGTATAATTTGGAAGCCTAGGAGATGAAGAGACAGAAAATAAATGAAAATGAAGTATTTGAAAAAATAATAGAAATTTGGTGTAAATTTCTAAATTTAAATTTGATAGAACAAAGTGAATGACAAAATAGGACAAATTGAAAAAACGAAATATTTCATAGCACAACTTACAGAATACAAAGATAAGGAAAAGAGCCAAAGAAAACTGAGATTTTATGAACAGGAAACAAGAATAAGAATGAGACTTGTCTTTTATGAGAAGAAATTTGTAGGCCAAGAAGAAATGGGGCAAAATCTTATAGGTATTAAAAGGGAATAAAAATATCAATATAGGAATCTATATTTAGCAATTTTATTTTTTAAATTAAAGTTGAAATAAAGACATCTATAAATAAAAGAAAACTGAAAAAATTATTTTCCAGGAGACCTGGATTACAAAAAAAATGCTAAATGATGTTCTTTGCTCTAAAGTGAAGTAACGTCAGACAGAAATTCAAATCTACTGTTAGAAACAAACAGCACATTTATCCATGGAAATATACTGAAATACGGCAGAATAGGAGGTTCCTAAGATCACCTCCTCCCACGTACACATCAGGAAGCAACTATATGTAATACAACTCAAACTGAAAATGATCTAATGATTGGCAAAAGATCTTCCACAACTAATAATACAGGGATTGCCACATTAAGAAGATTTATAGGGTAAAAATGGAGTAGGGATTTGAACCCGCCCCCCACCCAAACCCATAAGCAGGATGAAGAGTCATAGGGTAGGGAGGAGCCCCATAATAGGTACCCCCAGACCTGGGGACCTGCACCAAGAAGACAAATCACCATAATGTCTAGTTTTGAAAATCAGCAGGGCATAGCTCCAAGAGAGCTAAGGAATCTGGGAGGCTGAGAATGTGTTTGACTTAAGTGATCATAGACCTAATAAATACTGCTATATACATAGGATGCTATATATGAATGCCACGGTAACCACAATCAAAACCTATAAGAGATAGACAAAAAACAAAGAGAAAGGACTCCAGCCATAAAACTAAAGAAAGAAACTTACCAAATCACAAGGGAAGAGAGCAAGAGAAGAAAAGAATAGAGAACTACAAACAAAAACCAGAAAAAATAATAAAGTGCCAAAAAGTAAATACTTGTCAATAATTACTTTAAATGTAAATGTTTAAATGGCTGAATGCTGCAATCAAGACATACAGTGACTGAATGGATACAAAAAATAAGACCTATGTTACCTATAGAGATTAAGTTCAGATCTAAAGACACAGATTGAAAGTGCAGAGAGAGAAAAAGATGTCAGTGTAAGAAATGAGACAGAAACCTCCTCCCAAAACCAAATATAATATGAAAATACAGCAAATACAACTAATGCTGAAAGAGCAACCTGAAGACTGCTACAGACTGCCTACATCTGGGGAAATCCTCACAGAAAATGGTAAATTAGTAAAGCCATGATCTGGAGGGACACAAGCCCTCCCCCACCCAGCACACAAGCAGGAGGAAGAGAGATGAAGCAGGGAGGGAGTAGAAGCTCAGGCCTGCTAAACACCTATCCCTGGAGATCTGCTTCAGGTGCATGAAACTACATTATATTGTGCTCAGGAAATTACAGGGGTTGGAGAGCAAAGACAGGTAGAATACACAGACAGACTGGGATTACAGCCACTTGTGGAGAACAGGTATCCACAACTGGCCAGTCTGGGACAAAAGAAAGGTGGACTTCCCAACAGTAAGGGGCCAGCTAAAGGGGCAAGGATTACACAGACCTTGCTGCTTAGGAGAAAAGACAGGTATACAAAATCAGCCCAGCAGGTTGGGAATGGAATTTTCAGGAGCCTCAGGCACTCCATCCCCCTGGCTGGCAATGCAGCACTGAAGCCTCCCACTGTCATAAGCAGCCTGCTGCTCCTTCCTACAGGTCAGCACTAGTTTGCAAACTTGCAGGTCCTGCCATTTCGCCAGGACAGCCAGAGGGCAGCTCCACCTATAGCAGCTACAGAGGCATAATGCAGAGGCTCCTCCCTGAAAGCTCGGCCCACTGGACCTGGCAATGGAGGCATTCAGGAAGCAGGACAGAGCTCTTTCCAGCAGGCAGGCACAAGAGCCATATGTCTGACTCCTGCCATTGCTCCAGGTGATGGGTAACTCCAGAGAGTAGAGCTTCTAGGCACTAGAGGGTGCTGTCTGCACAAAGCTATTATTCCACACTATTGAGTAGGATTATGAAAAGGCAGAAGAACCTTGTTCAAGCCAAAATCCATCCAACACCAGAAAGAGTCTCAGTAAAATTGAAATCACCCATCTTCCTGCCAAAAATTTCAAAATAAAAATCATAAATATGCTAACAAAGCTACAGAAAAATATTCAGGTTCTCAGGGATGAATTTAAGAAAGAGTTTGAAACTTTGAAAAAATACAGTTTCTGAGAACAAATATACAATGGAGGAATTTAAAAGCCGACTAGAAGAAGGAGAAGAGAGTTAAATGCAATAGAAATTAGAGAAGAGGAATACAAAGAAGCTGAGGCACAGAGAGAAAAAAGACCTCTAGTAATGAAAGAATAATAAGAAACTCTTTGACCAATCCCAATGGAACAATATTCCCATTATAGGGGTACCAGAAGAAGAAGAGAGAGAAAAAGGGATAGAAAGTGTCTTTGACGAAATAATTGCTGAAAACTTCCCGAGTATGGGGAAGGAAATAGGCTCTCAGGCCATGGAGGTTCACAGATCCCCCAACACAAGGGACCCAAGGAAGACAATACCAAGATATATAATAATTAAAATGGCAAAGATCAAGGACAAGCACAGAGTATTAAAAGCAGCCATAGAGAAAAAAAGATCCACCTACAAAGGAAAACCCATCAGGCTATCATCAGACTTCTCAGCAGAAGGCTTACAGACCAGAAGGGAGTGGCATAATGTATTTAATGCAATGAGACAGAAGGGCCTTGAACCAAGAATACTCTACCTGGCAAGATTATCATTTAAATTTGAAGCAGAGATTAAACAATTTCCAGACAAGCAATAGTTGAGGGAATTTACCCCCCACAAATCATCTCTACAGTGTATTTTAAAGGGACTGCTCTAGATGGAAGTGCTCCTAAGGCTACATAGCTGTCACCAGAGAAAATAAAACCACAGAAAAGAAAAGAAAACCACCAATTAATTACTAAGCAAATGCAAAATTGAATCAACTACCCACAAAGTCAATCAAGGGATACACAAAGAGTACAGAATATGATACCTAATATATTAAGAATGGAGGAAGAAAAATAAGGGTAAAAATAAAGAACCTTTGGATTGTGTTTGAAATAGTATAATAAGTGAGTTAAGTTAGAATCTTAGATACTAAGAAAGCCACACTTTAACCTTTGGTAACCATGAATCTAAAGCCTACAAGAGACTCACTTCAAACCCAAAACATACATAGACTAAAAGAGAAGGTATGGTACAAGATATTTCATGGAAATAATAGGGAGAAAAAAGCAGGAGTAGCAGTACTTATATCAGACAAAATAGATTTCAAAAAAGTTAAGTAACAAGAGACAAAGGACATTATATAATGATAAAGGGGTTAGTCCAACAAGAGGATATAACTATTGTAAATATCTGTGCACCCAATACAGGAGCACCTAAATATGTAAAACAAATAGTAACAGAATTAAAGGAGAAAATAGAATGCAATGCATTCATTTTAGGAGACCTCAACACACTTCTCACTCCAAAGGACAGATCAAAGAAACAGAAAATAAGTAAAACACAGAGGTACTGAACAACACATTGGAACAGATGGACCTGGAAGTGCACATGGAATGTTTTCCAGTATAGATCAGATACTAGGTCACAAAAAGAGCCTCAGGAAATTCAGAAAGATTGAAATTGTGCCAACCAGCTTCTCAGACAGCAAAGGTATGAAGCTAGAAATAAATTATACAAAGAAAATAAAAGCTCACAAATAGACAGAGGCTTAACAATATGCTCCTAAATAATCAATGGGTCAATGACCAAATAAAAACAGAGATCAAGAAATATATGGAGACAAAGGAAAACAACAACTCAATACCCCAAAACCTGTGGGATGCAGCAAAGGCAGTCTAAGAAGAAAGTAGATAGCAATCCAGGCCTATTTAAAGAAGGAAGAACAATCCCAAATGAATAGTCTAAAGTCACCATTATTGAAACCAGAAAAAGAAGAACAAATGAGGTCCAAAGTCAGTAGAAGGAGGGACATAATAAAGATCAGAGGAGAAAAAAATAAATTCAGAAAAATAAAACAATAGAGAGAATCAATGAAACCAGGATATTCAAAAAAATGAAAAAAAATAGATATACCCTTAGCCAGACTTATCAAGAGAAAAGAGTTCACACACATAAACAGAATCAGATATAAGAAAGGAAAAATCACTACAGACACCACAGTAATATAAAGAATTATTAGAGAATACTGTGAAAAATCATATGCTAACAAACTGGATAGCTTAGAAGAAATGGACATTTTTCTAGAAAAACACAACCTTCCAAGGCTGACCCAGGAAGAAACAGAAAATCTGAATAGACCAATTATCATCAATGAAATTGATTTGATAAACAAAAAACTACCTAAGAGCAAAACTCCTGGACCAGATGGTTTCACCACTGAATTTTATCAAACAGTTGATGAAGACCTAATACCCATCTTCCTTAGTTTTCCAAAAAGCAGAAGAAGAGGGAATACTTCCAAACTCATTCTATTAAGCCAGCAACACTCTAATACCAAAACCAAGCAAAGACACCACATAAAAAGAAAATTACAGACCAATATTCCTGATGAACATAGATACAAAAATACTCAACAAAATATAGCAAACAGAATTCAAAAGTATATCAAAAAGATCACCCCTCATGGTCAAGTGGGATTTAAACCAGGGATGCAAGGATGATACAATATTCGAAAATCCATCAACATCATCCACCACATCAACAAAAGAGGGTCAAAAATCACATGATCATCTCCATAGATGCTGAAAAAGCATTCGACAAAATTCAACATCCATTCATGATAAAAACTCTCAATAAAATGTGTACAGAGGTCAAGTACCTCAACATAATAAAGTCCATATATTACAAACCCACAGCCAACATCATACTTAACAGTGAAAGCTGAAAGCTTTCCATCTAAGATTGAGAAAAAGACAAGGATGCTCACTCTCCCCACTTTTATTCAACATAGTTCTAGAGCTCCTAGTCACAGCAATCAGACAACACAAAGAAATAAAAGGCATCCAGATTGGTAAGGAAGAAGTTAAACTGTCACTGTTTACATATGACATGATATTGTACATAGAAAACCCAAAGAATCCACCCCAAAACTACTGGAACTAATAACTGAATTCAGCAAAGTTAATACATAGAAACAAAATTAATACATAGAAATCTGTTGTATTCCTATATACTAATGATGAACTAGGAGAAAGAGAGATCAGGAAAATAATTCCATTCACAATTGCATCAAAAAAAATAAAATACCTATGAATAAACTTAACCAAAGAGGTGAAAGACTGAAAATTACCAGACACACAAGAGAGAAATTAGACACCAAATGGACATATTTCCCATGCTCATGGATAGGAAGAATTAATATTGTCAAAATGGCCATCCTGCTACAGACTCAAATGCAATCCCTATCAAAATACCACTAGCATTCTTCAATTAACTAGAACAAGTAGTTCTATGGAAACATAAAAGACCCTGAATAGCCAAAGCAATCTTAAGAATGAAGAATAAAGCTGGGGAGATAACACTCTCTGACTTCAAGCTCCATTACAAAGCCACAGTAATCAAAATATTCTAGTACTGGCACAAGGACAGATTCATAGATCAATGAAACAGAATAGGAAGCCCAGACATAAACCCACACATATATGGCCAATTAATATATTATGAAAGATTCATGGATATACAATGGGGAAATGACAGCAACTTCTGCAACTAGTACTGGCAAAACTGGACAGCTACATGTAAGAGAATGAAACTGGATTATTGTCTAACTCAATACACAAAAGTAAACTCAAAATGGATCAAAGATATGAATGTAAGTCATAAAACCATAACTCTTAGAAGAAAACATAGGCAAAAATCTCTTGAATATAAACATGGACAACTTTTTCCTGAACTCATCTCCTTGGACAAGGGAAACAAAAGCAAAAATGAAAAAATGGGACTACATTGAAATAAAAACTTCTGTACAACAAAGGACATCATCAGCAGAATAAAAAGGCATCCTACAGTATGTGAGAATAAATTTGTAAATGACATATCCAATAAGGGGTTAACATCCAAAGTATATAAAGAGCTCACATGCCTCTACACCCCAAAATCAAATAACTGGCTAAAAATAGACAGAGGATCTGAACAGACACTTCTCCAAAGAAGAAATTCAGATGGCCAACAGGCACATCATAAGATGCTCCACATCGCTAATTACCAGGGAAATGCAAATTAAAACCACAATGATATATCACCTCCCACCAGTTAGGATGGCCAACATTCAAAAGACAAGGAACAACAAACAAATCCTGATGAGGATGAAGAGAAAGGGGAACCCTCCTACACTGCTGGTAAGAATGTAAATTAGTTCAACCATTTTGGAAAGTAATATGGAGGTTCCTCAAAAAACTAAAAATAGAAATACCATTTAATCCAGAAATTCCACTCCTAGGAATTTACCTGAAGAAAACAAGATCACAGATTCAAAAAGACATATGCACCCCTATGTTTATCACAGCACTAAGATATGGAATATATTACAATAGCCAAGATATGGAAGCAACCTAAGTGTCCATCAGTAAATGAATGGATAAAGAAGAGGTGGTACATATACACAATGGAATATTAGTCAGCCATAAGAAGAAAACAAATGCTACCATTTGCAACAACATGCATGGAGCTAAAGGTTATTATGCTTAGTGAAATAAGCCTGGCAGAGGACAAGTACCAAATGACTTCCCTCATTTGTGGAGTGTAACAACAAAGCAAAACTGAAGGAACAAAACAGCAGCAGACTCCCAGTCTCTATGAAGGGACTAACGGTTACCAAAGGGAAAGGATTGGGGAGGGTGGTTGGGGAGGGAGGGGCAAGGGGATTAAAGAGCATTATGATTAGCACACATAATGTACATGGCTCACGGGGAAGACAGTGTAACACAGAGAAGACAAGTTGTGACTCTATAGCATCTTACTATGTTGATGGACAGTGACTCCAATGAGATATGGGGGGATGACTTGATAATATGGGTGAATGTAGTAACCAAAATGTTGCTCATGTTAAACTTTCATAAGATTTTATATTAATGATACTTTAATTTAAAAAAGGAAAATAAAAAGAAAATGAAGAGATGGAAAAAGATATTCCATGCAAATGGAGGTGGGAAAAAAAGGCTAGATGGCAATACTTATATCAGACAACCTAAACTTCAAAACAAAGACTGTAACAAGAAACAAAGAAGGCAATACATGATGATAAAGCATCCAATCCATCAAGAAGATGTAACAATTACACATGTCTATGAACCCAGCATAGAAGCACCTAAATATATAAAACAAATATTAATAGACACAAAGGGAGACATCAACTGTAATACAATCATGGTATTGAACTGTAACACCCAACTTATGTCAATGGATAGATTATCCAGATAGAAAATCAACAAGGAAATTTTAACAACACATCAGACCAGATGGACGTAATAGTGTACAGAACATTCCATCCCCAAACATAAGAACATACATTCTTTTCAACTGCATGTGGAAAATTCTTCAAGAGAGATCACAGTAGATCCAGTCACTAAAATAATTTAATTAACACAGTATAAGGGAGGAAATGAGGGAAGTAGGAACAACAACAAAATCCCTGATGAGACAAAGAAAAATAAATAGTTAATGGGAAACCTAAATTTAACCATATCAATCATTATATTAATTAGACTAAATAATTCAATTATTAAAAGACAGAATGCCAGTGTGAATTTAAAAATAAAGAAAAGAACAAGCACCACCATATGTTGTATATCAGTGATACATTTTAAATGCAAAGGCATAGATATGTTCAAAGTAAAATAAACCAACAAGATACACCATGAAAACATTAATTGCATATAAGGTCGAGTGACTGCATTCCACCTGACTAGGTAGACTTCAGCACAAAGACTGTTACCAGAAGTAAAGAGGGAAATATCAAATGTTAATAGGGTAGACTAATCAGTCAGATTAAACAATTATATGTGTATATGGACCTAATAGATTTTCAAAATACATGAAGCAAAAACTGACAAACTGAAGGAATAGGCAAATACACAGTCACAGTTGGAGATTTTAACAGAACCCTGTCAGTAGTTGACACAGCCCTAGATGACAAAATCAGTTAAGCATACAGATTTGAATAGGACAATCGACTGCCATGACATAATTGAAATGTACACAATATTATGTCCAATAGTTGCAGAATATACACCTTTTCAAATGTAAGTATATTAACCAAGATAAACTATATGCTGGACCATAAAAAAGATGTCTTGGTAAGTATCAAAAGGATAAAATATTAGAGAATGTATTTTCCAACCATATTGGAATTAAATCAATAATAAGTTATCTAGAAAATTATCAAATACTTAGAAAATAAAAATCAGAGCTAAAATAATGCTGACAGGGGAATTTTTAGCATTAAATGCTTATATCCAAAAACAAAGTTTTAAAACATTTATCTAAAACTTCTTTCTTAGAAAATAGAAAAAAAAAGATCAAAGTAAATACAAAGGAAGTAATACAAATGACTAATAAAGAAAAGAGCAGAAGTTAATCCTATCAAAAACCAATGCAAAAAAATAGGTACACCAAAGTTGTTACTTTAAAATATATTAACAAATTTGAAAAACATTTAAGACAATGTATCAGGAAAAAAGAAAATCAATTACTGATATCAGAAATGAAAGAAGTTGTACCACTGTTGAATCTACAGATATGAGTAATAAAGAAATTATAAATAATTTTATACAAATGAACTTCACATTTTAGATGAATTGAAAAAATTATTTAAAAAACAGAACCTACCAATACTGATACAAAAATTCACTTAGTTATTGAATATTTACAACAAAGAAACTTTCAGTTTCCTTTGGTATAAATATTATATATAATGTATAGGAAGAAATACTGTCAAACTTATATTCTTTCACAAAAATAGAGGGGAAGAAGCATTTCTTCATTCCAAAACTTGTTAGAGATATTAAAAAAGAAGGAAATATTACTGACCAAAAGTCCTCATAAGTCTAGATGTAAAAATATTTAAGAAAATAGAAACAGAACCTACCACTACATAAAACAGAATGTTTTATAAAAAAGATATATTAAGGAAACTTACTATTTTAAGATTATTTTCTTTAAACAAAACAGGCTCCTTTCTAAATAGGCGAATAATTTCAAAGCAACATGAAAATTTAATATTAAAAATGCAACAAATTGACTACTAATGATACTTATGGATAATGAAATAATATTCTCCATGAAATTAACATTCAGGATCACTTAAAACAGGGTTGCCTTCTCACAAAATCAAATTGAAAATATACAGATATGTGAAGTGTGCTTTGAAAAGTAGACCAGATTCAGACAGGAATTGATAAATCCTATGAAAATGGTGCTTGAGTGTCAACTCCGTATTCACTGAAGCTCTCCCTAAATTTCGGTTACTAGTAAAATGCCTAGACTCTTGAATACTGAGAATAAAACACACGGCTTGGGCTAAGGTATGAAGTCTATGACATAGTAAAAGTAATAACCAATTCTCAATTCTCAATTGGCTTGATGAGGGTAAATTATGTACTTGTATAAAGAAAAAGATAACGAATAGGAAAATGAAGCAAGAATAGGAAGCTAGAGAGTTCCATAAATTTCTTGATATTTGTGATGATGATGTACTGGACAACCCTTTTTGACCACTTCAATGAACTCCAATCCGAGTTGTTTAAATACCAAGAATTCATTCCTTTCAATTTAGTCCTTTTATTTAAGTCAGGGAAACTTATCACAGTTTCTACTGAGATGCCTAAGTGTTTGTAGGTTTAGGGGCTTAGACAGAGTCAGTCAATAGTTTGCTTCAGCAATACAGTTCTCCTTGGCTGCTCTCCCAAACATAGTCAATAGACATTAGTAATGACCTCCCATATATCCTTTTAAGAACAGAGACTTGGTCAGAAACAAGGAATGGCTTGCCTGGTCTTAAAGTTCAAAATTCTTAATATGACAATCATTATCCTATATAACCAAATTTTTTTCCAACTACTTAATGCCAATTTTCTCCTCTTTCTTCTGGGATTCAGTTTACTCTCTGGTTATTCCTGAAAATGTATGCATGATGTTATTCTCCTTGCTACCGTTTACAAGTTTTCTCCTAGCATGCAGGAAGTCTGTGGTCTTCTCTCTTCCTGATGAATAGGGGGCCCTAATCAGATTCAAGTCAAATATGAGCTCCATCTTAATGACATTCTCAGCATCAGAGATCTCCAGATGAAATATATTTTCTCTCTGCTTGGTATTGAAGTTTAAAGGTATCTTTAAATCTTTAAATTAATACCTCTCTTCTCAATCTATGTTTAGAACTAAAAGAAAAATAGACACTGGAGTTATTCAGATGTATACCAAAATGTCAGCATTACTAGTAATAAGAGTCTGTGTCTTTAGGTTTGTTGGCCAAGTATTCTCAATCATAGAACAAAAACATGTAATCCCCCAGAAAGTAGTATCACAATATTCCTCTCATTATTTAGTTAATATTAAAATAGTCCTTTAGTTTTCCAAAGATAGTTCCTCATTGTTTTAGTTTATAAGACAATAAAAAAATACTAATCATGATCTTAGTTACTTATATTCAAATATTTTCAGCATTCATTTCTGTTGAAACACAGCTTTGAGTTAAAAAAGAAAAAGATGAAAGTGAAATAATTCAGTTTCAGAATGTTTCCAGTGTTCCATACTTCTCATTCTCTGAGAGCCTTCCTTTCAATATTTCTTTGACTGTGGACATTAGATTCTTCTTTTCAGTCTTTGACTCTATCCTCGTTGTCTCTTAAGAAGGGCTGAAGAAAGGCTTTGGTAGAATGAGGTAAAAAGAGACTCGAAAAACAAGTCATCTTGGTATAACTACATATATTTATTAATTGAATCGTTCTGTGTAAGACACTCTATCTTAAAGAACACAACTATAAATGAGGCAGACATAATATCTACCTTAATAGAAATTAAAAACCAATGTAAAATAGACATATAAAGAGGCAGCAATAGTATTATGAAATTAAGTTATAAATTAGGTGAGGTACAGGGTGTAACATGAACACACACAAAGAGGTTATTTAATCCTTAGGGTAATTTGTTTCTTCCTTTTATTGGTTTGTTCTCATTGTTTACCTAGTGGTGTCACTTGGAACCAAAGAGATCAAAGAATAGGCAGTTTGCTGAATGAAGTTCACTTATTTTCTTTTTATATGCTATTCCAACTACTGGAATATTCTTTTCCTGGCAGACTACCTGTATAGCTCTTAGTCATTCTTTAAAGATCCACGTTAAGCCAAGTCCTCTAGCAAATATGCTAGGACCCAGTCTGCCACTACCCTCTTAAAAAACACACCCAATGCCAAATTAATTTCTCTTTTGGGACATCACTTACACACCTCTCTGTTTTTTTAATATATTTTACTTGATACTAAAGGCTGTGTATTTTAATAATTAAGAATATGAACTTAATCTTACTGCTACTGAGGGCCAGAGTGCCTGGGTTTGATTCCCATTTCTGCTGTTAACTCGGTTGACATCAGGCAAGCTTTATTTTGAAAATCTTGTCAGGGCCTCACTAGTTTAGGATTACAACAAAAGATCATGTTTCCACTAAATACTAAATTTTTCATTGCTTTCAAGCCCTCAAAGATGTTGGATTCCCAAACTTTCAAGTTAATTGTAGTTTCTTCATATACATTCTGTCCCCTGCCTGCTACTGTCCTGAGTTCAGCCTGCCTGAATGAAAGATTGAGTGCTTCAGAGTAGAGAATCCAGTCTCTCCAAAGGGCAAAACAATTGCTTTGTGTTAAACTCAATACGAAGGAAGAGAACAGGAGTGGATAGACCTCCAAATGAAATTGCTTGAGCTCCCAGTTGTCAGTGCCGTATTCAGCAATGGTCCTCTTCTTCTTGATAGTAGGGCTTGCCACGTGAAAGTTGTGGCTTCCCAGAAAGAAGATCTCTAACCAAGCAGTCCAACACTGAGGATCACAAGGCTGCTGAGGCTGACTCCAACAGCACCCTCAGAATCTGCTGCATCAAAACCTGAAGTCTATGTAGCTGTATATGGGTCTCACCAAGGTACTGCATCTTGGTATGCAAATACTAGAAAACCTAAACTCAAATGACATAAACATTAAGAGACTATAACCAATCTTCATCAAGGTGAAAATTCCTTTTTTTTTAATGTTCTTTTAGCTTTACCATATTGGCTTTCCCCTTTCACTGAAAGATGGTTGCAGAAACTCCAGGCATCATATTCTTACACACCAGTGTGTGGAGGTAGAACAGAGATCATCTTTTCCATAGAACCTGTGTATGATCTAATTAACCTTTCCATTGTCAGAAGCCTTCTAACTTCTCCTTGGTTGCAGTTGGGACACAAAGACTCACCTGAGGCAATCAGTGCAAGAGGAAAATAATGGCATATTTTATAATTAGAGAAATACCAAATTGGAAATGTTAAACATTTATCTGGGCATCACTGTTTTATGGTTAAGACAAAATCTATTACTAAAAAGAGTAATTTATTTTTATTTCAGTGAAACTTTCAGGAACAATTTGTATCTTTTCCCAAGCAGTTGTCTGTTTTGTCATTCACAGCGTCAGTGGTAAATGCTTGTTATTATCTTACTACAATTTACTCCTTTGTAGATTTAAAGTTTTTCATACTTGTTATGTATATTTATTAATTTCTTAGGCATTTTATTTCTCCATATGTAGGTTATTTCTAGAAACTGCACCAACTTTACTAGTAACTGAAGCCAAAGGAAACAAAAAGGCAAAAGAAACTTCCCTTTAATATCTCCTATTGGCAATATGATTAATTTATTATTTCTCAGTTTAAAGTAAAGCATCACAGTTGGAGACGATCATGATCTAATTTAATACCAAGTCAGTTTTGGATTTGCCTTTAACTTGGTTGAACCAACTTTAATTATATCTCTGGAATGTGATGACCAAGAGGGCAGATCAGTTGAGAATGTTTTACATAATGAGTTCTACTGCGCAGTGGAAGGAAATGACAGTTTAAAAGAGCATCTAGGTTTTATATACTAGGTTTCATTTTAGTCAACATTAAAGAGGATAACATTTCATTTTTCACAAATGTATACTAACTGGGAAAACTCCTTGTTAGAATAAAATACAAAATGTTTTGGAATGCTTCATGTCTATATCCAGACTTGAAGTAAATGCCCTTGAATATGGGTGTTAATTATATAGAAGATAGTTGACAATTTTCAAGAAGCTTCCCGACTTCAGCTACAGATCTATGTCTTCATGACTGATGAATATATCTTTACAGTAGGTTAGTAGAGGAGCTTTATGTATCATTATTTTAATAGCATCACTTTTTTTAAAGAAGGTACATTTACCAATGTGAAATGTTACTGATCATGGGTCTCCTCTTTACTGAGGATGGAAAAGTGATCTCCTTTCATCTGAGACACTGAAAGCACTTAAGACATTATCTCATTATCTCAATAACATCCTCTGACAGAACTGGCTTATAGTATAATTCCCATTTTATTGGCAAATAGAGTCATGCACATTATGGTTTTATAATTTAGCTAGGCAGCTGGCCTGCCCTAGCAAAAGAGCTTTCAGCTTTACTTCATCTTGGAAATTTGTCTCATTTATGTCTTCACATTTCTAGTGTAGGCATGACCTTAATGTTCCCAGAAACCAAGTATGTAAGTGGTCATTTGACCAATATCTTTCTTCCTGAAGAAATGTTTCTGAATTATACTTGATTTCATTTTGACCTGAAGGAGAAATGAGTAACATTTTGGATAAATGATAGAAATTAATATGGATCATTTTCTAGATTCAAATGAATAGTAGAACTCTTCAGCAGTATTTTTTTGTGAGTGTTAAATGGCTTCAGTTACCTTTAATAATTCTTTAAAGCATATAAATGCACAACTTTTAAAAACCCACTCAAATATTTATCAGATGTAAATTAAATCCATAACACATATGCTTCTTGTACCTGATTCCCCTAGGAGTTAATGGAAATACCTTAAATTTTACCTAAGATAAACAGACTAAAACCATGATGACTTAATTAGCAGAATCATGCCAATTTAATAGAAACCATTTAACTGACTCAAGACAGAGGGTTGTACCATCCTGTATCAAGTTTTATAGTTATTCTAATTTTTTTTTAACTAGCAGTGAAAGGTTGGCAGACTCAAATATGACGGCAGTGGTTATACGGGTTTATAAAGATGTGAAGGCACTCATGGAAATCCTAATCATATATTGTCCAGGAGGGATAAGAGACTATAGTTTGTATTGGATGGTACTATTAATCTGTACACAGTACAGCGAGAAAAAGGTGATTACAGACAGAAAAGGGAACATGGAACTGTAGTAATTACTTATGCCTCTTCCTTGTCTCAATTTTCCAAGAAAAATTGTATTCAGTGCCTTTTATATATGAAGTATACTTCAGAAACTGGGTGTACACAAATATAATTCAACCATGAGTCTTTCCTTCCAAGAATTATACATTTATATACTCTAAAGTTAAAACCAAAGACTGATAAACACTGTAAAAGAAAACATAGATCAACATATTATTTTTTGTACTTTAATTCCTTAGCTGGGTATCAGAGGACTAACAAATCTATTATGACCCAGAAGGGAACATTACTGGCTTTAATACGGTAGGAAAATATGGAGCGAAAAAAAGTAAGATTTTTTCTTCTTTAAAAGTAAAGTTGGAATATACTCTTTATGATGAAAGCTTTTATGCATTTGATGAAAGGTCTGGACTTCACTAATGTAATAGAAAATACTGAAAGGATTTTAACAGATGTTTAATTTTGACAGATAAATTATGATTGAGTTCTAAAAACTTGGGACTTTGATCTATTATTAGAAAAACTTATTAATATTTTCATTTCAGGACCATAAGATTAAAATAGATTCCCTTTCCACTCCAGAGAGCCATCCAATTAAAGTTTTACTCTTAAAGATAGTACATAACATTTTGCTTTAAGTTCAGAGAAAGCATATACAATACTACTAAAAATTATTTTAAAATAAGACCCATTCAATATATTTCTCCTTTCTGGCATTACAAAGGTAGAAGTTGATCTTTTCTTCCTTGGAAATAAACCAAAATAAAGCTTTGATACAACTCCAAATTAACATTAAAAAAATATAACTGTGGCAGTCATCAATGTGACCCAAATTGTGCTTACATCTTAGGATAAATCATATGCTTGTCATAGAAGAGTTGGTTTTGAATCAGAAAAATACTGATTATTATTATTTTTGTGTTTAAAACATAATCCTGCTCTATGGCTCACAGTATGCAAAGAATACATAATGTTCCTTGAAATATTTAAATAATAAAGATCAGTTACTATTATCTACAGTAAAGAAGGTACATGATGTTGTAAAATATGTTTATGTCTTAAACTAAGCCAACTTGAAAGAAATGTTTGTTTAATGCCCTGAGGGTCAAAACTGCTGGGATCCTTGTTCAGACAAGGACAGGCCAGGGATTCCAAAGATGACTGTAGGGCTCCACAGTGTAAATCTAGGAGCATTTTGACAGAAGTGCATCAGTTCTGACCTTAACTCCGGCTGCATGCCGTGTTCCTTTGAGAGAAAACCTCTCTTCTGAACTATTCAAAATTCATTTTCAATATGCATTTACTCTGCTCCACTCTGTCTGAAAATATATGCAGACAAAGTTGATTGACAGCCCTCTAGTTACCGTACCATGAAGGTTGAAACCAGAAAGGCTACAGCTCTAATTCAATGACAGCTGAAAGCTACAGAACCTAATTTCTTAGGTTCATTCATAAATCTCTATTCATTGTCCCAAGAGGAAAACAAATAATTGAGGATTACACAGGACTAATGGAACTATGTATAGGATGAGGGTGTAAATATGGAAATCTCAGTCATAAATTCTCTGCCCTTCTGAGAAAAAAAGAAATCACATTTATTGAAGTAGTTTTTGCAAAGATGGCTGATGAAATAATTTCATTTACTAAGAAATATTTCTTTTCCAAGTAGGGGACATACAAAAAGCACTTTTTCCTTGTAATTTCACTATTATTAAAGTATAAAATTATCCTATAATAAGATACTGCAATTCTAGCATAAACTGCCAACTAGCTCACCAAATACTCAAATCTAATACCATTCTCCCTTTTCTATCTTTAAAATTCTGACACAAGCCAAATTCTTGATTCCTTTCTCCTTCTTGCATCTAATATAATGCTGGGGAAGAATTCTGGTTAATAACACTTTTCAGACGTTAACTACTGCTTTTCCTTCCCTCTTCCATACTTCTTCCTAACATAAACACGGATATGACAGTGAGATGTAATAGCCACCTTCTAGTAATGAGGGGAATCCCTCCCCAAATGAGAGGTATCAGTTTGAACATGATTGATCCTTTATAGTCCATTTTTCCCAATTTCTTGTTACATGAGAGAAATAAACTCCTTATTTAAGCCACTGTGATACGTTGAATAATTGCCCACCCAAAGACACTTTCATGCTAATCCAGAACCTATGACTATGAAACCCTACATGGCAAAATGGATTTTGCAGGCGTGATGTAGTTAAAGGTTTTGAGATGGTAGTTTGTTCTGGATTACAGAATAATCTAGTGTATTATGATCCAGTGTGAACCCAATGTAATCACAAAGGTTCTTTTAAGTGAAAGAGGAAGGCAGAAGAAGGATGATCAAAGTCAGAGAGAGATTAGACATGGCTCACTACATAGGCTTTGAAGATGGGAGAAGGGGCCAGTAGCCAAGGAATACACACATCCTCTAGAAACTAGAAAGGGTGAGAAAATAAATTCTTCCCTAGATCCTCCAAAAGGAAAATGGTTTGCTGACCCATGTTAGACTTCTCAAATCCAGAACTCTGAGTGAAATTTGTGTTGTCTTAATCCATTATGTTACCAATAATATGTTACAGCAGTAATCAAAAACTAACCCAGCCCTGATTTCTGTTATTTGCAATATACCTCAATCTTAACTGAAATGATTGCACAAGGATTTTCAGATCTCATCAAAACATTCCAGAAAAAGCATCCAAGGAAAAACTGTAAAGTCAGCTAAATCTCCAGTGGTGAATGGCTATTCTATTGTCAGGGATTCATGATTAGCCATTTATTTAATATGGAGCCATTTTTGAAATGCAGTACTTTTCAAGAATAATCTAACTTGTTCATTAATTTGTTCTTTTCTTTTTAATAATGGTGAAATCACAATGAACCCACTAAACTGAGAATGACTGGAATGACTGATCTTTTAGTAATATCCTTCTAAGATTAACCATCTACTTAAATTGGATGTTATATGTAAGCGTACATTTATTTAGTAATGTTTAAAGCAATATGATGTATGTGTGTGTGTGTAAATACACACACACACAAAAATTCTGAGCTAGCAGAGAGAGGCTAGTAGATTTCCTGGACAGACCCTTCCGATTGCTCCCATATTCCTGCCTCATGGAATACATGTCTTTGCATAATCTCTCCCATTGCATGTGGGCACAGCCTGTGATTTGCCTCTGACCCATAGAATATGGCAAAGGTGAGGAGATGTACATGATTACATTATATAAGATTGCTGGAGTCTCTCTCCTTGCTGGCTTTAAAGAGACTTGTCTGGCAAGGAACTGAGGATGCCTCTGGAAACTGAGAGTGGCCTCCAGCTGACAGCCAGCAAGAAGCAAGTTCCTTAGGGAGTAAAATTTAGAAAGCACTCCACTGGGGCAACTTCAGCCTCTGGGTATTGTGTATTTGTATTTTTTATTAGCTGAACACCAGTACTCTTATTTTTAGACCACTGCCAATATGAAAATAAAAAGCATCTAAGCCATTTATTCAATTCTGACTCAAGTTGAGCATGGGTCTTTCTATCCAGTTATATTAGTCTAAACATGAATCCACCCATCCAGTCATACAAAGGGAAGATGACGTAAGTGCTATGGTCTTCCAGGTTCCAAAGTAGGCGTTATTGTTGATTAAGTCTAATACTGAGTTTCAGTTTTAAAAACATATACATGATTCTAATAAATGGCTATAATGTATATTTTTACTAGTTAGGAATCTATTACAGGAAAGAAAGTACCAGTCAAAAGATGATTCTTAAGATAATACATGGGTATAATTCATTTTTTTATTCTACTATTTAATTTGGTAAAATTTAGGTAGCCTAAGTCTCAGAAAGAAAAATGAAAAACAACTTAATGACTCTCACATAAGGAAACCTTGATAAATAGCCTTCATGTGTACTCTAAAGAATGCACGTGATAACTTCCTCTCTATTAGTTTATGGCTAATATAAAAAAACAGATTATCCACATATGATTAGTGACTCTTCTCTAAAACTCTAAACTGGAGATCAGTTTGAAAAAATTTTGCTAATTTTTATTCAAATTTCTTGCATAATAATATTTCAACTATTAACATATAATTTTGATTTAATAATTCAATTTTTTAATTGTTTTTTTAGTAGCTTGGTACATCAAAAGTGTGAAAGTTGGCATTTTTTGAAGAACAGTTGATGATATGTACGAAGCGCCTCCAAATGTTTATACACTTTAAAACCAATATCTTTTGTAATCTATCCTAAAGAAATAATCAGAAATAAATATGTTCAGTACATATATGTATATTAAAAGAAAGTGAATGTGAGAAATTGAAACTTCAGTAGTCAGTGATAAAGGCTTAATAACCTTTATAATGATGGTAGTACAGTGAATGTTCATGAATTCTCAGGAATGGCAAGGATAGACAAATACATAATAGTCTAAAATGAAAAGCTTATAAAATTGTGTGGACATATTCTAGCAGCAATATAAAAACATTATTAATACCAACAATAAAGGCATTGATCTATACAGTGGAATTAAACTGGGAAGGAGACTCCAAAACAGATTATTTGGAGGTGGCAGTTTTCAATCTGTTCGCCAAACTTCTCCCACTTTCATTGTATTTTCTATTTTTCAACTATTTCTGTTCTATAACTAATTTTTTGAAAAGGTAATACCTTGCTACTAAAAAAATATTTTTAGTTTATTTGTTTGAAAACTCATTAAAGAGTACATTCACTGGTCAAAATTTTGCTTAAAATTGGAACATAAATGCAGCTAATTATTATTATATATGTTTTGTCCCTAGTTAATGTGGATTACAACTGACTAGTACATTTAGAATACTTAATGAAACATCTTTCATCTAATTTTGAGAGGAAGTACAGCAGGCTTTTCTTGTGCAATCCATTGTATCAGCCTGGTGAGTCCAGAGACGGTCCAGGTTGTTAGACAATGCCCTACCACACTGCCCACTTCCAGCACCAACCCCTGCCTTATATCTAGCCGCATCTGCTGAGTTTTCCTGGACATTTGGATTCTGTTCATGGTTGGAATTCAGATATGCATGCAGTGGGGTGTGATGGGGTCTAGTGAACCCGCTGTGGAGGGATACAAGCAGCATGGGAGAAGGAATCCAGCCTGGACTGAGCATAAGACCTAGAATGGAACACTCAGTCTGAACAGTCGTATGTCCTAAGGAAGAAAAGGCTGCATATGAAACTAAAAGAGTTTGTAAGATTTAGGCCCTTAAGCAATTTTTCTGTGGGATCTCCCTAAAATATTCATAGGTAGAAAAGGGGGAAGCTTTCCCTGCTAACAAGCAGAAATGGGAAATTTGTCTAGATAGTGCAATAGAACCCTTTGGCTGGCAATACAAGAAAGGTGTAGTGATGGCAGTAAGACCTGAGAGAGAGAGGATGGGTAGTTTAGGGCAGAGTTCTGCAGAGCAATGAGGGCATGGCCTGAGCGGTCCCCACCCCACCCCCTAATTCAAATGGGCGTGGCTGATGAAGCTCCTGATTGACACCAGCAGTCCGTGGCGGAGCGGTGTTTCCTGAGGCTGTAGGAACACGGTGCAGCAGCCTGAGGAATGTAGCGCCGTGGGCTTAATTCAAGAGCACATTGAATATATACTCTGAGAACTTAAAAAATAGGGATGGAATAAAACCTCAAAAAATAAAATGACACAGGGCATTTCTACAGTAAGGATATCATCCATCTAGCACGCAATCTTTTAATGTGATCTAATTAGGCTGGATCGGTTTGATGACATTCAAATAACACTTTTTTTTTCCCTTTTATCTGTTGCAATGTGTGTTACAGCTATAAGATGGCTTGGCAAAATCATAGTTAAATAATTCTCAATATATTTGCAATTGGAATGCTTTAAAAACCTTTACTTGATATGATGATACAAACATAACCCAAAATACTTGTTAAAAATAGCATTTGCAGTTTCAATAATATTTTAAGAAAGATTTGAGAATTTGATATTACCCTTTAAAATAATTCACAATTCTCTTGGTTGTCAAAAAATAAAATAAATTTGGAATTTCATGGTACATGTGAGCGATAATAGATCAGAGCTGGAAGTACCTTAGAGATAATATATTTCCAGGCTGTCATCTTATATGCAATAGATATTCAAAAGCCAGTGCAAAGAATTAACTAACTTGCTCAAATCACATAGCTAGTTAATAAAATGCCTGATGTCACATGGCAATAATAATAGTCTTGAATTTAAGTCTTCACTACAAAGTACTGCCAACTCCAGTTTTCTTTCTACTCTCTGATAATTCAATTTTTTACTAAAAATGGAAATTGACCTGAGAATAGAGAAAAAATAGTCCAGTTAATACTTTGATCAATCAATAAAGTGAATGTAGTCTTAGCCGATAAAAGGTGTATGTCAGCCTATTTTCACTGTGTCAGTCAACTATTCTGGGAAGTATATATCTTTATTAATCAGGTCAGTAAACAATTAGGGATTCTTATGTATTTCATTTCAATTAGTCTTTGCTGTATTTGAAAATTTTAAATGCTCCTACTAAGAAATTATTTCTTATTTGTATTCTTAAATTTTGATGTAGGAAAGTAGTCCATATTCTTTTCTCCTAGATACCAGTATTTAGAGATTAAATTATATTTTTAAACCATTGTGAACTAAATGAATATTATTTTTATTTATGTAAAACATAAAATCTCATTTTCATGGTTAAATAATCTACCCCTATATATATTTTTTTTTCTTAAGGTATCACTGATATACAATCTTATGCTCAGGTTTCACATGAGCAATATTGTGGTTACTACATTGCCCCCTATTATCAAATCCCCAAGACATACCCCATTACACTCACTGTCCATCAGCATAGTAAGATGCTATAGAGTCACTAGTTGTCTTTCTGTGTTATAATTCCTTCCCCATGCCTTCCCCCCCATATTATGTGCACTAATCATAATGCCCCTTAATTCCCTTATCCCTCCCTTTCCACCCACTCTCCCCAGCACCTTTCCTTTTAGTAACCCCTAGTCCATTCTTGGGTTCTGTGAGTCTGCTGCTGTTTTGTTCCTCCAGTTTTTTTCTTTGTTCTTATACTCCACAGATGAGTGAAATCTTTTGGTACTTGTCTTTCTCTGCCTGGCCTATTTCACTGAGCATAATACCCTCTAGCTCCATCCATGTTGTCGCAAATGGTAGGATCTGTTTTCTTCTTATGGCTGAATAATATTCCATTGTGTATATGTACACATCTTCTTTATCCATTTATCTACTGATGGACACTTAGGTTGTTTCCATTTCTTGATTATTGTAAATAGTACAGCAATAAACATAGGGGTTCATATGTCTTTTTAAATCTGTGATCCAGTTTCTTAGGGTAAATTCCTGGGAGTGGAATTCCTGGGTCAAATGGTGTTTCTATTTTGAGTTTTTTGAAGAACCTCCATACTGCTTTCCACAAGGGTTGAACTAGCTAACATTCCCACCAGCAGTGTAGGAGGGTTCCCCTTTCTCTGCATCCTTGCCAGCATTTGTTGTTCTTAGTCTTTTTTATGTTGGCCATCCTAACTGGTGTGAGGTGATATCTCACTGTGGTTTTAATTTGCATTTCCCTGATGATTAGTGATGTGGAGCATCTTTTCATGTGCCTGAAGTGTCTGCTCAGATCCTCTGCCAATTTTATAATCTGGTTATTTGCTTTTTGGGTGTTGAGGTATGTGAGCTCTTTATATGTCTTGAATGTCAACCCCTTATCAGGCATGTCATTTACAAATATAATCTCTCATAATTTAGGATGGCTTTTTGTTCTGCTGATGATGTCCTTTGCTGTACAGAAGTTTTAAGTTTGATGTAGACCCATTTTTTCACTTTTGCTTTTGTTTCACTTGCCCAAGAAGATGTGTTCAGGAAAAGTTACTCTTGTTTATATTCAGGAGATTTTTGCCTATGTTTTCTTCTAAGAGTTTTATTGTTTCATGACTTACATTCAGGTCTTTGGTCCATTTTGAATTTACTTTTGTGTATGGAGTCAGATAATAATCCAGTTTCATTTTCTTGCATGTAATTGTACAGTTTTGTCAACACCAGTTGTTGAAGAGGCTGTCATTTTCCCATTGTATATCCATGGATCCTTTATAATATATTAATTGGCCATATATGTGTGGGTTTATATCTAGGCTTTCCATTCTTTTCCATTGATCTATGGATCTGTTCTTGTGCCGGTACCAGAATGTTTTGATTACTGTGTCTTTGTAGTGGAGCTTGAATTCAGGGAGCATAATCCCCCACAGCTTTATTCTTCCTTCTCAGGATTGCTTTATCTATTCGGGGTCTTTTTTGATTCCATATAAATTTTAGAACTATTTTCTCTAGTTCATTGAAGAATGCTGTTGGTATTTTGGTAGGAATTGCATTGAATTTATAGATTGCTTTAGGCAGGATGGCCATTTTAACAATATTAATTCTTCCTATCCATAAGCACAGGATGTGTTTCCATTTATTGGTACCTTCTTTAATTTCTCTCATGAATGTCTTGTAGTTTTCAGAGTATAGGTCTTCCACTTCATTGGTTAGGCTTATTCCTAGGTATTTTATTCTTTTTGATGAAATTGTGAATGGAACAGTTTTCCTTATTTCTCTTTCTGTTAGTTTATCATTAGTGCATAGCAATGCAACAGATTTCTGTGTATTAATTTTGTATCCTGCAACTTTACTGAATTAAGATATCAGTTCTAGTAGTTTTGGAGTGGAGTCTTTAGCACTTTTTATGTACAATATCATGTCATCTGCAAACAGTGATAGCTTAACCTCTTGCTTACCAATCTGGATGCCTTTTATTTCTTTGTGTTGTCTGATTGCTATGGCTAGAACTTCCAGTGCTGTGTTGAATAAAAGTGGGGAGAGTGGGCATCCTTGTCTTCTTCCCAATTTTAGAGGAAAAGCTTTCAGCTTTTCACTGTTAAGTATGATGTTGGCTGTGGGTTTGTCATATATAGCCTTTATTATGCTGAGGTACTTGCCCTCTATACCCATTTTGTTGAGAGTTTTTATCATGAATAGATGTTGAATTTTGTCGAATGCTTTTTCAGTATCTATGGAGATGATCATGTGATTTTTTTCCTTCTTTTTATTGATATAATGGATGATGTTGATGGATTTTCGAATGTTGCACCATCCTTGTATCCCTGGAATTAATCCCACTTGATAATGATGTATGATCTTTTTCATGTATATTTTAATTCAGTTTGCTAATATTTTGTTGAGTGTTTTTGCACATATGTTCATCAGAGATATTGGCCTGTAATTTTCTTTTGTGGGGGTGTCTTTGCTTGGTTTTGGTATTAGAATGATGCTGGCTTAATAGAATGCATTTGGAAATATTCCCTTCTCTTTTACTTTTTAGAAAATTTTAAGGGGGATGGGTATTAGGTCTTCTCTAAATGTCTGATAAAATTAAGCATTGACACCATCAGGTCCAGGGTTTGGTTCTTGGGTAGTTTTTGATTACCCATTCAATTTCAATGCTGAAAATTAGTCTATTCAGATTTTATGTTTATTCCTGGGTCAATCTGGAAAGTTGTATTTTTCTAGAAAGCCCATTTTTTCTAGGTTATCCAATTTGTTAGCATATTATTTTTCATAGTATTCTCTAATAATTCTTTGTATTTCAGTAGTGTCCATAGTGATTTTGCCTTTCTCATTTCTGATTCTGTTTATGTGTGTAAACTCTCTTTTTTCTTGATAAGTCTGGCTAGGGGTTTATCTGTTTTGTTTATTTTCTTAAAGCTCTTGATTTCATTAGTTCTTTCTATTGTTTTATTCTTCTCAATTTCATTTATTTCTTCTCTGATCTTTATTATGTCCCACCCTCCTTCTACTGACTTTGGGACTCATTTGTTCTTCTTTTTCCAATTTCATTAATTGTGGATGTAGAGTGTTCATCTGGGATTGTTCTTCCTTCTTTAAATAGGCCTGAATTGCTATATACTTTCCTCTTACAACTGCCTTCACTGCATCCCACAGAAGTTGGGGTATGAGCTATTGTTTTCATTTGTCTCCATATAGTGCTTGATCTCTGTTTTAATTTGATCATGGATCCATTGGTTATTTAGGAGAATGTTTTTAAGCCTTCATGTATTTTTGAGCCTTTCGTTTTCTTTGTACAATTTATTTCTAGTTTCATCCGTTTGTGTTCTGAGAGATTGGTTGGTACAATTTGAATATTTTTGAATTTGCTGAGGCTCTTTTTGTGGCCTAGTTATGGTCTACTCTGGAAAATGTTCCATGTGCACTTGAGAAGAATGTGTATCCTGTTGCTTTTGAGTGGAGTGCTCTGTAGATATCCATTAGGTCCATCTGTTCTAATGTGTTGTTCAGTTCCTCTGTCTCTTTACTTATTTTCTGTCTGAATGATCTATCCTTTGGAGTGAGTGGTGTGTTGAAGTCTCCTAAAATGAATGCACTGAATTTTATTTCCCCCTTTAATTCTGTTAGTATTTGCTATACATATTTGGGTGCTTCTGTGTAGGGTGCATAAATATTTATAATTGTTATATCCTCTTTTTGTACTGACCCCTTTATCATTATATAATATCCTTCTTTGTCTCTTGTTACTTTCTTTGTTTTGAGTCTATTTTATCTGATACAAGTATTGCAATTCCTGCTTTTTTCTCCCCATTATTTCCATGAAATATCTTTTTCCATCCCTTCACTTTTAGTCTGTGTATGTCTTTGGGTTTGAAGTGAGTCCCTTGTAGGCAGCATATAGATGGGTCTTGCTTTTTTATCCATTCTGTAAATGTCTGTCTTGATTGGTGCATTCAGTCCATTTACATTAAGGGTGCTTATCGATAGATATGTACTTATTGTCATTGCAGGCTTTGGATTCATGGTTACTAAAGGTTCAAGGGCATTCTCTTTACTAACAGTTTAAGTTAACTCACTTAATACACTATTATAACACAATCTGAAGATCCTTTTTTGTCTCCCTCCTTTTTCTTCCTCCTCCACTCTTAATATATTAGGTGTCATATTCTGTAATCTTTGTTTATCTCTTATATAACTTTGTGGGCAGCTGATTTAATTTTGCATTTGGTTAGTAATTAATTGGTCTACCTCCTTTACTGTGGTTTTGTTTTCTCTTGTAAAAGCTATTTAGCCTTAGGAGCACTTCCATCTAGAGCAATCCCTCCAAAATATACTGTACAGACAGTTTGTGCAAGGAAAATTCCCTCAACTTTTGCTTATCTTGAAATTGTTTAATTCCTTCTTCAAATTTAAATGATAATCTTACCAGGTAGAGTATTCTTGGTTCAAGGCCCTTCTGTTTCATTGCCTTGAATATATCATGCCATTTCTTTCTGGCCTGTAAGGTTTCTGCTGAGAAATATGATGAAAGCCTGATGGGTTTTCCTTTGTAGGTGATCTTTTTCTTTCTCTGGCTGCTTTTAATACCTTCTCCTTGTCCTTGGTCTTTGCCATTTTTAATTTATATGTCTTGGTGTTGTCTTCCTTGGGTCCCTTGTGTTGGGGGATCTGTGTCTGTCCATGGCCTGAAAGACTATCTCCTTCTCCAGACTGGGGAAGTTTTCAGCAATTATTTCCTCAAAGACACTTTGTATCCCTTTTTCTCTTTCTTCTTCCTCTGGTACCCCTATAATGAGAATATTGTTCCACTTGGATTGGCCCCAGAGTTCTTTTTATTTTTTCATTCCTAGAGATCCATTTTTATTTCTCTGCCTCAGCTTCTTTGAATTCCTGTTCTCTCATTTCTATTCCATTTACTGTCTCCTCTACCTCAACTAATCTGCTTTTAAATTCCTCCATTGTATGTTTTATTTCAGCTACTGTATTTTTTAAGGTGTCTGTCTTCCTCCTGAATTCATCTTTAGCTCTTGAATATTTTTCTGTAGCTCCACTGGCATTCTAATTACTTTTTTTGAAATTTTTTTCCAAGAAGATCAGGGATTTCAGTCTCACTGAGCCCTCTTTCTGGTGTTTGAGGGATTTTGGATTGAACAAAATTCTGCCTTTTCATAATCCTATTGGATAGTGAGAAATATTAGGTTTGTGTAGGTAGCACCCTCTAGTGCCCAGAAGCTCTGCTCTTCGGAGTTTTCCAGTACCTGTAGCAATGGCAGTAGTTTCCGGCAAGTAGTGCCAGTGCTTACCCTAAAGAGCAAGCCCTTTCCTCCTTCCCAGCCACAGTGCCTGTCTCTGCTGTCAGGTCCAGTGAGCCTCATGCAGGGAACAGCCTCTGCATTAAGGCCCTAAGCTGCCATAGGTGGGGCTGCCTCCCAGCTGGCCTGGAGTGATTGTGGAGGCAGTGGATTTGTGCGCAAGTGCAGGTGAGGAGGAAGAAGTGGCAGGCTGCTTATCATGGTGGGGAGCCTCAAGGGTGCATTGCCAACCAGGATGATGGAGTGCCTGTATCTCTTGAAAGTTCCCAACCTGCTGGACTGAGTGTCCTGGGATGATTTTGTCCACCTGTTCCTTCTCCTGAAACTTTGCCCCTTTAGCAACCCTCTCACTCTTGGGAAGTCTTTCAAAGCATCCTTTTGTCCCAGGGCAGCTATTTGTGGGAACCTGTTCACAGTCTCAGTCCCTGATTTTGTTTTTCACTCTCTCTAATCTCCAGAGCACCATACAATGTGGGTTTGTGCTCCCAGAGTAGATTTCTAGGGCTTGGTATTTAGCATTCCTGGGCTTCTACTCCCTCCCTGCTCCAGTTCTCTTCCTCCTGCCAGTGATCTGGGGTGGGGGCAGTGCTCAGGTCCTGCCAGATTACAGCTTTATTACTTTACCCTTTTCCATGAGATATTATCTTCTCCCTGATGTAGACTGGCTGGTGAAATCTTAATTCTGGTCACTCTTTTAGGAATAGTTGTTTTTGCTGTATTTTCATATTATATGTGGTTTTGGAAGGAGATTTCTGCCTCACTTCTCATGTGGCCAACTTTTTCCAGTCATCTACCTCTATATTTTGATGAGCACTTTTTTTCACTGACTTCAACATTTTTCTAAAACATTAGCGAAATATTAAAAAATAACGATGAAATAACATTTACTTTTGATGTATAAGAGTTGAGGCAATCTGGGTTGCATTTTAGCAAAAAAAGGTATGGTGTATAAAGTTGGAAACAATTGATAATGGCATAGTGAGAGAGCTATCATAAGCAAGCCCTCACAGCGCACCAATCAACAGATATACATTCACCAAAGCTAAGAACCAATCCATATGATAGAAACTTTCAATATCCTCTTACTTGTCCCCATTGTACATCTGAGAAAACTAAGGTAGCAAACTTTAGAAAACTTAACCAAAATAAAACCACTGATAAGAGATAGAGGTAGGAATCAATGGAAGTAATGATACTCTAGATCCTGAGGGCCTAGCTTATACCCTATGCTGCTTTTTAATATAAATAGCTTATCAGATGCATTAAAAGTTCCACCAGTAAGAGTTAAATTTTTTTCATGGCTTCATTATTTAGTAGAATTAACATAATATTATTTCCCCTTTCTGAAGAAAACACTGTTTAGAAGCACTCTAGTCTCTGCCTGAAATATTATTTTCCCTCCTCTATACCTGGCTAGAGTTTGGGATAAAAGGTCACAGATCCGAAGTTAATTAAAGGAAGGAAAAAAGGGGACTTTGTCAGTTCTACATATTTCACAGCAAATGAAAAGTAAGGAAGGGAGAGAGGGCTCCCCAGTCAAGGCTGGGCATAATCACAGTCAGGCTTCTATAATATGTCAAAAGGGTAAACTCTTTCCATTCCTGTATGTTATCAACATTCCCTCTAAGACTTGTGGTCAGCAAAGGAAGGGGACCTCATGACATGTAATGAAATAGAGATGAGATAGCAAGACTTTAAGCAAGGAAGTGAAAAGTGAACTGTGTGGCCATGAATTACCAAACTCCAAATAGGTTCTCTGAGAGTGAAAGTGATGACATACTTTTGAAGTCAAATAATGTGTCCAATTAATACTTGGGATCTGTAAAGTTATTACTGTATTTGTCCAAGGGAATAAAATAGATCAATTATGTGGTCACAGTGTTTATCTGAGTGAATATATTTGAGATCATCTTTAGTTGAAATTTTAAAATTTAGAGTATGTGGTCTGTTGATCGTGGAAGAGCTGACTTCTTAAACAGTTGGTCTTGCTCGTCCTTCAGACCTAAGTATCACCAAGACACTAAACATTTCAGTAGCTTTTATCTAAATTTGTAACAAAATTATTTTATTTATTCTTTTATTTTTATCACCCACCAGATTTTAAGTTATATGACAGTAGATATAACAGCTTGTTGTTAATGGATACCCAGAATCTAATACAGTGTCTCACATATAGCAGGTGTTTAACAATATGTGTTAAAGAATTTGTTAAAAGAAAGAATCATTTACTGTATGAAATCAAATCATGTGAGAATTTTTAGGATAATAAGAATATATCTCTAGGATAATGTAACAATAACAAATTAATCTTGCCTTATCCTAAATTTTTGTCACAATGATAAAATGGATGAAAGAAAATTTCAGATAGATTCTCTTTTCTCATGAGTCTCAATATTTATTATTATTATGCTTCATGTTTTTATTATATATATTTTTTAATTACTGGAATTTGACCGGTGTGTTTTAAGCTTGACAGCGTTACATGTGAACTTGTTGAAATAAAAAGATTTCATAATATTTTAAGATTGGTCACTTTTTAAATAAAAAAGTACAGTATTATTTGAAAGTATTTTTATTAAGGATCGTATTCTACAGTGCCTTTGATATTACAGTGTGTTTAATATTACATGCCCCTAGAATAGATTATTCTATTATTATTATTGTTATTGCTATTATTATATGGCTAAATCCATTAATGTCAAAGCATCTGAATAAATGTAGAAAACTATAATTATGTTTTCTAAGAATAGAGAAAAATATTGAATGTTGATTTTTTTTAATCATATAAATGCCTCAACAGCAGAGGATGAAATGATACCTTGGTACATTTTTTAATCAAAAGATAAATATCTTCAAATTTATCAAATAAGTTGTATATAACACAAGAAGTTAAATACTGCTTTGTATTTAACTGAAAATATATTTCATTTGCCTTTGGTCTCATCCTAGATGTATGCTAAAGGTAAAAACAAGGCTCCCTCTGAAAACAAATATGCAAACAAAAAAATGAAAAACAAAAATATTTGAACCATTCCTTTTTTGTAAAGCCCAGGACTTAAGCATCACAATTTGTCTTGTTTCTCCTGATTATTATTGTTTTATTCATCTATTGCTACATAATGATTACCTCTTAATGTATTGGTTTTGTGGGGCTTTTTATGTAAAGCTCACTCATGTGGCAGTTTGCCCAAACTGGATGGTTTAAGGTGGCTAAACTCCCATATTTGGAAGTTGGTACTGGTTGTTAGCTGGGGCTCATGAGTTCTCATTCAACAGGCCTCTGCTCCTAGAAAGGGCCTCATCTTTAGATGGATGTCTCAGGGCAGTGTTCCAATGGGTGAGTATGGAAGTAGCATGGCTTTTTGAGTCATAGGCTCCAAAGCTTATGTGATGTCACTTCTGTTATATTCTACTGATCAAAGCTAGTCACAAGGCTTGACTAGTTTCCAGGCAGGTAGAGTGAATCCTACCTCTGGATGAGAAGAGCAGCAAAGTTGCATTGCAAAGGAGGCTTGTATAATAAGACAGAAGTATTTTTTGGCTGTCAGGTAATCTGGGAGTGTGCCATCTGGCCTCAAGTTATTTATATCACTCTTACATGTAGAAGATGCCATCCCAGAATTTCCAAAAGTCTGTTCTCAATTCTGATATTGTTATTAGTTTTCTAGGACTTCCATAGCAAAGTACCACGGACTGGGTGGCTTGGAAGAAATTGAAAATTGCAAGCACTTTCTGTAATTCAATTGTGTTTTTGTTGTGCATCTGTTTCATTCTTTCTCTCTTCTTGCAGCCTACCTGCATGGTTTAAAAATAAATCACTCCACAGCTCCCTGGATTTCTGTCACAGATTTAGGTTATAAATAGAATACATTTCATATTCCACTTGCCTGTACAGAGCCTCTCTCCACCCTTTTCCTCCCCATGCTCTCCTTAGGAGACAGAGTTTTATGGCTGCCATCAATGGAGCTCTCACGCCCTTCAACTTTCAGTGTAACATGGCCATTAGATAATTTTAAAGGACTGACATTAGAGGAATTATTTCTTATGGCAGAGAAAGCCCTGAATGAGACGTTCAAGTGTTTCTTGCTTCAGGAAGCCCCCGCTGTCAGTCGGAATGACATTCAAGACCTGCCATAGTTATACACCCTAATACCTGAGAATCCAGACCCTGAACTCTGTGCCACTTCTCTCTGTTTTCATCAAGGTGCAGGAATCTGCTTCCTATTAGATGGTCTGTATCTGTAACAATCCCCATGTTGAATTTGAGGGCCTGTGTCAGCAGCTAGTTCTAACTCTACAACCCAGAATTGCAAGATGAAATCAATTTTAATTACTCTGAGATTGAACAGAAGAAAAACTACTTATATCTAAAGAAAGACTTCTGAACTAACAAGATATTGTCCTTATGAATGCAAGTGTAATGGGATATACTTTACTTTGCAGTACTAGTTGAAAGCATCTGATGTTAGCTTAGAAATGTATTACAAAATAAATCACATGGACCTATGCAGTGCAGTGTTGTAGCCACTAGCTACATACAGCTAATAAAATTAAATTAATTAAAAGTAAAGACAATTAAAAATATAGCTCATTTGTTGCACTTATTCTATTTCAGGTGTTCAACAGTCACATGAGGCTATTAGTGACTATATTGGATGGTGCAGATTATAGTTTTTCCATCATTGCAGAAAGTTTAATTACACTCATTTTTGAAATACAAAACTATACGGTGGCCATAATGTATACAGAATTATTCAAAATCCTTTCAGCATCAATTGACATTTATTCTCTAAATATTCTGGAGCTTCTTCAAACTAATGAAGCAAAAATAAATAAATAAAATTAGGAGCATTTATTGAATACCTATAAACTACCAGGTATTGTGCTTTTCATGGATTATATCCTTCAATCCTCAAAAATCTGTATTACCCACACACCCAACTACTAATATTTTACAGCTAATAATAGCTAAAGGCAAAATTAGAATCCAGCTAATCTAGCGTGAAAGCCTAGGTCTTAACAAACATACTCTATACTTTCCTAAGACTTGAGGAAATTATTTGGGACAGTTTTTTTTCTCTATGAATGAGAAAGACCACATGACCATAATCAAGTAAAATGAGACATTGTTCAATACCCTGCAAATACATAATACTTCTCAAAACAAATTTAAGTGCCTCTGTCTTATGAACTGAATACCATATGTTTGCTTTATATTAAACAAATCCTACGGTACATTAAGTTCTATTTCATTCAAAGGAATTATTTATTTGACTATTGTTAAAAAGTATACTGTTAATTTTGACCAAATTTAAGGAATATTTTACTGATCCAGCATTCTTCTATAATCATCAGTAGGAAGTATATGTTGTTTTATTTCTTTCTTACAAATTAACTGCTCTTAAAATCACCTCAGTTATTAAAAAATATAAAAAAACAAATTGGAATAACAGTTGATATATTTCCTTTAAATCATTTTCTGAATTGATACAGTCAAGACCTTAACATAAAATTAATGTATACATGGAAGGATTTATGCCTACTATATTTGCATAACCATGATTATGAAACTAACATTTTATTAAATGGTTGCATTGGTTAGTATTATTATAAAGTATATTCAAATACATCACTTGATCTTTAAAATCTATTTTTTATTATCTCATAAATTGTGTCCTTGGAGCACTATAATATCCCTTCTATTTACATAGTATAAAACGTATAAAGGAAAAGCAAATTCGGTAATGAAATATTTTAATATGGTATTTTATTATAGCAGAAATTTATGGGTTACAAAACTAAAACACATTTTATTTGCGTAATTACAAAGATATATTTAAAATAATGAAATATCTCTTGACAATAAATGCATCTTTTTGCAAATAGGAAACTCCTTAATTTTTTTCTTATTGGCAGCAGTTTGGTTTTGCATAAGTTAGTATTTCCTGCTGTGCTAAACATTAATTCAGAAAGGATGATTGACAGCAACTTAGATACTCAAAGGCCAAGTTGCATAGATCAGACCATATTAACTTCCTTACTTCCCAGTATTCAAATAGGATATTTTTCTGATATCCTCAAGAGGTTTATGGAGATTGCAGTGCATCATTGCATCTACTAATTGCTCATCATGTTTCTCAACTTGCATGGAAAATGACAAGTGATACTTTTCCAAAATATGTCTCCTCTACTGTTGGAAGAAATATATTTAAAAAAAAACATGTCAATACAGCATCATTCCTTGTGGTTTTGAAATCTGAAAAATACCCATGACCATATTTTCAAACATCAATTACTAATTTATCTTAGGACATTAAAGAGTTAGAAGCATATTTTTTCAGTCATGTTCCTAATCGGAATCTTTATAATATTCACTTAGTTGATAAGTTATACACAGTGGAGTAAAGCATGAACTCAGTAGGCCTGGGTTATGCAAACACAAAAAAGTTACAAAGAAATGTTTAGCCCTTGAGAGATAACATCTCCTGAGATGTTTAGCTCCTGAGAGATAACATCTAAGCCTTCGCCTATCATGCTTAATAAAAATGTTTTGGATACTTGGAGCCTTGGACTATACCAGGTAGTCTATGCTAACAATATGATTTAAAGTGGGGGCTTTGACCTCTGGAGTTGGGGCTGGAGACTAAAGAAATAAGGTTAGCTTGGCAGGTGCTCCATGCCTACATGACCAACACCAGTAAAATCCCTGGACACCAGTCTTTGATAAGCTTCTGTCATTGGCAAAATTCTATAAATGTTTTCACATATTTTTACAAGGAGGATTAAGTGTTGTCTGCATAACTCCATTAGAAGACGACATCTGGGAGCTTGTCTTATGCCGTTTTCTCTTTGCTGATTTCAAACTGTTATAATAAGCTAGCTGTTAGTACAATAGCTTTTCTGAGTTTTGCGAATCCTTCTGGTGAATCTTTGAACCATAGGGTGATCTTAGGGATCCACGGAACACAAACAAGTGTGTGTGTATGTATGTGTGTGTGTGTGTACACATGTTAGAAAGATCTTTCTGCATTTAACCTCACAGAATCATAGAATTACTGACCTGAGGTCATGTGAAATGCAAAGCCCACATATTTTTTTTCTTTGTAACTGTCAAATATTATGAAGTAGAAATTACTCCAGTATATTTTCACTTTTTAAATATTGCATATGGGTGGGGTATATTGTAAATTACATTGGCATTTCTTATACAAGATTTTAATGCACATCCATATTACAAACTATGAAATAGTTTTATGTGAATTATGCTTACATCAAGGAGTTCTATCATATTATAGCATTATTTACAATGGATTTTCTTTGATTCTGTTCTTCTCAACACTTTATATCTCAATTATACAAACTCCAATAAGCTATTTTATACTTTAACCTAAAATTTAAAACGTGACAAAATACAAATCATTTACTAGTGTAGACCTCAGTAATTTTTTTTCTCACATTCTGTTTGGAATCTCTGAAATGATGGAGATGGAAATTCAAAACTGTGAAAAAAGAGGGTGAGCTGGAAATGAAATGATGTTGAAGAAATGAGCAGTTCTTTGTTGGACAAAAGATAAACTAAAAATAATATCCTACCTCACATGGTAAAAAATATAAACAAGATGGATTAAAATATACTATATATATATATATATATACTCACATATGTGCATGTACATGTGTTGTGCCCAAGTCGTGAGTCCCCGAAAGACCACCAAGGAGCCGATTCCGATGCAAACACAAGAGGGTCGTTTATTTCAAGCTAGAGCTTGGACCCACAACCTTCTCTGATGCAGCAGGTCAGGAATGTGAGCCCCAAGCCCAGGGCAGACAAAGCTTTTATGCATTACAAGGTGCAGGAAGAAAGGAACTTGAACCTGGCCTCTGCTGATTGGATGATTTAAAGTAAGGGTGGCTTGTACATTCTTTATTGGTTGAGTCCAGCTGTTGCTAATCTGCTGGCTGATGTAACATGTAAGGTATGTTATCTTTAAGGGATAGGAGAGTCTATTTTTTTGCTAGGGAACTATCTGGGGTGAGGGTCACTGAAACAATGAATGGGTGGTTTTTTCCAGTAACTGGAACAAAGTTTTCTTAGAACTAGGTTGGGGCTGAGGCCTCCTTCTTAAGATGGCCTTTTTAAAATGGAGTCTCTCTTGCTCTCACATTTCCCTCTTCTCTTGTACATTGGGTCCAATCATGGGCCCAAAGTTTTTAAATGACAGAGATGTTTAGCTGGGCTCGACCTGTGACACAGCCTGTCACAGGGAATGTCTCCCTCATCTGGGGGGGTGAGGTTCTATGCCTCACCTCAATTGGCCCCACGTTGCTCACCTGAGGTCCCTTGTGACTGTGCCTGTCTTAGGTTGTTCCTCCTGTGAGGAATCTTATCCGTCTTTGGCTAACCAGCCATCTCTTGGGACTAAACAGGGAGATAAAATATAAAAGAGAGGACAGCCAACAGCTATAATTCTGGATAAAATCATAATATACATGATTATATTCTTGCAGCAAATGCAGGTGGGAAATCAGCATATGATTTCAAAAAGTTGCTTAAAAGGAATCACTTATTTCTTGAAGTTAATTCTTGAAAAGTAGCACAAGTATGTATTGGCTTTAAAAGATAAGCAACTGCACTCCATACACACGCTAGAATAGGAATACAAATACATAGCAAAAGCAGAAAAATCAGACAAATTAGAACAACACATTCCTGGAAACTGTTCACATCTCATATGTTCTTTTAACAGCAAATAATTTATGGTAGCACAATTCTGAAGCACTACAATTTGTACTTTTCCTAGTTTTTGATTGAGTTCAGATAATACAGGAGCAGTTAAATTCATTGTCTCACTGTACGCACAGACCAGCTTAGATATTTGCTTTTGCATTCTAATGACAAGTCCAGGAACCAGCAGGATGAATGCTGCTGCAACTGCAATAGAGGTGAGATCTAAAAGCTTCAAGTTGTTGTCACAATCAGACGGCAGAGCTTGGAGAAGTTTTTACCACCTGCCCTGTCCCCAAGGTGGGCCGGGCCGCCATCTGCCTGCTAGGGCTGCCTACAGTGAAGTCATGGGCCACGTCGAGACACCCTCCCCTATTTGCAGAACACTCAAACATTCCAGGCCAAGCCACTGCTGGCCCTTTGAGCCTCAACTGATCTCACTGAAGAAAGACTAGAGCTTAATGTTTAACACAGTTTTGGTAGGGGGGTTCCTTGCATGTCTGTCTAGCTTCTTCCAGAGGCCCTCTTCTTACTCTGACTACACTCACAGTCTCTGTCTCATTCTCCCTTCTACATATGGACACCTAGCTGCTGCAAGGGAAAGGGGGCGATGACCGCTCTGGCTGCTTCATGCTGACACGGGGCACAGTAAGGGGTGCAGCTAGGTCTCTATCAATGGTCGGTCAGGGCATTGGAAGATTGGAGTTTCCATCCTGGGTTCTATTGCTATCACCATTTGCAGTTTTGTGGCTTCTAGGCGAGATAGAATAAATCATGTTATTAGGTTAAGTAGTAACATCTGGAGTTGGATTTTCCATTCTGGAAGAACAGACTTGACAAGGAGATTGATGAATGCATGGCTGAATATGAGGATTAGAAAGAGTAAAACTCTAATTGAGAATCATAGCCAAATATCTTGGGAAACTAGAATTCTGGATCTAGTCTATGTCCCAATGACTAGTATTAGGACTCAGTATAGATAAGGTTGCATTATTGAAACAATACTTTACTCTAAAATCACTCCTATTTTTATTAGAAGTAACTAGATTAAGAAAATAATTAACACTTGACTTAATTATTTGCATAAGTGCAGCAAGAAGAGCAATTGATTACATAGGCTCTTTTAAATGTGCTTTGCTGGAACTTTTTATAAGGAACTTCAGATTGGACTTTTAAAGGCCTCTGAAGGCCAGAAAGCCAAGCCAGTCTTGCCATCAGGTTTTGCCTGAAGTACCTGTAGATTTGGGTAAATTCCTCTCCTCTTGAGGTCCCCAAGACATTCTGAGGTTCCTGCACCTGCCAGGAAGTGACCTTCTTTACTCACCTGGTAAGGCTGCTGGGAATCCTGTAAGCAAGGTACCAGTCCAGTTCTTCCAAGGGGCTTTGTTGGCTTTATAAAGTCAACTTCAGTTCTTTAAGGCTGTCTGTTAATACGAGTTTACACATGTGTCTCTCAGGAATAGTATTCCAGTCAAAGCCTTGGTAATATAACTAGTGTTTTTATCGGTCTCCTTACAAGGAAAGCAGATTCTTATTGAACTTATGCAAATAAACATTCTGCCATGAAATATAAAAATAGTCACTGAGAGTTGTTAAATTCTGGAGGGATCAAGTAGAGAGAAAGACAACTGTTTCAATTCTGCTTACAAAGGTATTGTCATTTACTAAACTGTTGTCAGCTTAAGAGAAAAAGCTTAAAACACTTTATCAGTAACACTTGAAACAAAAAGCCACAAAATTATTTTCCTTAGTTTACTTAATGTTATGTAAATACCTGTTCTGCTGAAATCTAGTTCTTTACTGGTTCAGGAGTAATAAAACAGTTACTATAAATGACAAAAGATTTGTAAATGAGAGTGGCTAAAGATCTGATGAGAGCTTACCACAAGACAGATGACATAAGGAAATTTGGAAATTTTTGCAACACAAGACATCCAGCAACAAAGTTTAGCATCATTCTCTTTGGCAGTGTTTTCCAGGTAATTATATATCAGATAAATAAGCCAAATTAGCCAAATACTTTCTCTAATGAGAAAAAATTCCTCTGACATGTTCCAGAGTCCCTCTGGAAAATATCATAGTTAACTAGGGGTAAAAGTACCTTTTTGAATTTGATTGTGGCAAGTTGTCAGAAGAAAGTTTTTTTGGCACTTGCTTAAATAGGATTATAGGTATTTAACTAGAATGACAATAAAAAGGCTTAAATGCAAATACAGGTTACTCAGTTGTTAACAACACTTGGCTTACAGTCCTTTTAATATGAAGATTTCATTTTCTTAAATACTCAGAGAACTCATTGAGACCCTGTAATCTTTTCAACATTAAGAGCAGACTAATCAGTTTAAGAAAACTTTGTCTTTTTAACTGAGAACAAATTTCTAATTTTGCTGTGTACTTGAAATCAAGACTCATTTTCTTTAATTTCACATAGCATGACTATGTCAATTTTTCCACAAACTTTTTACAACTTTCTTTTTACATTCAACAAAATGAATTTCCATTCCTTTTACTTTCTCTTATCAAACACACATCTTTTCTAGCAAGCAGAGATGTTTTCTTTATTACTTTAAGTAGTTTTATTAGAACTTAAAACCATTAAGAACTTTAACTTTCAATGAACACTGAAAATAGGCTATGGTAAACTGTAATGACAGCATTCCTTAGATTGATACATTTATGAACACATTTTATAACTTCTGGAAATGTGCCTTATAGCACAATTTTTTACTGAGCACAAAACATCTTCATATAACTTAGAAAAACTCTAAGAATTTTGGTTTCCACAAAATATTTAGGCTGTTTGCAGATATACACACTGTTATAGATTAATATATTATTATTATTAAAAACTTATGTTACACTTGTTTACACACTCTTTAACAATTATGCTAGATTACTTATAAAAATTTCTACTGAACATCAGACAAAGTCAAGCATTTCTTTAAACATCTTGAAAAATTTAACAGATAACATCAACTTAATCAATTTTAAGTAAACAGGCAGGTCCATTTCAGTTCAACTTAAATTAGCATTAATGCTTATTAATACCATCCAGAAGTAGAAAAATATTTTTTCTTTACACAAGTAGACACACAAACATACAAATTGAGATGCAATGACTACAGTTAGCAACACTTTTCATAAAAGAACATATACATAGATAAACTGATACAAAGATTTGAGTTACTGATATCAAATTGTAGAGGTCACTAGTGGTGAAAGGCCAGTAGTGATAGGACTGATTTCCCCCCACGTCTGGGGGACCAGTGGCTCGCAGGGACAGAATAGTGGAGTCAGCAGCAGAGGCAGACTTCTCCCTCTGAGCCCTCTGTCTGGTATAGGGCAGGCTTCCTACTGGAGCGCCTCTGCCCTCCGCTCTCGGAGCAGCTTCTGCTCCCCCTGGTGAGGGTTGGGACTTCCACACTGAGGTCATTTGCCCTTCCCTTAAACAGAGTAGAAGAGGTCTGACCCATTTTCTCAAAATAAAAAGCTATCGATAGCCCACTAAGTATCACAGACAAAGAAAAAGCAAAACAAAAGATGCCCCAGGCGTTCAAAAACAAAATTGAAAGTGGGACAGAGACGGGGGGCCACGAACTCCATAAGACCCCTCTGACAGAGACAGGGGGCCACAAACTCCATAAGACCCCTCTGACAGATGGGGGCCTGGAATGTCTTCCAGGACCCCCTGATTGGTGACCTCTTAGCACATCTATTCAGGTCCTGTACCAATCCCTTCAAATTCAGATTGGGCCCTTCTCAGAAAGTGAAAGAGTGCAGCGCAACACACAACACAAACAATAGACACAAAGCCTGTATCACTCACACACACAAAGTTCTTACCGGCCGGTTCAGACCTTTTGGGTCAGAAGTCCTGGGGGTCTTGGGGATCCCAGACGAACCCCCAAATGTTGTGCCACAGTCTTAAGTCCCTGAAAGACCACCAAGGAGCCGATTCCAATGCAAACACACAAGGGTCATTTATTTCAAGCTCGAGCTCAGACCCACAACCTTCACCAACGCAGTGGGTCAGGAATGTGAGCCCCGAGCCCAGGGCAGAGAAAGCTTTTATGCATTACAGGGTGCAGGAAGAAAGGAACTTGCACCTGGTCTCTGCTGATTGGATGATTTAAAGTAAGGGTGGCTTGTACATTCTTTATTGGTTGAGTACGGCTGGTGCTAAGCTGCTGGCTGATGTAACATGTAAGGCATGTTATCTTTAAGGGACAGGAGAGTCTGGACCTTGAAGTCATTGCTAGGGAACTATCTGAGGTGAGGGTCACTGGAACAATGGGCGGTTTTTCCAGCAACTGGAACAAAGTTTTCTTAGAACTAGGTCAAGGCTGAGGCTTCCTTATTAAGGCGGCCTTTTTTAAATGGAGTTTCTCTTGCTCTCACACATGCAAACATATATATGAGAAAATTGTAAATAATATTTGTTTAACTGTTAGAAGAAAATGGCTTCTAGAGCAAGTAGTAACCTTATAAGAAAAGAATGATGATTTTGATCCCATAAAATTAAAACTGTTTATCATAACAAAACCATGAAACAAACCTGAAAGTCAATTGAGAGCCCAGGCAAAAAATATTTGTAACTTACACAACAGAAATGGAAAACTATAAAAAAGTCTTACTTATTTGAAAACTATAAAGAAGTCTTACTTTAAAAATAAAAAAAATGAGTAAAAATGAATAGACATTTCACAAAGAATAAATGTTAATGGCCAATAAATGGCATGAAAGTTGCTTAATATAGCTGTAATTATGAATCTTAAAAAAAGATGCTTTTTTCTGATGAAAGAAATCATTAGACAGTTTTTTTCTACAGAGTAATTTTAGGTCCACAGCAATATTGAGCAGAGGGTATAAAAATTTCTCATATCTCCCCTGGTCCCAAATATGCACAACCTCCTCTTATTATCAACATTCTCCACCAGAGTGTTACATTTACAATTGATGAATCCACACTGACACATACCTTCCAATGTACATAGCTTACCTTAAGATTCACTCTTGGTTTTGTGCATTCAGTGGGTTATACAAATATATAAAGCTTATAATAATATTATAGATGGTATTTTCCCTGTATCCAAAATGCTCTGTGCTCAGCCTCCGCATCCTGCCTTCCCCATTGGAAGGAGAGGCAATTACTAGAAACCACTGATCTTCTTACACTCCATAGTTTTGCCTTTTCACAAATGTCATATATTTGGAGCTACATAGCATGTAACCTTTTTAAATTGGGTTCTTTCACTTAGCAATATACATTTAAGATTCCTCCATACCTTCTATTGGCTTGATATTGATTTCATTTTAGTGCTGCATACTAGTCCATTGTCCGGAGGTACCACAGTTTTGCTATTCACCTGCTGAAAAACATCGTGGTTCCTCCCAATTTTTGGCAGTCATGTACAAAACGGTTAAAAACATTTGTGTTTTGGTATATGGTAGACAAGTTTTCAAGTCCTTTGGGTGAATACCAAGGAACATTATTTCTGTATGCTGTTAGTAAGCATTTGCTTAGGTTTGTAAGAGATCAACAAACTTCTCCAAAGTGCCTGTACTATTTTGCATTCCCATCAGCAATAATTGTTCTACATCCTCACTAGCTTTTGGTGTTGTCAGTCTTCTAAGTTTTGACCATTCTAATAGGTATGCAGTGGTATCTCATTGTTTTAATTTGCATTTCCCTGATGACATATGATATGGGACATCTTTTCATATATTGATTTGCCATCTGTATACCTTCTTTGGTGAAGTAGCTGTTATAATTTTTGGCCAATTTTTTAATTGGGTTGTTTGTTTTTTTGTATATTTTGGATAACTGTCCTTTATTGGATGTACCTTTTGCAAATATTTTCTTGTGGTCTGTGGGTTGTCTTCTCATTCTCTTTACAATGTCTTTCAGAGAGCCAAAGTTTTTAACTTTAGTGAAATCTACCATACCAACTTTCTTTTGTGGATTGTGCCTTTATAGTTGTATCAAAAAAAATATCGCTATATCCAAGGTCATCTGTGTTTTCTCCTTTGTTATCTTGTATGAGTTTCATAGTTTTGTATTTTATATTTTGGTCTATCTTCCATTCTTAGCTTTTATGAAAGGTATTAGGTGTGTGCCCAAGTAAATGTTTTTGCTTCATCTATGTTCCAGCACCATTTGTTGGAAAGGTGATCTTTTCTCCATTGTGTTGTCTTTTCTTTCATCAAAGATCAGTTGATATATATATTTGAGTCTATTCTGTGTCACTAATCTATGTGTCTGATATTTTGCCAATGCCACACTCCCTTTATTACTATAGCTGTATAGTAAATCTTTAAGTTGCCAGTGTCAGTTCTCCAAATTTGTTCTTCTCCTTCAATATTGTGTTGGGTATTCTGGATCTTTGGCCTCTCCATATAAACTTTAGAGTCATTTTGTCAATACTATCACACAAAGTAAGTTGCTTGGATTTTTAATTGAGATTTCATTGAATCTATAGCTCATGGTGGGAAGAACTGAAATCTTAATATACTGAGTCTTCATAAAGAGGACTATCTCTCCATCTATTTATTTTTTTTAATTTCGTTCATCAGTGTTTTACAGTCTTCCTCATATAGACCTTGTACATATTTTGTTAGAAAATACATAGGTAATCTATGTTTCTGGTTATTAATGTAAAAGGCATTGTATTTAACTTCAAATTCCAGTTGTCCATTGCTAAAATATAGAAAAGTGATTGACTTTGTATTTAAACTTGTATCCCACAACTTTGCTATAATCTCTGATTAGTTCTAAGAGATTTTGTTTGTTTTGTAATTCTTTTAGTTATTCCAGTAGTATTTTTCTTTTGTCATTGTTTTACCCCCTTAGAATTTTTGACTCAGAGTTGTCAACATTGAGACTTTAGCAATTTTTCAATTACAGTTTAGAGTTTTCTACCTGGGCATTGGGTGCTATGGTGATTTCTGCTCATGAATCTTTGCTGTGGTAAGCCATGAGTCCCTGTATTCACCTTTCTGTCTCTCCAGTCTTGGGGATCATGGTTTGCCCTGTGTACTTGTGTTATGGATCTTGGAATAGTTGTTGATTTTTCAGTTTTTTTCAGCCTTTGCCTTATTGTTAGGATGGAGTGGAAATTTCCAAGTTCCTTATATGCAGATCAGGAAGACAGAACTTCAGGTGTTATTATTTTTCAACCATAAGATACAACTTATTATATAGACTCATTTATACAAAGAAAAATGCAGATGTACAGGTACATGTATGTCATGCACATAAATACATGGAAAACCAATTTGAACAAAGGTTATCTCAAAAGGTTAAAAAGACAGGGTGATAGGGGTGGTGATCATGCCAGTTAATCAGATATGGGGAGTATAAAGTATTTTAACATTTTACTATATATTTCTTTACTGTTTGCATATATCAGAGTAAACATATATTTGTGCATTTCTTAATTTTAAATTTGAAAATAATTTGTAATTAAAATGCCCATTTCATGATAGTTTTAACTAGAGCAATTTGGAATAGAGCTTAAAGAATGTGATAATAATTTTCTGCCTACATGTGAGAAAATAAATTCCAGACTAATGCTAAATACAAATACAGAGTTTATATTGGTCCAAGAATAAGATTTCCACATAAGATCTCAACTAAAATTCAGTTCTCTGTTTCATGTACTATGGTAATTAACAGCAAGATACAATGTTCATAGCCTCAAGAAAATTACTATTTATGGTTAGTAGATGTTATTGTGCTTTATTAAATTTTATGAAGCACAAATTGCAGTACATGGTGCAAATCTTGAAAGTGTCAAACTCAGAAGTGCCTTCTATTATATTATGAGCCTTCAAGTCCTACTGTATTATTTAAGCACTTCTGTAGCAGCACCTCTGTTCCCATTATACAACATTACATTAACACTGCATCTTATTTTGTGGACTAGGAAATAGACGTTTACACAATTTGCTGAAAGTCATATGACAATTAGTGTAAAACTAGAATTATCACTCATAATGCTTGGCACTCAGTCCAGTACTTCTTTTAACACAAACATTATAATTCTAAAGTACCAGAAAGGTCTTCATGGCTGGCGCTACACATTTAGTGCCAGTGAAGCGCTGATATAGTTTCACTTCTAAAAACAAGAATTCCCTTAAAAAAGAAAAAAAGAAAAGAAGCTATAATTGCAGTACCTGTTAGCCCTAATGTCATACCTTTTGGAAAACTTCCATGATACAGAAAAATGCAAGAAGATAATACTTATTTCACCATTTACAACATAGAAAACAGTTCATAGTGCCTTGTATTTCTTAACTTAATCCTCACAACAAACCTGTAAGATAGTCATCCTTCTTATTACTCCCCTTTTACACATTATGAAGATGAGTCAATAAGACATCAGATGGCTTGCCTAACATACAGAAGAAGTAATGACCAAGCTGAGACACAAAGTGTAGTGGTGTGGTTTGAGTAACCTTGCCTCCTAGATATCTCTCTGAACTCCCGAGGTATTTTACTGTGGGTAAATTGCAGTATTTCCAGAATCTCTCGCCTGGCTTTAGTGCATCTCCGTATCAACAGGTGTTTCCAACGGGTGGAGAGAAGTAGTTCATTTCCATATCAGTGGGCAATTACCTAGGCAACCTAGGGCTTATCTAGACCTGAGAAGTTGGGGAGAGCATTTGCTCCCTTCTGCCACAGCAGAAGAGAGAGGGATGCTGGATGGCTGTTTGGAAGCAATAAACATGTTTTAAACTTTATTTCTCCCTTTGACTGATTTTGGTTTCAGCTAGGTACTTTGCCCTGGAATTTCTGCTCCTCGGATTTACTTACTAAGCTCTGTTTTATAGTATCACAGTATAGAAGTAGTTGCTTAACACAGTGATAGTCACATATTAGGAACTTGATTTTAAAAAGTCATCATGTTCTTTCAAGTTTGCTCCTATTTGTAGTCTTATGTTCCCTACTAGTCAGCAGATTACATAAAGATGGGATCATGTCTTATTTTTCTTTGGGTCTCCTATTGGGTTCAGATTCATGTTTTACCTGAAATAGGTACTTTTTAAAGATTTTTAAATGAAAAAAATGAGTGAATTAATGAATAAAAAGAGATGAATTGCCATATGATTGAATAAATTGAATGAAAATGACTATATGTTTTGATAAAATGTACAGTTCAATGCTAGAAGACAGTATCTTAAGATGCCACTTAAGATTTCCTTTGAGAAAATAGTGTCATTGAATATTTTTCATTCTTGGTGTGTGTGTGTGTGTGTGTGTGTGTGTATGTGTGTTAATGTTTCTTAATGGAATTTGGGATGTTTGATGAGTGCTCAATGTGGTACAGCTGCTTCAAGATTATTATATTCAGGAGATCTTAGTTAGACTAATTTTCCCCCTGAATTTAAATGTAGGCGCCTCCTTTAGGTCTTGTAAGTGAGGTTTATGAAACGTTAACTTCCAATCCTAGTTGGGACCATTTATATGCTAATTATTAAGCAAAGACAGTCGCAGAAACAAATAAGCAATTGCACTCAAGGCACTTTTAAAATACATTGTCCTTCTGGTCACTGCCATTTCCTAACTCATCTAGAATGACTTCTTTATCCATCTAATCCCTCTGCAAGTTTTCTCAACTTAGACTACATTGGAAAGAAAGTAGGTTGTTCTACCTTCACACTGACTTTATACCATTTCTTCAGAATGCCCTATATTTTGTACAGCACACAAAAACAGAGGGAAGTATATGGTGCTTAATTTTCTAAGAATCTGTCACGTGAATACTATCAAATAAACATTCTGTGGTTTGAATCTTTATGATTCAAAAGAGTCCTTATTTGAGATTATTTTGCTTCTTAGAAAGCATTTTTGTTTTATTTATTAGTTTTAGGTATCATGAAAGACATAATACCAAATATACTGCAAATACCTCTCAAAAGAGACAGTGTATTGAATCACTGTTATTTTATTTTTGAAACTTTTTTTCTCATTAAGGTATGCTTAATTTTTCAGTGTCTGTGTTAAGAGAGCCACTGAAATGAAATCATTAACCACAATAGGCAGGAACAGAACTTCACTCTGGTTAAAAAAGACTTGTTTCACATGGAGTTTTGCTTAAAAGTTTTTTTTCACATGCCTATGTAAGAAATTGTTAATTGCAAGACAGAGATTTTTCTCTTTCTAAAACTTGCCTCTTTTTTTCAGTCAGATAGCTTAGAGGTACGTGTTGTTATTTCTTGCCCACAGCAATTGAAATAAACTTTTTCCTTAAAATGTTAGGGCCATTGGTAACTTGGTAACACAAGCTTCCTCCTACTATTCATTCATTCAACCATCCTTTATTTAACTGCTACCATGTGACATGTTCTAAAGCAAACCTCTACTTTAATGTGGCTAGCAGCCTAGCCAACAGAGGGTAATGGGCAAATTCCTACAGGAAGTTATTTTTTATTGAATTTTTCCTATTGAAATATATTTAATATAGTCTATCTATTTCTGAATAGCTAATACATACATAGAACAGAATGAGTGGAAAAATTTCCCCTTTATCCTTTCTAGGTTATTTGGCTGGATGAATAATGAAATTGACAATAAAAAAATGAATCAACAGGAGAAAAACAAATTTAATTTCATACATATGGCAGCCCCATAAAATTAAGACTCAAAAGGCAGCCAGATAATTGAAGCTTATCTAACATGCTGAGCTGTAGAATGGGGTAAGGGACTTGGGATACAAAGGAGAGGATAACCTTTCACAGCCTGGTGAGAGGAGATGTTTGGAGAATAGGTTACCTGTTACGCAGTTGTTACTCTGGAAGGAAGAGGTTCTCCACCCTGGGCAAGTTCTCTTTGAATTCTCGGAGACTGAATAAAGAAAAGGGCAAGAAGTTGGGGGTTTAAGGGAGTTTATTCTCACAACAATAAGTCTCAGTCTCTCTTTGCACCTGCTTTCCCTGGCTGCAAGCTCCTACCCCACTCCATCCTGCCCCTAGCACCCGGAGGAACTCTGTGGGAGGGTCTCTGGTGACTGGTGGACGCCTGGCCAATTGCATCCAAGGAACTGAGGGGAGGAGACTCCTCTTGACTGGAACTCCCTGTGACTGTTGGCTCTATTGCCAAAACATCCCATAAAAGTGCAAGCAGGTTCTTACTATATACACAATGGGCACTATTAAGGCCAGGTGGGAATCCCGGTCAGAAAGTTCCATTTTCCCCACAGCAGTGCTGTTTCTTTCATAGAAAGGCCTCTGGTAATAGCTCTCTTCTGTACAGGATCCCTTTCCAATGTAAATTTAGGTAGTTGATGGGGGGAGATAAAGAGCTTTTTCTGAATCTGCTGGGTTTAAATTACCTTTGGTTCAAAATAATCCTAATGTCAAAATGGCATAATTTGGGGTGACAATTTCTGTTCCCCTTCAGAACAAAATCTAGAAGATACACAAAGATGTATCTTCCAAAGTATATCTACTTCCCATTCCCATCTTTCTTTTCCCTAGATATAAAAACAACTGCCAGTTTGTCAGCAAGTCTCCTACAACCCCTTTCCCCACCAGAGGAACTCGGAGATAGGGGCAATATCTTTTTTGATGATTACTTTTAAAAGAGATGTTTCCCATACTTGGGCCATAAACCCGACAAAAAGCATATTTCACATTTAAAAACATTTATAAGCATTTCAAAAATAGAGAGGGAAAACTTTCAATTATAAATTTGTAAAGTAAATGCTCTAAACAAAGGGAGGGGATGGAAGTATATTCTCTTATTTTCAACAGGAAGAATTAATTTTTTTTTCCTTTTTTGACTTGTGTTTACTCATATAACCTTTCCTTTGTTACTATAAAATAGTGACATCACAAACTTCTAAAACCATTGCTGTTTTCATCTTTCTTTGGGCCAGTAAGAGCCCTCTAAATAACCAGCAAGTCTATAGTAAAATACAATGCAAAGCAGGTATCAGATTCTGATAAAATAATAAAATCATTAAATGTTTAGAGTCTATACATTATTTGCTTGAGATAATAAACCTTAAAAATATACACATGGTAAATGATTTAATCATTCATAATTTGAGAAATTATTGCCTTTAGTAAAGATTTCTAGTTGATCAGCCAACACAGCTGTCTTTAATCTCTTTTATTCTTTGTCTTACTCTAGATTGCACCCTAAGTAGCTACTGTTAAGAGTTGAGTAATAGTCTCACCTTGCCTTCCTACCACCTTTTCCTTAACTTGGGTTTTGATAGTTGGCAAGAAAACCAAGACAAATGTGGTTAGGGTCAAAAGGTGAATTTGATCTGCTTTTGGATAAATGCCAATAATTTCTGAGAAGTTTTGAAAAACTACTGATTAAATCAATTGGGGGGCTCACCCATTTTCTCAGTACACCACTGCAACTTCTCCTAGCTGGCCTTTAGCAGAAGATTTCAAGTACTTCTATTATCAACCCTCTCCATGGATCTCTAATGCCCATAGATCTTCCGTGGCTGTGGGAACTAGCAGAGGTGGCTTCTGTCGGCCACCATACCCTTTGGTGTGGTTATCTTCTGGACCCTGATAAGCTTGCTCTATCAAAGGAGCAAAGTCTGCATTTTGACCAATTCAATGCAATATCCAGTATGCATCTCCATCCATGGGGCACTAAAATAATGACATGCTGCCATAGTATTTCCGCAACCTTCTAGAATCACTGGGAAAAGAAGCCTTTAAATGAGTAATATCATTATTAGAAACAGGTGCTTGGTCTCACTGCAAAAAAGAATTCAAGAACAGACACAGAAATGTCATTGAGAATTAACAGTTTACTTGGAGATTTAGAGTTGAAAGAAAGGAGATGGTATGTGCCTCAAGAGTTGGGGTGCTGACAGACCCGAAGGGGGTTAGACTGAGGGAACAATATGGAGCTTTCTTACATGAAGCGAGATAAATATTCACAGAGATTAGATTTCAAAAGGCACAGGTGGAGTCTTTCTGGACTTCAGATTTGCTCCACCATAACATCAGGTGGAGGGATTTTTAACTATTTTTGTCCCCATAAAACTGTCATGGTGTGGGAAGATATGATTTTTACTATGCTAATGATGGAGGGGTGTGATTTTACTAGGGTAGTGGATGTGTAGGTGAAATTTGGGTCAATTTCTCCATGTTGGAGCTATCAGGTTTTGACCAGTCTGTTTTTTTATATTCTCCCTTCACATCACACAGGAATAGTTTACACAGAATTTGTAGAATATAGGTGAACATCCAACCAAGTGTGAACACTGGCTGAAGTTCACCTTCTGTTTCCCTGCTTATGTCTGGCTATCTACCTACTATAACATTGTCAGCTATAAAAAAGGTATCAATTACCCTAAAGTCCAGGCATCAGATTTGCTGGCAGTAAGGAGGGGAAGAGCTGATTTTACTTTATATAAGAAAAATGTAAATCACGTGGCACTTGGGTTTCCCTCCCATGTTGACATTTATCAGCTGGACCCCTTGTATGTTTGCCTTTTCCAAACTGCCTTTATATGGGAGCACATATTTTTATCCAGATTCTCAATTATTCCCAGGTCAGATCTCTATTATGTCTGTTTTCTTAGCTATGTGCTGTGTGGATGAGAAGATAGTCATGGATGTGGATCTTGGCTAAGACATGAAGTGGACTCAGAGCTAGGCCACAAAGCATGCAAACCTGTGGCCTCAAATAGGGAGTGGAGAAAGAAAAGAAAGATGAGTTCTGTGAAAGAGAAAGTGCCTTTCATTCTTCTTCATTCTTCAAAGTTCTTCCATTTTTATAAGTCATTCCATCTGGCTATCCAAATCATTTCTAATTTTCTCCTTAGATGATATTCATCCTATAAATACTGTGAATTCATTTGCTTGGAATGAGACTTATCCAAGAACTTCAGCAAACACATTAATTAATTTATCCAAATCAAGAAAACTATCCTCAGGCAACTGCAAGACATTTTGATGATTCCAAAATATGACAGAGATATAAGCCTTTTAAGAGAAAGATCTGAAGGCAGCATTCCTGGCCTCCTGTATTTTCCAACAATATGGTGATCTTATGGAATTTAAGAGCCTGCATTACCCATGCTTATTCAATATGAAAATGTTGAGTTGGGAAAGAGTGGTTGGTCTGACTAGTATTTCAAAAAAGCACAGAACTAGAAAGGAGACTTTATAATTCAGGGTGTTATCTGGCTGCTATGTGGCCATAGACCTTCAACTCATCCATTCAATTCAGGAATCAGATATCCCCTCTTCATCACCAGAATAGTTGAAGAAATATGATTAAAAACAAATCTCTCAACACAGAAAACTTCTCCACAAAAATAGAAGAAAAATAAAATAGTTCTATTATTAATCAGATTATGATTTAATAATAAATATTATATTTATGTATTATAAATATAATAAATATAATGTAGAATATTTTAAATATTATAACAAATATAATAAATTATATTTATAATATACTATATTAAATTATATAAATTACATAATAAATATTAGAATATGATAAATATTATATTTATTAGATAAGCAGATTATGATGCATATCATGGATAATATGGTAAAAAATCACGAAGACAGGAATTTCACACTTTCATACAGCCTGGCAGATACAACCTATTCTATAATTGTTTGCAAGATAAACAATAACTAGTCCTCAATAAGAGGACTTGATAATAGCAATTGTCACACATAGTTTATCCTATATTCATTTAATAAGTGGAGTGAACATCTGTGTTAGCTAATTGGCTTTATCCAAAGGAAAAATCAACTTCTCATATCTTTATGGCGTGAAGTAAGTTTTGCAACTTGTAGCTAGGCACCCATAGATGTATGTTTGTCTAGAAGTTAAGCACCTACCATTTCCAAGAAACTGGGAGAAGCATTATCTTTCTCAAAGATTACCTTTCCGAGAGATGGTTTGTATGTGTTTGAGAAAGATCTTCTTGAGTCTTAGAGCTGGCAACAGGCTTCTTTAGCTTTTAAACACATTTAGAAACATTTCAGAGACTAACAAATAACTTTCAATTACAAGTTTTCTAAAATAAGTGCTCTAAGAAAAGGAAGAGGATGGAAGTCAATGCTCTTCCCTTACTTTCAATAGAGATGCTTTTTTTTCTTTCTCTATTTGCATTTTCCATTACATATACAAATACTTTATCTTGAGTTAGGCAAAATATGCTATAGAAAAAATTATTTTGGACAACAATAAGTTTCCAAGGCATTTGGGCTTAGTTTTGAAACAAGTTGGAGAATATCATTTAGCAGATTATGTAGAAATATAGGACATTCCAGGAATTATTGATCTATGGAGAATATCAACATGTCAGATCCCAAAAGTTTTTTCTTTGAATAATCATAATTCCACAATCATTCTTAATATATTTGAGACTGTAACTACAGGGAGAAAATATGTTCCCAGCCCGAGGCAAATACCCTTTGAGGCCAAAATTAGTTAAAGGGAGAAATAAAGTGGAAGAAATGTATTTATTGTTACAAGCAGTTGTCTATTTCTGCCCATGTATCTTGTGACATGGCTGCAAAAGAGATGCCCCAAATTGCAATTTTACCCACAGAGAATTATCACAAAACACATTTAGTTAGATGTACATTACATAATTTTTGTTTCTGTTTGTTTGCTTTGGTTTGTGTTCTTTGTACTCATTGTAGTGTGTCATTCTTCTGGGAATTTTACTTACATTACTTCCAATTCCCATAATATTTTTCTAATTTAGGAATTAAACTCATGATTAAAGGATGTGAGCTGTTGGTAATTTTCTAAAGTAATCCAAAAGTAATAATTGGAGAAATCATGAGTTCAAAGCAGTGCTGGCTGGCTGCAAAACTTGTACTCCTTTTGCTATTTCATTATGTCTCAGACTTTCTGAAAAAATTTATGTAGGAGGTCCTTGCACACATATATATTTTTTTATGGATGATATTTTATCCCTCATACATATATGTTTATTTGTTCTGTGTGTGTATGTGTTTGTGTGTATTTTTCAGAAGTCACAATATAGAGGGTCCTTGTTCAAGATATTAATATCAATTGAAAGTTGAGGTAGTATCTGCTTTTCTGTTTTGTTTTGTTTTGTTTTTGTCACTATATAACACTTGAGTGCTGACTGTACATTACCAGAGCTGCATGGGACAATGCACATATTCTATATCTAAGCTAGAAGAAGCAACACTTCTAACCACTCTGAGCCTTGCAGCAGAAGATAGAAGGAGATGTCATTGCTCTCTGATTGAGAGGCAACAGAGGCAGAAGGAAAGGTGCCTAAATGTAATTTCTGCTTTTCTTTTATCAATATTCTACTTCTGCTTTATAAAATCAGGAATAAGACAATAATATATACTCTAATGACTTCTGTTCAAAATTGTGCTATTCCTACTCCACTTTGTTTTAATCAGGTAGATTAGGAAATAAAATGGTTTCCTTGAGGGACACTAGTATGGGCAGAAAGGAAGTGATTCCTGTGGAATGAATCTCTGTTCCTACAGAGTTGGGTAGAAGCTTGGTAAATTGCGTTGTTCTTCTGCTTGTGATTGTGCTTCTTCTTCTAACCCTAAACCTAAACATCACTGTACCCCTAACACAAAAACTTAACCCTAACTTTAGCAGTAACAATATCCTCCCCATACACCCAAAACGAAACCTATCCCTACCCCTACCATTATACCCAGCTCCTAAATCTTGCCCTAAAGTTCACCCACACATAACCATAACCCTAAACATAAAGCAAACGCTTAACTCAACATTAAAACTGAAACCTAACTCTAACAATAGTTGTGTTCTCACTGACATCTCACACAAACCCTAACCCAACCCAGACCCCTCTATCCACACTGGCACTGTCATCTTCACCCACATTTAATGGTAACCCTAAACCTAAAGCTAGCTCTATACATAATATTAAAACCTTATGCTAAGTCTAACTGTAACCATACCCTCACATAACACATAACACTAAATCTAACCTTAACCCTGCCAAACACCCTAACCCATGACCCTCACCCTCACCTTCCCTCACACTTTACCATAACACGAAACCTAAACCTAACACCAACCCAAACACTGAACCCCAAACCTACCTCTAAATGAAACCTCATCCTCACCCTATACCTAATCTAACCATAAACCTAAACCCAGTCCTAAGATTAACCCCTCACACTCCCCCTGCCCCTCACTTACTCAGAATGGTAACCCTAACCCTAACTCTAATGGGAATCCTCACCCTAAACCCGAATCCTAACTATAACCCTAACTATAACGTCATCCTTAACCTAACCCTACACATGACCCTACCCAGAACCCTCCACCCTCACCATCACTCAGATCTTCACCCCCACCAAACTGTAACCCTAAACCTAACTCTAGCCCTAACCCTAACATTAAATCCTAACCTTAACCTTAAAAGTAACCATATCATAAAACTCCACCTAACCCTACACCTAACTCTACCTCTGAACTTAGACCCTAACACTACTCTTACCCACAACTAGTGGCTAAAGATAAACTTAACCCTACCCCTAACAATAATCCCTCACCCTAACTCAACCTGAAACTATAACGTCACCTTAAGCCTAACCCTGAACCTAACCCTAAAAGTAATCCTAATCCTTACACCTGATCTGGGACCAGAATCCATAGCCTGATCCTGAAAACAAATAGCCCTGAACCTGAACACAAAAAGGTACACTTGAACCCAAACTGCAATCTTAATCCTGACCCTTCACTCTGAACTCAAGACTGAAACCCTGACGGTGAATCCAAACCCTAACCCAGAACCCCAAACCCTGGGCCCTAACTGTTGATTATCACCCAGACCCCTGACCAAGACATTAGGAATCGAAAGAAACAACCATGTCCTGTTCAAGGCCCGGCTGCATATGCTAAAGCACTGCCACAGATCATAACTTACTTCCTTAGATCTTCTCTTTAGGCACATAGCTCTCTGGTTAGGGCCGCCTTTATATACATGATTTCCTTGAGGGACATTGGCATCAACAGAAAGGAAATGATTCCTGTGGAATGAATCTCTGCTTCTACAGGACTGGCTAGAAGCCTGGTGAATTGCACTGTTTTGCTGCTTGTGATTGTGGTTCTTCTTCTAACCCTAACCCTAAACCTCACTGTAACCTTAACTCCAAACCCTAACCTGAACTCTAACAGTAACCATATCCTCCCCTTACACCCAGAACAAAACCTAACCCTACCCTTACTGATATGCTTAATTCCTCAACCCTGCCCTCACCTTCACACACACATAACCATAACCCTAAAACTAAATCAAACCCTTAACAGTAAACCCACAACCTAACTCTAACCATAATCATGTTCTCATGTGACACCTAACACAAACCCTAATGCTAACCAGACACCTCCAATCACACCGTCACACCAGTCTTCACCCACACCTAACCTAAACCTAAACATAAGTATATCCCTAACATTAAACCCTTGCCCTAAGTATAACTATAACCATATCCTCTACCTACACTTAACCATAAACGTAACCCTAAACTTAACCCTAACCTCTCACCCTAACTCAAAGGAAAACAATAACTTCACTCTAACGTTAACCCTAAGCCTAACCCTAAAACTAATCCTAATCTTAACCCCTGATTTGGGCCCCAAATCTGAAACTCTGATTCTGACACCCCAAATACCTGAACCCAAACCCTAATCCCTGAACCTGAACCCAAACCCCAACCCTAACCCTGACCTCTTAACTCACACTGAACCTGAACACCTGAATGCAAATCTGAACCATAACCATAATCCCTAATTGTTGATTGTCACCCCAAATCCTGAGCCATACTTGTAGGAATCAAAAGAAACCACTATGTCTTGTTCAAGCCCCAGTTGCACCATGTCTTGTTCAAGCCCCAGTTGCATATATCATCATTTACTCCTTCAGATCTTCTCTTTAGGAGAATGGCTCTCTGGCTAGTCCCACCATTATTCACATGATTAATTAAGGGACACTGGTATAGGCAGAAGGAAATTATTCCTGTGGAATGAATCTCTGTTTCTACAGAACTAGCTAGAAACCTGGTGAATTGCAATTTTGCTGCTTGTGATTGTGCTTCTTCTTCTAACCCTAACCCTAAACCTCACCATAACCCTAACCCAAAATCCTATACAGAACTCTAACAATAAACATATCCTCTGCCTACACCCACATGAAACCTAACATTACACCTACTGTTATACCTAAGCCTTCAACTTTGCCCTCACCTTAGCCCACATAAAATCGTAACCCTAAAAATAAACCAAACCTTTAACTTAAAATTAAACCAACAACCATTTTTCTAAACCAACACCTAAAATGAACGTAACCCTACCCAGACACCTCCACCCTCACCATCACTCTCGTCTTCACCCATACTTAACAATAACCATAAAACTAAACCTATCCCTATTCCTGACATTAAAACATTACCTGAAGACAACTGTCTCCATAACCTCACCCTATACTTAACCCTAAACCTATCCCTAATCCCAACTCTGGCCTCTCACACTCACCCCTCACCTTCACATTCACCTTCACTCACACTTTATCATAACCCAAAGCCCAACCTGTCACCAACCCTAACACTGAACCAGAAACCTAACTCTTACTGAAGCCATACACTTAACACTAAACCTAACCCTACCCTGGCCCCTCACACTCACCCCTCACTTTCAGCCTCACTTTTACCCACACTTTACCATAGCCTGACAACTAAACCTAACCCTAACCATAACAGTGAATCCAAAACCTAACTCTAAAAGTAACCTCATCCTCACCGTACACTTAATGCTAACCATAAACCTAACACAGCCCTAAGACTAATCCTGAATGCTCCCACTGACTCAGTTGGAACAGTAACAGTAAACCTAACCCTAATGGTCATCCTCACTCTTAAACCCAAATAGTAACTCTAATGCTAACTATGTATTTATCCTAAATCTAACCCTACACAAACCCTACATATCAGCATCACCAGACACCTCCACCCTCACCGTCACTCTCATTTTCACCAACACGGGTGTATAACCCTAAACCTAAAACTAGCCATAACCCTACCATTAAACCCTAACCCTAAGTCTAACTGTAACCATACTGTAAACCTACGCTGAACCGTAAACCTAACCCTACCCTAACCATTGCCATGAGCTCTCAGCCCTCACCCTCAACTCTACCTTACCCACAACTAACCATAGTCCTCACCCTAGGCCATAACACAGAACTCTCCACCTAACTTTAACCATAACTATAACTTCACCCTACACCTAATGCTAATCTTCACCTAAAATGAACCCTAACCTGCACCTATCCCCTAACCCTGAACCTTACCTTCCCGCACACATAACCATAACCCTAAACCTATCACTAGCCCTAACCCTAATATTAAACCCTTACTCAAAGTCTAACTGTAACCATATACTTTCCCTACACTTAAACCTAAATCAAACCCTAACCCTAATACTGGTCAGGCACACCTGGCCCTCACTCTAACCCTCACCTTCACTTACACTTTACCATAACCTGAAACCTAAACCTAACACCGAACCTAACACTGAACCCAAAACCTAATTCTAACCTTTACCTCATAATCACTCTACACCACATGCCAACTGTAAAACTAACCCAATCCCTAAGACTAACTATGAACATTCTTCACTCACTCAGAATGTTAACCCTAAACCTAACTTTATTGGTAACCCTCACCCTAAACCGAAATCCTAACTCAAACTCTAACTGTAACTTTACCCTAAACCTAACCCTACACCTAACCCTACATGGACCCCTCCACCTACATCATCACTATCATCTTCACCCAAACAGAGCCATATCGCTAAATATAAAATGAGCCCTAACCCTAATATTAAACCCTACCCTATGTCTAACTGTAACCATATCCTCACCATAATTTAACCCTTAACCTAACCTAGGCCACTCACTCTCACCATGACACTCACCCTCACCTTAACCCACACTTTACCAAAACCGACACCTTAAATTAACCCCAACCCTGCACTCTGAACCCTAAACATGACTCTCAAAGAAACAATATTGGTAACCTACACTTAATGCTAACCCTAAACTGAAACCTAGCTCTAAGACTGACCCTGAAACCTCATCTTCACTCACTCAGAACTGTAACCCTAAACATAACTCTAATCCCAGACCTCATCCAAAACCCAAATCATAACTCTCACCCAAACTACAACTTCATCCTATACTGAACTCTACACTTAACTCTTATCCTAACCCTACCCAGACCCCTCCATCCTCACTGTCACTCTCATGTACACCCATACCAAACTGTAACCCTAAACCTACAACTAGCCATAACAACAACATTAAACCCAACCCTAAGTCAAATGGTAACCATATCCTAACCCTGTACTTAACCGTAAACCTAATCCTAACCCTAAACATTTTCATGAACTCTCAGTCCTCACCCACACATGCACCTTTATCCAAAACTAAACATAACCCATGCCAAAAATCTAACCCTAACCATAACACTGAACCCTCAACCTAATGCAAACCCTAACCATAGCCTCACCCTACACCTAATGCTAATCTTCAACATAAGTATAACCCTAAACCTATGCCTACCCCCTAACCCAGACCCACACCTTCAACTACACATAACCCTAAACCTAACTCTAGCCCTTACCATAATATTAAACCCAGACCAAACCTTAAAGGTAACCATATCCCAAACCTCAACCTAACCTTCCACTTAAGCCAAACTCTAACACTTGACCCTGACCCTTATCTCACCCACAGCACACTCTCAGGGTAGATAAACTTAACCCTACACCTAACCTAAACCCTTCACCCTAACTCAACCCAAAACTATAATTTCTCCCTAAGCATAACCTTAAACCTAACACTAACAGTAATCCCAATCCTTAACCCTAACCTGAGTCCTGAATCTGAAACCCAGATCCTGAAACCCAAAAGCCCAGAACCCAAACCCAAACCATTACAACTGAATCTGAACCTCAACCCTAATAATGACCCCAAAACTGAACCTCTGAATATGAATCTGAACCCTAACCCTAAACCCCAAACCCAGGACCCTAATTGTTGACTGCTCCCTTGACGCTTGACCCCAACCTTTAGGAATCAAAAGAAACACCAATGTACTGTTCAAACCCCTGTTGCATAAGCTAAAGGACTGCCACAGAATCATTTGCATTCTTAGATCTGCTCTTTAGGTGCATGGTTCTCTGGTTAATCCACGTTAATGCACATGATTTCCTTGAGGCACAGTAGTATCAACAGAAAGGAAATGATTCTTATGGAAAGAATCTATGTTCCGACAGGACTGGATAGAGGCCTGGTGAATTCTACTGTTTTTCTGCTTGTGATTGTATTTATTCTCCTAACCATACCACTAAATCTCACTGTAACCCTAAGCCAAAACCCTAACCTGAACTCTAACAGTAACCGTATCCTCCCCCTACACCCAAAATAAAATCTAACCCTACCACTACAGTTATGCCTAAATCTTCAACCTTGCCCTCACCTTCACCCACACATAACCATAACCCTAAACCTAAACCAAACCCTTAGTGTAACATTAAACCCACAACCTAACTCAAACTATAACCATATTCTCACCCAACACTTAACATGAACCCTAATCCTACCTACCACTCCACCATCCCAGTCACTCTCATCTTCAACCACATCTAATGGTAACCCTAAACCTAAACCCAACCTTATGCCTTACATTAAACCTTAACCTAAAGCCTAACTGCAATGATATCCTCACCCTACACGTAACTCTAAACCTAACACTAATCCTAATGCTGGTCACTCACGCTCACCCCACACCATCACACTCTCCTTCACTCACACTTTACCATAACCCAAAACCACAGCATAACCCAAACCCTAACACTGAACATGAAACATAACTCTAACCATAGCCTTATCCTCACCCTACACATAACCTAAACCAAACCTAACCCTACCTTGGCCACTCATGCTCACAACTCACTATCAGCCTCACCTTCTCCCGCACTTTACCATAACCCCAAATGTAAAGCTAACCACAGCACTAACACTTAATCCTAAACATAATTCTAACCATAACCATATCTTCACCCCAGAATTCCTAAACCTAACCCAAGCCACAAAACTAACCCAAACCCTAACCCTCACTCACGCAGAATGGTAACCATAAACATAACTGTATGCCAAACCTCATGCTAAATCCACATCCTAATTCTAACCCTAATTGCAACTTCATCTTAAACCTAATTCTACACCTAATCTTAATCCTAACCCTAGACAGAACCCTCCACACTCACCATCACTTTCATCTTCACAAACACAGAACTGTAACCCTAAAGTGAAACTAGACCTAACCCTAACATTAAACCCTAAACCTGTGTAATTGTAACCATACCCTAACCCTTAACTGAACCATAAACCTAAATGTAACCGTCAACCTTTCCATTAACCCTCAGCCCTCACCCTCACCCATACCTTCACCCACAACTAATTGTAACCCACACGAAAAAACTAATTCTAACCTAAACACTGAACCCTATGTCTAACTCTAACTGAAACCACATCCTCATTCTACACCCAAACATAAACTAACCCTTCCCCAACCTTATGCCTAATTCCTCAACATTTCCCTCACCTTCACCCACACATAACCATAACCATAAACCTAAACCAAACCCTTAACATTAAACAAGCAATCTAACTGTAATCATAACCATGTTCTCACTCAACACCTAACCCTAACACTGTAACCTAAACCTAAGTCTATCCATAACCATATCCTCTCCCAAAACCTAATGCTAATGCTAAAGCTAAACCTAACCCTAAGACTAACCTCTCACCCTCACACTCACTCACTCAAAACCATAACCCTAAACATAAATCCAATGCCTACCCTCACCCTAAGCCCAAATCCAAACTCTGACCCTGACTATAACTTCATCCTAAACTTAACATTACACCTAACCTTAAACTTAACACTAACCTGACCCTTCCAATTTCACTGACATTCTCATCTTCACCCACAATGAACCAAAACCATAAATCTAAAACTAGCTGTAACCCTAACATTAAATCTTAACCATAATGATAACTGTAACCATATCCTAACCCTACACTGAACCTTAAACCTAGCTGTACCCTTAAACATTTACCATAAACTCTTAGCCCTCACACTCACCTACACTTTACCCACAACTATCCATAACTCTCACCCTAACCTAACCCTAACCATAACACTGAACCCTCCACCTAACTCTAACCATAACCTCACACTATACCTAATGTTAACCTTCAATGCAACCTAAGCCTAACTTACGCACCTATGCCCTATCCCTGAGCCTCCCCTTCATCCACACATAATCATTACCCTGTACCTAACAGTAGCCCAAACCCTAACATTAAACCATAACCCTAAACTTAAATGTGACCATATCCTCCACCTCCACCTGACCCTAAATCGAACCCTAGACCCTTCTTGCACCCACACCTCACTCTTAGGGTAAAGATAAACTTAACCCTACACCTAACCCTAACCCCTCACCCTAATTCAACCCAAAACTATAATTTCACCCTAGGTCTAATCCTAAACCGAACCCTCACCCTAATTCTTACTCCTTACTTCTGACCTGGGCTGTGAATCCAAAAGCCTTATCCTGAATTCCAAAAGCCCTGAACCTGAACCCTAAATCCTGAACACAAACACAAACCTTTACACCTGAACCCTAACCCTAACCCTTTATCATGAACCCCTGAATGTGAATCAGACCCCTAACCCTGACACCTGAACCAGACCTTTAGGAATCAAAAGAAACAACCATGTCCTGTTCAAGCCCCGGTTGCATATTCTAAAGGCCTGCTGCAGAATCATCATATACATCCTTAGATCTACTCGATTGCCAAGTGGCTCTCTGGTTAGTACCACATTGGTTACAATAGAAAGGAAATGATTCCTGTGGAATGAATTTCTGTTCCTACAGGGCTAGCTAGAAGCCTGGTCAATTGCACTGTTTTTCTGCTTGTGAGTGTGCTTTTTCTTCTATACCTAACCCTAAATTGCACCGTAACCCTAATCTGAAACTGTAACCCAAACTATAACAGTAACCATATCCTACCCATACAACCAAAATGAAAAATAACCCTACCCCTACCAATAAGCCTAGCTCCTCAACCCTACCCTGAACTTCACTCACACATTACCACAAACCTAAACCTAAACCAAAACCTTAACATTAAACCCAAAACCTTATTCTAATCATAATCATATTGTAACTGGACACTTAATAAGAAACCTAATACTACCCAGACCACTACACTGTCACTGTCATCATCACCCACACTGAACCATAAACCTAAAAGTAAAACTAGCCCTAACTCTAATATTAAACACTTACCCTAAGTATAACTGTAACCATATCCTCACCCTACACTTAACCTTTAACTAAAACCTAACCATAACTCTGGTGCCTCAGCCTAACCCCTTACCCTCAACCTCACCTTCATCCACACTTTACCATAACCCAAAATCACAACCTAACCTCAGCCCTGACACTGAACACAAAACCTAACTCAACCGTAGCCTTATCCTCAGCATACACTTAAACCAAACACTATCCCTATCCTGGCTTCTTACCCTCATACCTCACCCTCAGCTTCACCTTTACCCACACTCTACTGTAATCTGAAACCTAAACCAACCCTGATCACTAAACCTAAGTCTAACTGTAACCATATCCTCACTCTAGACCTCAAGCTAACCCTAAACCTAACCCTAGCCTTAAGACTAACCCCAAATGCTCACATTCACTCACCCGGAACGGTAACCCTAAACAGAAATCGAATTTCAACCCTCACCCTAAACCCAAATCCTAATTCTAACCCTAACTGTAACTTCATCCTTAACATAATACTACATGAAGCCTACCCCTACCTGTACCCAGAACTCTCCACCCTCACCATCAATGTCATCTTCACCCACACCGAACTATAACTCTAAACTGAAAACTAGTCATCACTCTGCCATTAAACCCTAACCCTAAGTCTAAGTGTAATCATGTCCTAAACCTACACTGAACCTGAACCTAAACCTAAACCTTGCTGGGAATCTTCAGCTCTCACCTTTCCCACACATTCACCCATAACTAACTGTAAACTGCATCCAAAACCTAACCCTAACCATAACAATGAATCCTGAACATAATTCTGTTACCATATCTTCACTCTACACCCAAAACAAAACCTAACCCTACCCCAACCATTATGCCCAATTCCTCAACCTTGACGTCACCTTCATCCACATGTAACCATAACCCTAAACCTAAACCAAACTCTTAACATTAAACCTGCAACCTAACAGTAAACATAACCATGTTCTCACTCAACACCTAACAAGGACCCTAACCCCTCCACCCTCACTCTCACCTTCATCTTCACCCACCAACTTCACACTTTACCATAACACCAAACACAATCCTAACCCCAACCTTAACACTGAAACCTTAAGTCTAACCATAACTCTATCCTCTACCTAAACCTATCGTGATCATTATACCTAACCCTAGCCCTAAGACTAACCCCGAAGTCTCACCCTCACTCACTTAAAATGGTGATCCTAAACATAAATCTAATGCCAACCCTCACCCAAACCCCAAATCATAACTCTAACCCTAAATTTAACTTTATTTAAATATTAATAGTACACTTTACCCTAACTCTAACCCTAACCAAACCCCTCCAACTTCACTGACAATCTCATCTTCAACCACACCTAAATGTAACCTAAAACTAAATGTAACCTAAAACTAACTATAACCTTAACATTAAACCCTAACCCTTAGTCTAACTGTAACCATATTCTCAACCTCCACGTAACCCTATCTTTAACTATAGATCTAACCCTTCTTTCACTTACACCTCACTGTTAGGGTTAAGTTTTTCTTAACCCTATGCCTAATCCTAACACCTCACCCTAACTCAATCCAAAACTACAAATTCACCCTAAACCTAACCGTAACCCTAATCCTAATCCTTAACCCTTACCTGGGCATCGAATCCCTAGTGCTGAAATCCAAAAGCCCCGATCCTGAATGCTAAACCTTGAATATTAACCCAAACCCTTACCTTATCACCACACCTAATCATGATCACTTACCCTGAAACTGAACCTGAACCCTTGAACATGAATCTGACCACTAACCCTGAACCCTGGACTCGAACTGTTGACTGTCACCTGGATGTTGGGGTCTGAGGGTTGCCTTTGAGGTTTTGGAGCAATGCAAAGAACAAAGAAAGCAGTGGGGGTCCTCATGGAGGGTGCTGAAAAGAGGCCACCTTATTCTTCATAAAGCTGTACTTACACTGTTATACTGCTAATTCATGGTTACATAAGTATTTAAGACATCCATGTTTATGGCCTTCATGGCCAGGTGTCTGGCCTTCAAGACCCTTATCTATCTCCTTTCACATGGGTACAAAATGTTGTGTTTTCAGGTTTCTCAAGGCCAGACATATCTGGCTCCATACAAGGCCAGACATGTTTAGGGTTAAGCATAAGACAGCTGTCCTCATAGAATGTTAGAGAAAGTGGAGGTGGTGGGCGTTCCCTACATCCCACCCCTTTCTATAGGACAGGAGCCATCTGCTTCTTCCTTTCACACAAAGCAAAGTTATGTGCCCAGAGCCCACAGAAACAATATAAAGAACAAGAACAGACAAGGAGGCCACATGCCCTAGTGACCACTATGGTTAAGAACCCTCACCAAGTGGTACCAAACTGAGACCACCAAGTAGACAGGGAGTCTTGAGACAAGGCTTGTATCTGAGGCACTTCATCATCCACTTCCTGAAGTGTGGTGTGTATTTGCTGGTGCTCTGGGATATAAACACAGCAGTCAGTGTGCAGTAAAGCACAGGTTCTCCCTTGTGCAGCTGTGAGTATATCCAGAGCCATTGTTTTGTAAAATAAACTTCCACATTTGGGTGACTTCATCTATCAATAGGGCTAATGAGGACCTTGCTACATTCAAGGCATGAGCAACATGGTGTGCCAGGGCTTCTATTTGTAATTCTACATCTATAGTGCCAGTTCCTTGAAGGAAGATAGTCAGGGGGTAAAACCACCATGCCATCAGTTTGGGAAAATTCCAATGGGAATATACAGCATCCCAATTATGTGTGGGCTGCAGCCAGGTTTGTAGTATCTGTCCTGATATGTATGGGTGACCCCAAGCACAACGCCCTGTCCAATTTGCAGGGAGATAGGACCATCCATATTCCCCACATATCCAAATGTTTTCTCCAAGGAGGGGGTCAGTCAGAATAGTGCCCACATGGGCACAACCATCCCACCAGCCACAGTTCTCTGGGTAACCAGCAAACCATGCAATTGGGTAGGGAAACCTGCTGTTCAATGCAAAGCAGAGATATGGTTTGCAAGGTTACACATATACTAGACATCCATCCCCACCCATTATAAATGGTACCCTCCCCAAGCAGAGTGTGTACTGATTGTTGGATCAACTGCTCAGTTGTGTGCTGTTTTGCTTCACCTTTGGCATCACTGTGATTCCATGCTCGAAGTCATTCCCACATGGACAGGTTGGCAGGAGCAATTTTCCATGGAAATCAGGCAGTGAGTTCCGTAGGCAGTTCTATACACACCCAGCAATGGGAGACATTATGTACCTGGGCAAAAGTGTGGGCCCATGCCACCATACTATTGCTGTCAACCTGGGCAGAAAGAGCAGACAAAGACACCATCAATGCCAAGCCCCAGTTCTCCAGGAGGATACAAGCTACCTTGTCATCTTGTGACAAAACAGTGGCTGCCAGGGGCAGTTTTCCTGGTCTGTAATTCCTGACCAGAGTGCCTAGACACTGGCAGAGCATCAGGTTCAGCCTTCAACAGAAATTGTGGTACTGGCCACACTCACCTGACCAAAGTCCCTGTCAGTATGGCTGGTGCCTACTCTGGCAAGGAAGCAGTCAGTTTAAAAGGCCACTTCCTTATCCATGGGGTAATAGTAACCCATGGGTCAGCCCCTCCCCCCATACCTCATACAACGGGATCCATGGATGTCCTTCAAGCACCATGGTCCATGGCCATGTCCACTCCTCTGTATGGCCAGGAGACAGTGTATGTGGGGCAGGAAGGAGCAATGTTTCTTCCAGAAACTGTGGCTGCAACTCACTGGGGCCTTGTTTCAAATATTTCAAGACATATGGGTGAGCCGCCAACAACCTCTTTATGGGACTTTCCCCAGTTTTCCTTGGTTGCTCCTTCAGCAAGTGTACTGCTATGGGTAAGTGCTTCATCCACTGCATCCATCCTAAATGTTTCAATTCATCCTTTAACAGCCCACTATACCTTTCTATCATTCCAGCTGCTTGAAGTTGATAAGGCACATGTAATTGCCATACAATGTCATGTTGTTGAGCCCATTCTTGTATCTCCTGTCTTGTAAAGTGGTTCCTTCAGTCACTGTTGACCATTAATGGATGCCCATAACTGGCACATAAGTGCTCCAAGGCCTGTTTAGTAGTGTGTTGGGTAGCGTGGGCCATGGGATGGGCAAAACCCAATCCTGTAGCCATGTCCACTGCTGTGAATGCATATTTACATTTCTGATTACTGGGCAAGGGCCCTATGTAATTTACTTGCCACAGCTATAGGATTCTGCTGGGTGGCGGAGCTGTCCCTCTCGCATCAACAATGTGGGTAAAAGTGAGTGCACTGAGTGCATGCTTGTACCACTTGTTTCGGATCAGCAAATGTCAGCAGAATATGCCAGCTCTGTGCAACTTTACACACGGTCCTAGGGCCCACATGCCCCAGTTTATTGTGCAACCATGGCCCCATGTCCATAGGGGGCAGTTCCTGGAGCATATGAGCCCTGTCCAAGGTGACAGCCATGTCATTCCCAGGGCTTAATGCTGGGCACTGTCCTGACATGATATATCAAGGCACCTTCCTTTAACCCACGGGTCCACAGGTCCTTCCACATCATTTGTCCTCACAGAGGGCGATGGCCTATTTCCTAGTCCTGCACTGCCCACTGAGGCAACCAGACAGTGAGGCCACAAAACACAGCCCCAATTATTAGTGCAAATGGTTATCTGACCTGATTCCCTAGTCAAAAGAAGCCACATTACCCATAATTCAGCCCATTGGCTGGATTGCCCTCCCCAGACTCATACCAGAACTTTTCCTATAAGGGCTGAATGGCGATGGCCACCCATGTTGGTGGGTGGCCCTTTGCAGATCCATCTGTATACCAGGCCTCTGCTGGTGGCATCCCTGTTTCCTCCTCATAGGGGCTTACCAGGTGCTTTCACAGTCAGTAAGGTGGGTGTGGGTTCAACTGCAAAGGTTACCAGTCCCAGGACTTGCTGCAATTCCTGTGAGAGAGGGCTTTTGGGGAATCCAGCCCATAGTTCTAAATAAATAGGGTCCCCACTTGGTCAGGGTGGCTGTCTGGGTAACCCCAGTCTGGGGAGCTGTAGGCCAGGCTAACACCCACCCCTCAATTGGGAGGGCAGTAATCACCTGTACTGCTTGCAATCCCATGATTTCTTCAGTAGCCAGTAAGGCAGCATACACTGCTGCCAGCTGTTTTCCCAACAGTGAATAGTGAATTTCATCTCCCTTCCACAACTGAGACCAAAATCCTATTGGGTATTTGTGGGCCCTATGCTTCTGCCATAATCCCCACCCATACCCATCTGTGCTGGTAGACAACATCAACAGGAATGGTATGGAAGGGTCAGTGAGTCATAGCATCTTCACATGAGCCACTGCTCTTTTTGTCTCAGCAAAAGCCTTTTCTACCTCTGGCATCCAGTTCCACATTTCCCTTCACTTTATAAGGTGATCAGTAGCTTCAACATCATGGCTAAGTGAGAGATAAACATTCTTCAATAACCCAGCAAGCCCACATATGTTTGTAGCTGCTTAACAGTTTCTGAATGGGGATACTGTTATATTTTATCAATCACTGCTTCAGGTATACTTTTGTCTTACCTGACCAGACAACACCCAAGAACTTGACAGAATAACCAGGTCCCTGCACCTTGTCTTCATTAATGACCCATCCCCACCCCTGGAGGGCCTGGTGCAAACTGCGAGCCGCAGCCTCTAGATCTGGAAGAGAATAAGATGTAAACATTATATCATCTATATAATGGAACACTTGAACTGAGGATGGATGGGACCTGGTGGCCAGGTCACTAGCCACCAGGCCGTGACACAAAGTAAGACTGTGCAAGTATCCTCATGGGAGGACAGTGAATGTCCACTGCAAGCCTTCCCACATGAAGACAAACTTATCCTGGCTTTCTGGTGCAATGTCAATGGAAAAGAAGGCATTAGCCAAGTCCAACACAAAGTGGTAAATCCTCAAAGTCACAGTCAGTTTATCCATCAGGGCAGTAATGTTCAGTACTCCAGCATGCAGAGAGGGGGTCACTTTGTTTAGTTCCTGATTGTCTTACCAATGGGTTTCAGTCCTGGGCAAGTTCACTATGGATTCAGTGTGACCAAAGAAAATGACAGCAAAATGATCTTTGCGGTGAAAGGGTTTATTACCTGGCTTGTTCTCCCTGTGGTAGGTCAAGCACTAGCGCCTCTGCACCTGCCCAGAGCACTGGGTGGAGCTCTTTATATAGAGTCAACAGCAACATATTTCCCACACGTGTGTAGTGAGCTAGCCAACCAGGTGAGAATCCTGGCAACAGGAACTTTCATTTTATCCACACTGATATTCCATTGTCACTCTCCAAGTGCCATCAGGCTTTTTCACAGACCACACAGGCAAATTCAATGGGATGTGTGCTGGGTGGATGCTTCCTCCAACCACAAAATGGTTTGGCTGATTTCCTCCTGTCCGTGGAGCAGCTGGTATTATTTAATGTTCACTATGCAGGTGGCTTTTGGCAACACCAAAGGTGTGTGGTGGGGATCACCTTGCCGTACTGTTTTCACAATACACACATGCAACTGAAACTCTCCCAGAGTCATTTGCATTGTTAGACCCTGCAGCACAGCCACCCGTAGAATGTATGCTGCTATCAGAGATACATAAACCACATACTGATGTGGGGGCAAGCGTCCAAATCCCAAAGTCAGAGTCACTCCCTGCATCCACACTGTTTGTTGACCATATCCATCTATGACTGCAGAGGGGCCCCGGAATCTATCTGGGTTGCCATGGAGGGTGGAGTCAGCACCTGTATCCACCAGCGCCAACACCCACTCTACATTCTGTGGAAACCAGTGAATGGTGACCTCAACATATGGCCTCCAGTCCTCTGGTGTCCCAGTATACCAGGTACCTTGGCCCCAACCCTAGTTGGGGAGGAAATCACTCAGTGTGTAAGGCACGAGTTCCTGGTCCGCCACAGCACTCGCCTGCACCTGCTTCGGGGGCAGTGGCTGATAGCATTGGTCTGGATGCAACTGTTTCCATAGTCCCATCAATACCTCTAAGGGATGTCCATCAAGCTTTTCTTGAGCCAGACTGGCAGCTAAAAGGTCAGTCCATAACTGTCTGTGGCTCACTTTCAGTGGTCCTACTGCAGTCGTCCCCAGCACTGTTTTCACCACGGCTGTTTTATTTTCTTTTCCTCATGCTGCTTCACCACAGTAGTTCTCACTTTTGTCAGTTGAGGTCACTTTACTTCCATGTCTTTCAAGCAAGCCAACACCAACACTGCTTCATATATTGGGTGGTCAGTGTATGGTGCTAGCAACACAGTGAGAGTTCCAAAGGGACCTGCAGGACCATTGGCTAGAACAAGATCTTTCATATGAGATGTTAACAGTTCTTTATCTAGACTGCGGTAATAGCGAGCCTACATCATCAGCCTCATGCCCATTTCACAGAGCACATGCACCAACTCCAGGTATGTGCTCCACTTTGTTATGTGTTCCAGCATGTCCCCTGAGGTGTCCCACATTGCCTTTGCTGCAGCCATTACCAATTAATCAGGGTCTTATTGCCAGCATGTGGATCTGTGCACCTAATGCCCTGCAATATGTGCCACATAGAAGTCACGGCTGTTATGTTGGTGAGTTGCAACATATCAGAGGGTGAGAGTTCAGTATTCTCAGTGCTCACATCCCACAGCTGCAACGGCCAGGCAGGCACAGATTTCCCCAAATGTTGCTTACACTGCTTGGCCAAATCCTGCAATTCCATGGCCATATATGTTGTGTATGTCATTTGCCAGGCAGCTATTTGTAAGCCACCTGACTGCCCCGCTGCATCTATGGGTTCTTGTATCTCCATGGGTTGATGCACAATAGGGCAAGCATGCAAAACCAATGGTTCTGTGCTCACTCAGGGCTTTCCACACATGACGCAGGGCAGTACTCACTGACCCCCATCACATATGCTGGGCAGCCACCAACCATTGCTCCAAGTCTTCCTCCTTCCATTAGAAACTCTGCACTCACTGCTTCAACTCTGCAGTTTCACAAGTGGCATAGTCATGATTGTCAGGGGCACCCATGCCACTTGCCCTGCTGATTGTTGGCAGACTGGAGGGACTAGGGACTCTAGCATCTTCAATGCCATTTGTATAGCCTCAGGGGTCACATGTATGGACTGTCAGTCTTCTGGCAACACCCAAGCAGTCAAGTATGCTGCCACTGGGTACCAAATAGAGGCTGGGGTCAACATCTCTTACACCCACCCTTCCATGTCCAGTGAGGCTGAAGGAACAGTGCTTTCATGGCCACCTACCTCATCCTGCTCACAGCACCAGTGTCAGGGTCTAGCGGTTGCCTTTGAGGTTTTGTGACAATGTGAAGAGCAAAGAAGGCAGTGGGAATCATCATGGAGGGTGCTCAAGAGGCAACCTCATTCTGCATAAAGCTGTACTTCCTATATTGCTAATTCATGGTTACATAAGTGTTTAAGACATGAATGTTTCTGGCGTTCATGACCAGGTGTCTGGCATTCAGGCCCTTATCTAGCTCCTTTCCCATGGGTACAGCACACTGTATTTTCAGGTTTCTCAAGGTCAGACACATTTGGCTCCTTACAAGGCCAGAGACATTTAGGATTAAGCAGAAGACAGCTGTCTTCATAGAAGAGTAGGGAATGTGGAGGGTGGGGGCTTCCCTACACAGGAATTCTTGACCCAGACCTTTAGGAATCAAAAGAAACAACCATGTCTTCTTGTTCAAGTCCTTGTTGCATATGTTAAAGTGCTGCTGCAGAATCATTTACTCCCTTAGATCTGCTCCTTAGGTGCATGGATTTCTGGTTAGTCCCACCTTGATGCACATGATATCCTTGAGGGACATTTGTATTAACAGAAAGGAAATTATTCCCAGGGACTGAGCCACTGTTACTACAGTACTAGGTAGAAGCCTGGTGAATTGCACTGTTTTGCTGCTTGTGACTGTGCTTCTCCTTCTAATCCTAACCCTAAACCACACCATAACAATAACCCAATCTCTAACAGTAACCATATCATCCTCCTACACCCAAAACAAAACCTAACACTACCCCTAATGTTATGTCTAACTCCTCAACCCAGCCCTCACTTTCACCCACACATAACCATAACCCTAAACCTATACCAAACCATTAACATTAAACCCACAACCTAACTCTAACCATAACCATGCTCTCATCCAATACCTAACATGATCCCTAACCCTACCGAGACACCTCTGCCCTCACCATCACTCTCATCTTCACCCGCACTAATGGTAACCCTAAACCTAAACCTCGCCCTATCCCTAACGTTAAATCCTTACCCTAAGTCTAACATTAACCATATCTTCACGCTATGCTTAACCTTAAACCTAACCCTAACCCTTAAATTGGCCTCTCATGCTCACCCCTCACCCTCACACTTTACTGTAACCTGAACACTAAACCTAACACTGAACCCAAAACCTAACTCTAACCTTAATCATATCCTCACCATACACTTAACCCTTAACCTAACATTAACCCTGCCCAGTAACCCTAACCCCTTACCCTAACCTTCACCCACACTTTACCTTAACCCAAAACCTAAATCTAACCCCAATACTAACACTGAACGCTAAACATAATTCTAACTGTAACCATATTTTCACCCTACAATTTATGCTAATCCTAACACTAACCCTGTCCTAAGACTAACCCCAAACCACCACCCTTACTCACTTTACTCACTTGGAAAGATAACCCTAAACCTAACCCTAATGCTAACCAACAACCTAAGCCCAATTTCTAACTCTAACTCTAACTCTAACTCTAACTTCATCCTAAACCTAACCATAAACCTAACCCATTCCCTAACCCTACCCATAACCCTGCACCTAACCCATCACTTCATCTTTACCCATACCTAGCCATAACCAAGAACCTAACTCTAGCCCTAACCCTAACATTAAACCCTAAGCCTATGCTGAAATGTACCCATGTCCTCCACCTTCACCTAGTCCTTCTCCTAACCCTAACTCTAACCCTAGACCCTAACCCTTCTTTAACCCACAGCTCACTGTTAGGCTAAAGATAAGCTTAACCCTAGGAAAGAATAAATTATAAACTATCTTTGCAAATAATGTAATCTTATATAGAGAAAATGGAATTCAGTAAAAACTACAAGAACCAATAAACTAGCCTAGCAATAAACTAGTTGCAGGATGTAATATATATGTTATTTCTGTACATGAGCAGTGAACATTCTGAATGTGAAAATAAAAAATAATTTACCCCTTTATACTATTTAATAAAATACCTAGGATTAATGTGACAAAAGAAATGTAAAATTTACACTTTAATACAATGAAACATCTTTGAAGGAAACTAAAAACTAATAAAAAATGAAGGGTAGCCAATGTTTGTGGATCAGAATACTTATTAAAAATGTGACAATGTTCAGCAAATGTATTCAAATGCAATATGTACCAAAACCTAGTTGTTCTTTTCTTCCAGAAGTTAACTAGCTGACCTCATATTCATATGAAAATAAGAGATTCAGAATAACCAAAATAATATTGATGAAGAATAAAGTTGGAGGACTCTCACTTCCAGTTTGAAATTTTATTATAAAGCTATAGTGATAGTGTCATATTAGCATGAAGATAAACAGAGATAAAGGGAATAGAATTGAGAATCTAGAATAAGTCCATATATTTATAGTCAATTAATTTTAGACTTTTGACAAGGATTCCAAGACAATTCAATGGGGAAAAATAAACTTTTCAACAGTGATGCTAGGTGCTAGGACAAAGGAAAACAATAAATCTGGCTGCCTTCCTCACGCCATAAACACAGATTAGTTCAAAATGTATTATAGGACAATATGTAAGAACAAAAACTATGAAATTCTTAGAAAGAAGTATAGTAATGATTTTGGATTGGGCAAAGTCTTAGATATGACAACAAAAGTACAACTGATGAAAGGAAACAAGATAAATAAGACTTTATCAAAATTAAAATATGTTATGTTGCAAGTAATGCTATCTAAAGTGTAATACCACCACCCATTGGAAGAAAACACCTACAAATCATATTACCTGATAAAGGACTTGTACATAAAATAAAAGCTAGTAAGAACACTTGGAACTTAGAAAAGAATAATTGAAAATGTGCAAATGATCTGAAAATACATTTCTCCAATAATTATGTATATATGACCAATAAATACATGAAAAGATATTTAACACCAGGGAGAAGGAAATCAAAACCACTATAATATAACTTCATATTTACCAGAATATCTATTATTAAAAAGACAGATAATAACAAATGTCGGTGAGAATATGAAGAAATCAGAACCCTCATACATTGATGGTAGGATTGTAAAATAGTTTCTTTGGAAAACAATCTGATAGTTCTTCAAAAGGCTAAACAAAACTACCATATGACCCAGTAGTTCCACTCCTAGATACATACTCAAGTAAAATAAAAACATATTCACACAAAAACTGGCACCTATATATTCATAGCAGCATTTTCATTTAGCCTAAAAGTAGACATCCAAATGTTGATAAACTGATACATGGATAAATAAAATGTGGTATATCCACACAATGGACTATAACTGGGCCATAAGAATGAATGAAATATTCATATATGAATGGCATGGATGACCCTTGAAAATATACTAAGTTAAAGAAGTCAGAAAAGCTTATGTATTATATGATTCAATTTATTCAAATTTTCAAAAAGGCTAATCTATAGCTAGAAAAAGTAGATTAGTGGTTGTATAAGTTTAAGAAGGATTTATGTGGAAATGTGACTGCTGATGAGTACTAGAAGCTTTTAGGGTGATGAAAATGTTCTAAAATTGATTTTGGTAATGGCTGTATAACACTGTGAATGTACTAAAAATCACTGATTTGCCCACTTAAAATGGGTGAATGGTATGGACTTAATTATATCTCAATAGAACTATTACATATCAGTGTAAAAAATACCTGTCTTAAATCCTGATAGAACCTAGGAGTGAATCCCTTCGAGTCTCTCCTGTAAGAGAATTTCAATAACTCCTTGAAACTTTGTGTCAAGGTTAGGGTGCTAGAGTTTAGCTGAATTCTAGAATTATACATTGGAAAAGGAGGTTTAAGACTTCAGAGCCATTTTCTCCCTCTTAATTTGATCCACATTTCCCTATATGTGTGTGCATATGTTCACATGTGCGTGGACCTCACTGTGTCCAGTGAAAATGTCCAAAAAGATAACATGGCAGGAAAAGAGGAATATGCAACAATATATGCCTATTTTGCAAGCATTTTACTTGGAGATAATAGATATAAGAAAAAATATCCAACTAAGTAGAACAGCAGAGTAGAAATGGAACACTGATGACACAGTGAAGCTACTGAAAGAGTTCCACCACATATCAACCTTAATATTCAGTTGGGAAACCAATGATCTTCTTACTAGGTTATTGTTAGGTAAATATTCTGATACTAGGCAATGAAAGAGATCTTAACTGATACAGAGCCAATGTATTCACGTTCATCTTTGTAGGTAGGTTAATGAAAATAGTTGATCATCCTAAACAATTTCAAATGATCTTGATGTTTGCATCTTATAGATAATATTAGAGACTCTATTATCTTGAACTAATTAAAAATGTGATTTATTGAAGTAACTTTAAAGTAGTCACAAACAATGAAAGTCTTACATTTGGTCAAATTTCTAATCTGTTTTTAATAATTCAGGATTATTATTGTTTCTAATTAGTTTATGTTCTTGTATCCACTCAGAGTAGCTTTCAAAAAAATAATAAATAATAAAGTAATTATCGACTTCTGGGAAGATGGCGGCGTGAGCAGGGCAGCAGAAATCTCCTCCCAAAACTATATGTATATCTATGAAAATACAGCAAATACAACTATTCCTAAAAGAGAGATCAGAATACACAGGAAAGCACACAGTGTGCAGCTACATGTGAGAGGACATGGCACCCCGTGAGGCAGGTAAGATACGGAGCCGCGACCCAGTGGGACCTGAGTACTCACCCACCACAGGGCACCCACAGTAGGACAAGATTCAGAGCTGGGAGTGAGTGGAAGTACACCCAGCGAAATAACAAGCCCCGGTGATCTGTGCGGGGAGCGCTGACACACATCGCGTGGTGTAGCGGACATTGAAGAGACAGAGGGGCAGGATCTGAGTGGGGAAGCACCCGGGTGCTTGCAGCCACTCCTGGGAAGGAAAAAAAAAGAAAAGAAAACCACGCACTTTTTTCAGCATCTTAAAGAGACAGGAGCCAAGCAGAGAAGCCAGATCGCCTTGGCACACTCAGTCCAGCAGGCTGGGAGTCCTGGGGAGTTTCGGACCCCTTAGCTGGTGAGTGGGAAAGGGTGGCCGCACCTAGGCTTCCCACGGAGACCAACAGCCTCCCATTCGTTCCCACCCTGGCCAGAGTTTGAAAGGGCCCTGCTGAGCGGCACAGCCACAGCTGCAGAATAGTGGAGCAACAGCGCCACCTACAGCATCCCCACAGAATCTACTCCTGGTGGGCGTTTTTTTTTTTGGTTTGTTTTTGTTTTGTTTTGTTCTTTGTTTTTTGTTTTTTCGTCTCTTTCTTTTTTTCTTTTCTATTTCTTTTTTTTCTCTTTTTCTTTTTAAAGTCTTAAAGAGCGCAGATGACATACATGGCAACTACCAGTGACCACTCCTATAGCCATGAAAAGACAGAGGAATATGATCCAGACTAAGATCAACCAGACAACTCCAGAGAGGAAGCCTGAAGGGATGGAAATGCAGTCTTCCTGAATAAGAATTCAGAACAAAAGTCATAACCATGCTGATGGATCTACAGAGAAATGTGCAAGAGCTGAGGGAGGAAGTGAGGGAAGTGAGGAAAGACAATGCAGAAATCAGACAAGCAATCCATGGGCTTAAGAGCAGACTGGATGAGATGCAAGAGACTGTTAATGGAACAGAAATGAGAGAACAGGAATACAGAGAAGTTGAGGCAAAGAGAGATAAAAGGATCTCTAGGAATGAAAGAATATTAAAAGAACTATATGACCAATCCAAACGGAACAATATTCGCATTATAGGAGTACCAGAGGAAAAAGAGAGAGAAAAAGGGATAGAAAGTGTCTTTGAAGAAATAATTGATGAAAACTTTCCCACACTGGGGAAGGAAATAGTCTCGCAGTCCACGGAAGCCCACAGATTTCCCAACACAAGGGACCCAAGGAAGACAACACCAAGACACATAATAATTAAAATGGCAAAGATCAAAGATAAAGACAGAGTATTAAAGGCAGCTACAGAGAGAAAAAAGATCACCTACAAAGGAAAACCTATCAGACAATCATCAGACTTCTCAACAGAAACCTTACAGGCCAGAAAAGAATGGCATGATATATTTAACGTAATGGAACAGAAGGGCCTCGAATCAAAAATATTGTATCCACCACGATTATGATTTAAATATGACGGAGGGATTATACAATTTCCAGACAAACGAAAGTTGAGAGAGTTTGCCTCTCATAAGCCACCACTGCAGGATATCCTAAATGGACTTCTCTAGAGAGAAGCACTCCTAAGGCTAAAAAGATGTCACCAGAGAAAATAAAATCATAGCAAAGAAAGCAGACCATCCAAATACTAACTAAAGGCAAAGAATAAAACACCTAGTATATAAAGAATGGAGGAGGAAGAATAAGAAGGGAGAGAAATAAAGAAACATCAGACAGTGTTTACAATAACTTAACAAGAAAATTAAGTTAGATTGTTAGACAGTAAAGAAGCAACCCTTGAACCTTTGGTAACCATAAATCTAAAGCCAGCAATGGCAAAAAGTATATATCTATCCTAATCACCCTAAATGTAAATGGACTGAATGCACCAATCAAAAGACACAGAGTAACAGAATGGATAAAAAAGCAAGACCCATCTATATGCTGCTTATAAGAGACTCACCTCAAACCCAAAGATACACAAAGACTAAAAGTGAAGGGATGGAAAAAGATATTTCATGCAAACAACAGAGAGAAAAAAGCAGGTGTTGCAGTACTTCTTTCAGACAAAATAGATTTCAAAATGAAGAAAGTTGCAAGAGATAAAGAAGGACATTACATAATGATAAAGGGGTCAGTCCAACAAGAAGATATAACCATTATAAATATATATTCACCCAACACAGGAGCGCCAGCATATGTGAAACAAATACTAACAGAATTAAAGGAGGAAATAGACAGCAATGCATTCATTTTAGGAGACTTCAACACACCACTCACTCCAAAGGACAGATCAACCAGAGAATAAGTAAAGACACAGAGGCACTGAACAACACACTAGAACAGATGGACCTAACAGACATCTACAGAACTCTGCACCCAAAAGCAGCAGGATACACATTCTTCTCAAGTGCACATGGAACATTTTCCAGAATAGACCACATACTAGGCCACAAAAGGAACATCAGTAAATTCAAAAATATTGAAATCCTACCAACCAGCTTCTCAGATTACAAAGGTATAAGACTAAAAATAAATTTTAGAAAGAAACCAAAAAGGCTCACAAATACATGGAGACTTAACAACATTCTCCTAATTAATCAATGTGTTAATGACCAAATCAAAACAGAAATCAAAGAATATATGGAGACTAATGACAACAACAATACAAAGCCACAACTTCTGCGGGACGCAGCAAAGGCAGTTCAAAGAGGAAGGTATATTGCAATTCAGGCCTATTTAAAGAAAGAACATTCCCAAATGAATAGCCTAAAGACACAATTACTGAAATTGTAAAAACAACAACAAATGAGACCCAAAGTCACCAGAAGGAGGGACATAATAAAGATCAGAGAAGAAATAAATAAAATTGAGAAAATAAAACAATAGAAAAAATCAATGAAAACAAGAGCTGGTTCTTTGAAAAAATTAAACAAAATAGATAAACCCCTAGCCAGACTCATTAAGAGAAAAAGAGAATCTACACATAAACAGAATCAGAAATGGAAAGGAAAAATCATGACGGACCCCAGAGAAATACAAAGAATTATAAAAGAATATTATGAGAATCTATAGGCTAACAAGCTGGAAAACCCAGAAGAAATGTACAGTTTCTTAGAAAAGTACAACCTTCCAAGACTGACCAAGCAAGAAACAGAAAAACTAAACAGACCAATCACCAGCAATGAAATTGAAGCGGTAATCAAAAAACTACCCAAGACCAAAACCCCTGAACCAGATGGATTCACCTCTGAATTCTACCAGACATATAGAGAAGAAATAACACCCATTCTCCTTAAAGTTTTCCAAAAAATAGAAGGGGAGGGAATACTTCCAATTCATTCTATGAAGCCAGCATCACTTGAATAGCAAAACCTGGTAAAGACCTCACCAAAAAAAAAAAACTACTGACCAATATCCCTGATGAAAACAGATGCAAAAATATTCAACAACATATTAGCAAACCGAATTCAAAAATACATCAAGAGGATCATACACCATGATCAAGCGGGATTCATCCCAGGGATGCAAGGATGGTACAACATTCGAAAATCCATCAACATCATCCACCACATCAATAAAAAGAAGAACAAAAACCACATGATCATCTCCATAGATGCTGAAAAAGCATTTGACAAAATTCAGCATCCATTCATGATTAAAACTCTCAGCAAAATGGGTATAGAGGGCAAGTACCTCAACATCATAAAGGCATATATGACAAACCCACAGCTAACATCATACTGAACAGCGAGACGCTGAAAGCTTTTCATCTAAGATCGGGAACAAGACAGGGATGCCCACTCTCTCCACTGTTATTCAACATAGTACTGGAGGTCCTAGCCACAGCAATCAGACAAAACAAAGACATACAAGGCATCCAGATTGGTAAAGAAGAAGTCAAATTGTCACTATTTGCAGATGACATGATATTTTACATAAAAAAACCTAACGACTCCACTCCAAAACTACTAGAACTAATATCTGAATTCAGCAAAGTTGCAGGATACAAAATTAACAGACAGAAATATGTTGCTTTCCTATACACTAACAATGAACTAACACAAACAGAAATCAGAAAAACAATTCCATTCACAATTGCATCAAAAAGAGTAAACCTAATGTAGGAAGTGAAAGACCTGTACTCTGAAAACTACAAGACACTCCTAAGAGAAGTTAAAGAGGACACTAATAAATGGAAATGCATCCCATGCTCTTGGCTACGAAGAATATATATTGACAAAATGACTATACTTCCTAAAGCAATCTACAGATTCAAGGCAATCCCTATCAAACTACCAACAGCTTTCTTCAATGAACTCGAACAAATAATTCTAAAATTCATATGGAACCACAAAAGACCCTGAATAGCCAAAGCACTGCTGAGTAGGAGGAATAAAACAGGGGGAATCATGCTCCCTGACTTCAAGCTCTACTACAAAGCCACAGTAATCAAGACAATTTGGTACTTGCACGAAAACAGACCCACAGACCAGTGGAACAGAATAGAAAATCCAAACATTAACCCAAACATATACAGTCAATTAATATTTGATAAAGGAGCCTTGGATATACAATGGGGAGATGACAGCCTCCTCAGCAGCTGGTGTTGAAAAACTGGACAGCTACATGTAAGAGAATGAAACTGGACTACTGTCTAGCCCCATACTCAAAGGCAAACTCAGGGTGGATCAAAGACCTGAATGTAAGTCATGAAACCATAAAACTCTTAGAAAAAGACATAGGCAAAAATCTCTTGGACATAAACATGAGCGACTTCTTCATGAACATATCTCCCCGAGCAAGGGAAACAAAATCAAAAATGAACAAGTGGGACTATATCAAGCTGAAAAGCTTCTGTACAACAAAGGACACCATCATTAGAACAAAGAGATCCTACAGTATGGGAGAATATATTCATAAATGACGTATCTGATAAGGGGTTGACATCTAAAATATATAAAGAACTCAGGCACCTTAACAAACAAAAAGCAAATAGGTCAATTAAGAAATGGGCAGAGGACATGAATAGACACTTCTCTAAAGAAGAAATTCAGATGGCCAACAGGCACATGAAAAGATGCTCCACATCGCTAATCATCAGAGAAATGCAGATTAAAACCACAATGAGATATCACCTCACACCAGTGAGAATGGCCAAGATCCAAAACAGAAACAACAACAAATGTTGGCGAGGATGTGGAGAAAAGGGAACCCTCCTACGCTGCTGGTGGGAATGCAAATTAGTTCAACCATTGTGGAAAGCAGTATGGAGGTTCCTCAAAAAACTGAAAATAGAAATATCATTTGACCCAGGAATTCCACTCCTAGGAATTTACCCTAAGACTGCAGCAGCCCAATTTGAAAAAGACATATGAACCCCTGTGTTTATCCCAGCACTATTTACAATAGCCACGAAATGGTAGCAACCTTAGTGTCCATCAGTAGATGAATGGATAAAGAAGAGTTGGTACATATACACAATGGAATATTATTCAGCCATGAGAAGAAGACAAATCCTACCATTTGCACGGAGCTAGAGGGTATTATGCTCAGTGAAATAAGCCAAGCCAAAAAAGACAAGTATCAAAAGATTTCACTCATATGTGGAGTATAAGAACAAAGAAAAAAACTGAAGGAACAAAACAGCGGCAGACTCACAGAGCCCAAGAACCGACTAATAGTTACCAAAGGGAAAGGGAGTGGGGAAGATGGGTGGCAAGGGAGGGGTAAGAGAGAAAAGGGGCATTAGGATTAGCAGATGTAATGTTGGGGGGACATGGGGAGGGCTGTATGTTTCAGAGAAGACAAGTAGTGATTCTATGGCATCTCACTACGGTGATGGACAGTGACTGTAATGGGGTTGGTGGGGGGGACCTGATGAAGGGGGTAGTTTAATAACCATAATATTGCACACATAACTGTAGAATAATGATACCAAAATAATTAGAAAAAATAATAATAATAATAACTTTCAGTGTTATTAATAGCAAAATATGCTAATTACAGAAAGTTTGGAAACTGCAGGTAAGCATAAGAATAGCAATAAGAATTGTAACATTTAGAAGAGTTTTGATGATTTAATAAAATAAGCGGTAATCTCCAAAAAAAAATGTAATTATCCTCTAGGTCAGAATAAAATCTCACCTAGATTTGTGAACCATTATGTAATATATAAAAACAGAGTTGCTTTGATAGAAGACAGAAAGAGATATAGTACCATTTCTATATCTGATTTTTTCATTTTCCCTTGTGAAACAGTTAGCATGTCCTACAACACTTTACCCTAATTGAATTTACCTATCTTCTATTCATCCTCTGAAATCTACTTCAAACTTGTTCCCCAGTTGCAGGTAAAGTTCTACAGTGCAACATTTTACATAAAAAACAAGCAAGTTTCAGCTACCCATGTCATATATTTACATTATGGAGAAATATGTCAAATATAGTATAATATTGTTTGAAGCCTGCCTGACCTCTCATCTATACACCCTCTCTTGCCCTTGTCTTTCATAATTGCCCATAATGCTTGCCTATCATCTTGTGGCTTAAACATATTCATATAATGAACCAGTTCATACCTTCCCTCACTAGTAAATATAATCTAAAATAATTCACAAGAACTGAGTTCCTGATAATTCTTTAGGGATCAGTCCAACACAGTCAATGTGTAGTCCACCTTACTGGCCTCCTTTCTGGTCTCATACTTTTTTCTTCTTACTCCAAATACTTGCAGGGATTTGAGTTTGTCTTGAACCTCAGCGTAACTGATAGAGCTTGATTCCTTCACTAGTCCTTGTTATTACCTTCTGTAAATCTGAATTTTGATTCTCTTCAGCGGTGCTCACTTGAAACCCTTGAGACCATGTGAAAGATTTGAGTAGAGAACTGTTTGGACAACAAAATAATTTAGTAGACTTTGAATTCTAGTGGGTATATAGAGGTATCTGGGTTTTAATTCACATTTTTCTAATGTCTAGAGTTCTTTTCATGCATTTATGGTCATTTGTGTATCTTCGCTTAAGAAGTATCTATTCAAAAATTGCCCCTTTTAAAAATGTCACTAGTTACCAGTCAGATGTGTGCTTTTCAATATTTCTTCCAATTTATGACCTATCTTTTCATTTTTGTAACAGTGCTTGTGAAAATGAGTATACTTATATTCTTTTCTCTTTTATGATTTTTACTTTTTAGGTCCTAAGAATTCTTAGTCTAACCCAAGGCTTAAAAATATGTTTTTATATGTTTCTCATTTTCTTCTAGAAATTCTATAGCTTTAGTTCCTAGTTTGGGTGTATGGATGATCATGAGAGTTTTTTTTTCTTAATATGGGGTAAAGTATGTATTGAGGGTATTTTTTCAATAGGAATATACAGTTATTATAGCATTGTCTACTGAAATAATACAGTTAAATATTTTTGCATCATTATAAAAAAATCAATTGCTTTAGGTATATGCGTCTATTTCTGGATTCCCTTTTCCATTCAGATAATAATCCACATGTATGTTCTTACACCATGTATTGGTTTGTTAGGGCTCCTGCAACAAAACGTTATACCTCTCCATCATGCTTGCCTTGGTAGGGTTATATGGTTCATGAAACTTCCACTTTATTCCTAATTGCTGCACCCATCCTTGTAACGCATGTCCAGTAAAGAGGGTGCCTTGATCACTCTCAATCACCTGCGGCCAGCAATAGGCTGCAAAGAGACACTCCTAGGCCCCTTTTGGTGGTTTGCTGATCTGCACAATGTGCAAGAACAGGAACCAATAGTCCAGTAGCCATGTCCACACAAGTCATGACATACCAATATCCTTCTGATATTGGCAGAGGCCTAATATAGTCTATCTGCCACCTGACAAGGGGTATTGGCCCCCTTATTATTGTCCATATTGCTGCAGGACTCAGTGTAAATCCCTCTTAGAGCACAAAGGGCACTCCCTCTGGGCTCTGCTGACTTCTTCAAAGGTCAATGGCAAGCCCTGTTGAAGGGCAATAGCCCATATTGTCTTTTGCCCCATGTGCAAGAAACACTGGTATAGCCATTGGGCCACATCAGAGGCAGGGTTTCCTTCTAGTCAGCTCACCTGCACCAATTTATCTGCTTCATCATTTTCTGGGGATGCCAATGGCAAATGGCCAATCACATAATATATGGTAACAGTCTTAGTCTGACCTGAGGCCCATAGGTCTTGCTACCACACTTGCCCCCAAAGGGGCTGGTGACCAACCATCCAGTTGGCATGGTACCATGTCTGTAGCCACAGGGTCAAGCCCCAGTAGACAGCCCAGCAGTCAGTGCAGACAATTATGGGGGAAGGCTCATGGGTGATCACAAGCCATACTGCCTGCAACTCAGTCCATTGGCTGCTCTTCTCCTCCACATCCTCCATCCATAGTGTCTCAGTCTTAGGATGGAAAACCAAAGCCCTCCACTTTGGGGGCTGCCCATGACTGGAGCCATCTGTGTACCAAGCATCTTCAGGTATAGGGGCTTTTCCCTCCTGATAAGGACTCTCAGTTACCAATGGCTCAAAAGCAAGTTCTTCCTCCTTTCTGCTGTTATTGGTCACTGGCCCCAATAAGCATTGGAGTTCTCCACTTAAGTGGCTAGTAGAGAGGCTGCTATGCTGCTGTAAATATGTGCCCCAGTGGGCCACTGTAGGCATCTGTGTCACACCACTCTATGAACTTTGGGCCCAGCCTCACACCCATCCCATAATGGGATAGGTGATTATTACCTTGGTTGGAGCTATTCTGGCAATGGGCTCCTTAGCCAGCAAGGCATAGTACACAGCAGCCAGATGCTTCTCTATCAAAGTGTACCAAAACCTCTGCTCCTTTCCATAGTTGTGACCAGAATTCAATAGATTGGTGTGTCCACTCAAGCAGTTGCCAAAGACCCCATCCATAATCATCTTTGGTTACACAAACATCTAGCCTACAGGACATTGATGAGTCCATTACACTCAAGGCCCGTTTGGTCTTGACTGCCCTCTTGGCAGCAGTAAATGCAGATGCACATGTCTCATCCCAGTCCCACCTGATGCCCTTTTGTACCAACCAGTATAAGGGCTTAAAAATTTGTGCCAAGTGCAGGATTAACACTTTCCAGTACCCCAAAGACACAAAAACTCTTGTAAGACTGCCACAGTGGTAGGGGTGGGGAAAGCCTGGACCTTGTCTATGACTGCTTCAGGTATAACTTAGTTTTACCCGAACTGACAACATTCAAGAATTTTACAGACAAATCAGGTCCCTGAACCTTGGTTCCTTTCACAGCCCATCCTTTCCCCTGTAGATTTTGCAGCAGTCTAGGAACTGCCCCTTGTAAATCTGAAAGAGAATCAGATGTGAGCATAATATCATCAATGTAGTGATACAGCCAGACCTTTTCTGGTTTCTTCCATGTGGCCATGTTCTGGGCTACAAGTCTGTGACAAATGGTGGGACTATGGAAGTGGAAGAACAGTGAATGTCCACTGCTGGCCTTCCCACATTATGTAAAATTGTTCCTCACTTTCCTGTGCAATGTCAATAGAGAAGAAAGCATTAGCAAGGTATAGTAAATAATTATACATTCCCAGCTCATGGCTGAGGGTGTCCAGAATGGCTATAGAAGGGACAGCAGCATGCAAATGGTGTATGACTTTATTCAATTCCCTGAAGTCCACGGTCATACTCCAGGAGCCATCTGGCTTTTTCACTGGCCACACTGGGGAATTAAAAGCACCATGAGTGGGCTTTATGATGCCCACCATCTACAACTCTGGTAGAGTTTCTCCAATTTCCTTGTAATCCACCCCCCCAGGCAATTTATATTGCTCACCAAGGTAAAGGAAGAGCTACAGGTGGGTGCTTAGCATGTTTCCTCAGAATTGCCTTTACCACATGTACCCTCAGTCTGATCCTGGGCTTACAGACCACTGCAGTATATCTACCCCCAAAATATATTCAGGATGGGAGAAATGTATACAGTATACTCCTTTTGGGGTAAATTCCCTATCTACAATGGTATTTGGGATTTAGTCACCCTAATTGCCTTACCTCCATAGCCATCTATCATAGCATGGGTCCTGGGAAAACACTCAGGGTTGCCATAATTCAGAGAACACTCAGCTCCTGTGTCCACCAGCACCAGGACACATTGTACATTCACAGGGACCTATGAACTGCTAATTCTACACGTGGCCTTCAGTCCCCACCATGGTGCCCAATCATCCTCCATGGGGATGTAGGCCCAGGCAAATCTGAGTACTGTCCCTCAGGAAGTTTTGCAATGACACAGGCCAGGCATGAGTCCTTGACTCTGGTTTCCATTCCTGGACCTCAGCTGCTGGAACTGCTGCTCTGGCTTGAATTGGGGCCATAGTTCTAACAAGACTCTATTGCACTACCCATCAAATTTCTCTTTCAGTACCCTGGCCTTTATCAAATCAACCCACATCTGGGTTCTTGAGACCTTCACTGGGCCCTTTGCACTTCAACTGAAAGGAGAATTCAACCTCCCTGAGATCTGCTAAAGTACAACTAGCTTCACTTATGTGTTGCCCTATGTGGAGGGGAAGAGTAGTCTCTAGAGACCCAAATAGAGATGTGGGAGCTGTATGCAGCACCATATTTCTCATTCCTACAGTGAACAGCTCCTCATCGGGGCCTTGGGGTGTCCATATTATAGATGATACTTTTCAGAATGAATTCCTACAGTACCTGTTGGAGCTCTACATATATTTTCCAGCTCGTGGGTAAATATGATAAATGACCCTGATCATGCCAAACTACCCTGATGGCAGCTGTCAACCATTCCAGAAGTCTGATTCCCTGAGGGATGATAGGCATTTTGCAACCACTGCTGGAGGGAAGGGTGAGTTGTCAGGTAAGCCAGTCTACTCATTTCGGTACCTGGTGTAACAATTTTCCATACTCATTTCCCAGAGATGTAAGAGCCATGTAGGCAGAGATTTCAATGACTTCTGCCTATACTGGACAGTCATGTCCACCAGCCCATCCTGGGTATAGGGACAGAGCATGGAGTGCTCCACAACCTGGGGTGGGGGCGGCTCCTCCCACTAAGGTGCCTATGTTTGTTTCATGTTTGTTTTCTTAATTACAGCTCGGCAGGCCTTTAATACAGAAGAGGCTGGTACCTCAGGCGGTGGCCTTGGCAGCAGCAGATCAGACCATGGCCCCACCTCGTCCTTTTCTTTCCCCCGGCTCCTGCTCCATCTATGGGTCTGAAGGCACCACTTTTTCCTCCCCCTCCCCCATGGCCTCCTGCAATGCAGCTTTTCCTGCTGCCTCCCCCCTCGCCACTGCTAGGGAATCTCCCAGGAACATGACCTGTCTTCTCAATAACTGTCTCTCTTCCTTAATGGCAACCCATAGGTTATTGCCCAACTCTTCCAAGTGAGGCTGAAGTGTGTCTCTTTTCCACCTAAGTCCCTCTTCCTCTTTGATAGCCCTCTCTCTCACCTGGATAACACTTTCTACTGTCTCAATAAAATAGACCCTACAATGCCAGCTGCTACATGGCCAGTCAGGGCTTCTATCTCATGGAGGGCTAATTCTGCTGCTTCCGGTGTCTCCACCCTTTCTCAGTCTGGGGAAGTCTCTACCCCTCTAGGAGGTACCTTACCCTAGACCAATTCCCCACTAGCAGCTCCCAAATTGGAAGCCCGACAGATAGGGGCTCCCAAGTGAAGCTTCACCCTCTGCCACTGAATCCACTGGGGCCTCCCACTGTCCACAGGGGTATTCTGGGCATTTTGCACCATCTCTAGGGGCAGCCCATCCAAGGGTCGCACCCATTTACACAGATTTCAGATTCAGAGGTCCTGCTGACTACCACCAGATGTAACTCTGGGGGGAGGAAATCCTGAGGCAAAACACCTCTAAAACTGAAATCAGTCAAAGGGAGAAATAAATTTTAAAACCATTTTATTGGTTACAAACCTCAGTGTGGGGCCATCTATCTCCTTCTCTGACAGAAGCAAGCAAGACCTCCCCCAACCTCTCAGGTTCAGATAAGCTCTCAGTTGCCCAGGTAATTACCTACTGATATGGAGATGAACTACCTCTCTCCACCCCTTAGGAACGCCTGTTGATATGGAGATACACTAAAGCCAGGCAAGACATTGGGGAAATATTACAATTTTTCCCACAACCTATCACATAACTTCAATGTTCTCTGTAAAATAAATGATTTAAAACCTTAAGAAAAGGGTAAAGTGAAGGAGGATGAGGTTTTGAGGAGAGTTGAGAAGTTTTGAAATAGGTAATATGGAGAATGGAAAGATGATTGAGTCAGAAAGTATAACTAGGTATCTGGGTAGAGTGAAAAACACTCTAGGTTTTATTTCATGGACTTAAATTGGATCCAATCTAGCAACTGTGTTAAAAAGTAGCATTTAACAGGCCAGGTGGAGTGATAGAGTGCAGTGTTAAGCCCTTTTGTGTATCAGGAGTGTACTTGATGAATAAGACAAAAGGATAGCATGATGAGGGAATGAAGAATATTAATAAGAAAAGACATAAAGTGGTGCTCACAGGTTGTTTATGAAAGTTAAGGCCAAAATAGAAGTGGAATGTGATAGATTAGGGAACTAAGGTCTCAATTTATAGAAAAAGACAGTAGAGGCAGCATGTCTAAGAGGAAATTAGGAAAAAAGAAGACAGCTCTTCAGAGTGAAAATTTTATTTTAACCTCTTACCAAAGGCATTGTTGGGAAGGTGGTAAGATCTAGTGTGTTGCCATGAGTGCAGGTGGCCCAGGAGATTGGCAATAAAAGTCACATATAAGGATAGCTTTGCATATTAGTACATATTCATTGGTTGACTATGTTAATGTTCAGCAGACTGATATTCAAAGTTAAGTAGCTTGTGCTCCAAACTTTTAATTCAATTACTGTTTAAATGAAAATATATAACATGAATCTGAGGTTCAAGTTTGGTTTCTATTTTTTCCTCATATTTTCTAAGTCCCCCGTTGATATCCTGTAAGCACTAGTCCCTCTGAATGCAATGGTTTGAATTTTACTTGTATTTGATAAACTTTCATATTACCATGGTTACTAAAAGTAAAATGACAAAGCCCACTCTAATATATTCAAGACATTTAATCATATAAAACAAAATAATAAATTTGATAGCTCAAGGTATATAGGAAAATATATAATTTTTGTATTGTAGTGAATAAGACAATAAGCCCTATCATATTTTGTTGTAATTACTTATCTAATTACTTTCAAAAATATCAATGATAAGATTATTCAAATGGGTTTCAGGAAAACTATGGGAAATGGACATCTTAATTTTATTTTATCCAACAGAAATTTTTAATAATGGAATTAGAAAGTGATTCCTACTTTTATCATTTTCACTTAAGTTTGGATGTCAATTTTACTGGGTTGTCAATTTTACTGAATTGAAAAATGTTGAAATGCCTCCAACTTTTTCTACTTAGCTTATGAAATTGCTTTCATTTTAAATTATTGATATTCATTTATTCAAAAGAGAATAACAGTAGGAAAATAGTGATTTAGTAATTTCATGTAATGCTAGTTACCTGTCATCCTATCTAGAAACTATTTAAAAAATAAAAAGAGTGTTAAAAAGTATTAGATTGGCTTGAAAAAATTAGATTAACTTTTGCCATTTTTTATCATTACAGATGAACCTAATGGCATAATATGTTGATTGCTAATAAAGTCATTTAATATTCTACACATCTGCATATTTATCAGCTCTAAGTACAGCCTAGCAATCAGCAATATCCCCACGATAACTCTCCTGTGGTGCTTGGCACAATAATATAATGTCTGATGAGCATTAGAGGACTCTTGAACCAAGAGGTAGTCAGCTTTCAATTTTGGTACAAAGGAAATGAGCTCACCCTGCTGCCCAGGCAGTGGAGTCAGCATTGAATCATGTACCCCCTGGGCAAGGAAAACCAAATTGGGTCTAATCATTTGAAGAGATGTGCAACCTTCCCAAACTATTTTTAAAAAATGAGATGATTATGGTCTATTAATAAATATATTGAGCATTAAAAATCTTTTCTTAGTGAAATGGTCTCGTAATTAAAAAGTAGAGTCCTTATGAGGTGGTGTTATATGCATAATAAAGCATTATAATGAATAGTTATCCCTAAAGGACTGCAGCTCACACAGCACTCTTAGTGCATGATGATGCTTTGAAGAGGGTGTATGCTCCTTGCTGTCATTAACACTAACGGAGTTACACTTGTATACATATCTTACTATTTATAATGCAATGCACTGTAATAAGACCATGCCATATTTGCTTTTCTATTACTAAGCCAAGAGCTAAAAAGCAAAGCTGGCACTTTGAAAGCACAGTAGAATTATATCATAGCCCTACCATACTTTGTTGTAATACCTGTCTAATTACTTTCTTTGAGGATATGGAAGAAGTGCAAGTGTTCACCTTTTTATCACCACCTATATTGTGGCCTGGCACATTTTAGATCACTAAATACCTGTTAAACAAATAATAAATGGTGCAGTCTAGATTCTTCTTGAATTTCTCTTTCTTTTAGAATTAAAGAAAATTAAGTAATCCATTGGTTGTATATATCTTAACTAAAAAAACATAAAATAAAGAAAAAATAATGCAAGGTGACTTCTCTTTTCATGAAAACACTTGCTGTAATCTACTTCTTACATGTTATCAAATGCTCAATTTGTGTCTCGTACTTGGGATGTATCATGAAAAAAATAGATAAGAATCCTTGGTGTCATGGAATTTATTTTCTTATGGTGAGGGAGAGAAATAAATTAGCAATATGTAAATTAGATTAAATTAGAAGATTATATTTTGTGGCAGAAAAATGTAGAGCAGGACAAGGGGAATCAGAAATGCTACTTTAGAGGGAGATAACAGTAACAATTTGAAATAAGATGGACAGGAAAAGCCTCATTGAGAAGGTGACATTTGAGCAGACATGTAGAAAGTAAGGAAGTGGGCCATGGGGATATTAGATAGACAGAAAGCAGGAAGAAGGCTCAGCCATTGAAAAGATGCTCAGGGAGGAGCATGTTTGGCATGTTAGCAGAGCAAGGACAATGTAGCTAGTGCATTGTAGGGAGAAGTAGAAAGTAAGTCAGAGAGGCAGTGGGAGACCAGATTAAGCAGAAACTTATAAGCCATTGTTAAGGACTTTGGAGTTTAACCATGGACCAAATGTGGAGCTATTGGAGAGTTTGGAATGAATAATCTGATTTACAATTTTAAAACCCCTCTGCCTTCTTTGTTAAGTATTGACAGCTAGGCAACAAGAGCGAAAACAGGTAGAGCTCTCCATAGTACAATACTGAAGGAAAAATGGAAATTTTATGGCCAGGATTCTCACCTGATTTTAATATTGCCCATTGTATACCTGCAATGAGATAACACTTAGCCTGCTGCACAGGTTCCTGCTTGCATATACCTTGACAGAAAATTATTTACAGCTGATATTGCTTTAAGAAGAGCTGCCTGGAAGGAACTGTCAGTCATGGAAGTATAGGCTGGGGGAAGGGCAGAGGGGAGCAGGAAGCAGAAGTATCAGAGCACAGTGATGGGAAGCAGGACAGAGTGGAGGCTGGCAGAGGGAAGCTGTGGAGCCCTGTGCTCAGAAGCAGGAGAGGGAAGGCACAGAGCCTGGTGCTGGGGAGCAGGAGGAAGCAGACACAGAGCCCCGGGTGGAAGTACTGCGCCGCCGGCCAGAGACTGAGATGCACAGACAAGAGTCTAGCACTCAACCTACTGCTGTGAGAATAAAGCTTGATATGAGCCCGTTTTACTCCTAACATTCCATTGTGTTTATTCAGTCTGATCGAATTCATAGTGAACTTTCCAAAGCGGGGAGCCCCCTCCCCCACTGAGCAACAATTTTATGTTCATGTAAGACAAAGAGACAAGTTAAGAATGACTTCAAAAGCAGGGCGGATGTAGTGAAACTATGTTCTTATAAAAACGTATAGAGAACGTACAATGAACTGTGTGGTATCTGTGTACAGTGCTATAATAAAATATAGGTGACGTATTTGCTGGTTCAAAGAAATTTGTATTCAAAAAACTAAATTACAAATAAGGTCAAAATGTAGGAGAACCTTGTGTTTGGGCTTAATTACTGGAATCAATACCCAAAGTTCATTAATTCATTTTTTTCATTCAACAAATATTTTTTGACTACCTATTTTATGTCAAATACTGTTATAGGTATTGATGATACAGTAGTAAAAAATAAGAAAAAAAAATCTGTTGAAGTTTGTAACTCTGGGGGAAAATCCCGGACAAAATACCATTGAAACTGAAATCAGTCCAAGGGACAAATAAAGTGGGAGAAACCCATTTGCTGCTTTTGTTGCTTACAAGCAGTCACCCACTCCTGCTCACCCGTGTCTCTCAATACCTGGTTACAGAATAAAAGGGGCACTACTCAGCCTCTCTGGGCCAGATATGCTCTCACTCCCCCTTGTAATTACCTATTGATATGAAGACAGACTATTTCTCTCCACCCTTTGGAAACACCTATTGATATGGAGATGCACTAAGGACAGAAGGACAGGTGGGAGATTCTGGAAATTTTGCAACTTTACCCATAAAGTTTAGTTATGACTGAGGTAGAAATTCTGTGAATAAAATAAATTAGTAAAATTTTATAAATGTCATATAGTGATAAGTGCTCAGGAGGAAAAATATGTATGTCAGAGAAGGGGAATATAAAATGACTGGGGACAAAGGGATTGAACCATTTAAAAAGGATGGCCAGGTGCAATGCGTTTGTTCACATACAATAATAATAGTATTATACACAGCAGTAATAGTAGTATAACTTTATTTGGGTTCCTGGACCAATTCCAATGTGTATGTATGTGTGGGAGGGGGTCTTCCTACACAAAACAACAAGCAATTCTCAAACACCAGCAGGGGATCCAAGACCTCAGTTCAATTCTAATGCTGTCTTCCTAGAGATAGCACCAGATTCCCTGGGTTAAGGGCTCTCTCTTATAAGACTGCCTTCTATCTCATACCCCAAACATCGGTCAAAAGCCCCAGCCTGTTACCTATTCTTCTGACCTCCTGGCTACAGATTAGAAATTCCAACAACCTCCTCTTTAGGTTCAATTAATTTGCAAGAGAGGCTCTCAAAAGTCAGGAAAACACTTATGTTTACCAGTTTAATAAAGGATACAAGTTAACCATATGAAGAGATACATAGGGCAAGGTTCCAAATAAAGGAGCTTCTCTCCTCATAAAGCTTGGGGTCAGGCTCAGTGGTATGTGGAGGTGTTCTGATTTCCCAAGCACAGAAGATCTCTCCTACAGAGAAACAGGATCCAAAAGAGCAATAAAGCTCTTCTCGGGGGGGGTTTATGAGAGCTTCATCGCATAGCCGTGATTGACTAAATTATTCAACCTCCAACCCTTGCCCTTGAGTGGGGTCCAAAAAATTCTCATTAACATGGCAAAACACTCCTTTCACCTTTCAGATTCTGAAGTGTTTTCAGGAGCTGTGGATGAAGACCAAATATGCCTGGGAATTATATATTTGTTCCTTGAATGACCAAATATATACTTTTTATGGCTTATTATATCATACCAGGGCAAATTCCCCTGGGAGATGACCTCTGAGTAAAGTTATTTGGGAAGAGATGAGACTAATCATGAATATACTTGGAGAAGATCATTCCAGCAGAGGAGAAAAAAATGTGAAGACCTTCTCATTCAGACTACGAGCAAAGCTCTCCTGTGGTTTGGGGGCATAGCCAATACTCTGAAGCCTGATGAGGAGACAGCAAGGGTCAACCTATAAAGAGCCTTTCCCGGTGACACACAGTGATCAGCACGGCAGATGACCATGATGTGGTGGCCCACGATTATATGAAGGGTCGCATCCCTTCTGGATTTTGGATTTAGGGATAATGATCTACCTACCCCATCTACTGGGGGAAAAAGAGACAAGCTATATTGACAGATTTTGACATTTGGATTAAATGAACTGTTATGGAGATACAGTTGATATACAGCCAGAGTGGGTAGATTCTATCTTTATCTTTGGAAAAATCTGAATGGTTGGTATTTGACTTTTGGCCAAGATAAGGGCAATTTGATTTGATATACTGTATAAGGCCCAACATTCCTCCTGGCAATTCTCATGGTTAATTCCTTTACTGATGGTTTCCAACTAGCCTAACTACCTTATTTGCCTTATGCAAATAAGGTGGTTTGTATGGGCCCCTCATTAAAATCTTCATTTATTGATGGCTGTCCTGAAACAGATTTCTTGTGTAGACCTTGGCAGTTCAAGACACATTAAGTACATTCCATATATGTTTGTATCCTTGGGGAGCTTGTTCCGTGGAATGCCTCTCAGACACCTGGCATATATTGTATTCTCTTTCGCTCCTTGCACAAATCCTTGATTTTAAATAAGAACCTTGTAAAAGAATATTCTGTGGAGTCTAATGAATCATTTCAAGTAACCCAGCTGGGTAAAATAGCACAGGTGCCAGTGTAAGAAAAGAGCTATCACAACCAAGGTTTACAATAAGTGTACCAGGATAGACCTGTGAAGACAGGGACATGTAGCCAGTTGTCTTCCAACATAGGAAACAGATCAATCTATTCATTCCAGAAGGTCTCCAATTTTAGACATTGTTACAAAATGATTATATTGATTATATTCATTATCAATCGATTCATAATATAATATAAACAATTTTTACAAAAATATTAATTGCTATAATTTGTAGTAAATATCCGGGGCATTTGTAGTTAACTTAGTGTGAAATAAATATAATAACATGTTTTCTACAAAAGTTCCAGTTACACCCCAATGTCTTCTTATTAAGAAGAAGGGAAGAGATTTTGTTTTGCTCACTGATTATTTTCTATCACTTATAATGGTTGCTAATACATTGACATTTAATAAACAGTTGTTGAAAGGATAAATAAATCACAGTGCTGAATTTAAATATTAGTACTTTATCACATGTCTATCAATAGGTGAATTAGAACATTTTAATTAGTTTTCAGTGACATATAGCATCAGGAAGGAGATAAGAGAACAAGTTAAGAAGTGCATCAAGTTAAAAAAACAAAAACATCAGAAATTAACAGAAAAATAGCTGTAACTGTTGATAAACAAATCTGGGACTAAGGTAGTAGAATGTTTCACAAAACTGTAAGTAAATAATCCTGGAATCATAAACCTGTGCATCTGGAAAATTGCTTAGGAAATGTCCCCCCACAATTACCCACTAACTATTTTGAAATAGACGAACATGTGTTTGTGTTTTATAGCAGATATTTATTGCTTTTAAGCCACCCAGAAAGCATTCACCACTTTTTTTAAACATACTAGAATCTCTTTTGGAGAATTACTTTTTTTCCACATTGGATAAGGTCATGTGGATAAACTGGGCTACAGAAATTTGCACTTTGCTCACCCTTAGCCTGGAAAACACTTCAAGTTCTACATCATGTCCTTTCTGGTGCTGGGTTTAAAAGATTAATTCTTTAATTCTCCATGGATACTCAAAGTAAACCCCAAATTTATTCAAAAGTATCAGACTTTCTTTTGTTTATAACCAGAAAGCCATATATGTTAGCGGAAATGCACTATGTAAGGTATACATACTAAAGAATGTAGTTAGTTTTTCAGTTTTAAAAACATGAAACAGGAAGGTGTAGTGTATGAGTAAAGGTGAAGCTGTGAGTTTTAAAAGGTTTTGCACAGCTTCTGAGGATTCATGTACTTTGTGTCATTCATCACATCAGTCTCAGATAAAATAAAAAGGTTTGGATGTGGAGAATTTCTGTCCCAAGTCCATTTATAGTTGCTTCCATTTCTAGCTCTTTCTCTGTTTAGTATTTGACCTCAAAGAGTCAAATAAAACAGCAACCACCATAGCTTGAACTTTTCTCAACACCAAATGTTAATTAAAGCAGAAAGTTACAGGTACCTTTCCCAAATAAAAGTGAATCACTTTAGTTGTTTGTATTCTTGGTATTTCAAGTATTCTCTGTCATGATTCCATATTATGATATTGGAATTTATAATAAGAAATACATAATTTGACTTTGTCCCCATTTTGCCATAGAGCTTCTAAAATCCTTTAATTTCCTAAGTGATGAGTAATAAAAGTGTCTTGATATTTACAACAACCCCCTTTCAACCATACCTGAGTTTATGTTAATGAGGGAACTTTTGGAAAGCACATAAGGATAGGGACTGATTGCCAAGGGGATCAAACATGTGATTAGGGGGTTGGAAATTTCAGTCTCACCTTACTTCTCAGGGGGAGAAAGGAGCCAGAAGGTAAGCTCAATTACCTTGGCCAGTGGTTTCATCAATGATGCCTATGTAATAAAACCTCTGTAAAAACCCAAAAGGATGGAGTTCAGAAAGTGTCTACATTCATGGACACATGGAGATTTGGGAAGAGTGCTGCTCTCAGAAAGGGCATGGAAGCTCTGTGCCCCTCCCCATATACCATGCCTTATGAATCTCTTCCATCTGTTTGTTCCTGAGTTATAGACTTTCATAATGAACTGGTAATCTGGTAACTAAATTATTTCTCTGAGTCCTGTGAGCGACTCTAGCAAATTAATGAAACCTTAGGAGGAGGTCATGGGCACCTCCAATTTATAGCTGGTCAGTCAGAAACACAAGTAACAGTCTGGACTTTCAATCAGGGTCTGAATTGAGGTGCCATATCTTGTGGAACTGAATCCTTAACCTATGGGATCTGAGACTATCTCCAGGTAGAGAGTGTCAGAAATGAGTTAAATTTGTAGAATATCTAGTCAGGGTCCATTGAGAATGGTTGTTAAGCTTGGAGTTATGCATCTGGTATCAGAAATGTTGTGAGTGTGGTGGAAGTGAGAGAGTAAGGCAGAGACACCCAGGAAAAGTGGGTCTTTCACAATACACTATGCACATATTTGTATATATTATTGTAGGGGCTTCTAATCTAAGACGTAGCCTTTAAAAGCATTGCCAAGATGGCTCTCACCGGATGAGCATGGGGTGGTGCCCAGGCATTTTGGCGGGCTATGACGTTAGTCTGTGTTCCGGGTATCTCCCTATTGGTGGCGTGAGTCTTTCGTGCATGTGATCAGCTCGGGGACACCGTTTGCTTGCATTATGTGCCTTCCTGCGTGAAGAACTTGTGATTGCTTGACCTTTATGCTGATTGGCTCATGAATGTTATATATGTACCATGCTGTTTCTGCAATAAACGAGTTCCTGCTTTGACTGAGCTGCGTGTTGCGTCTGTTTGTCTCCGGTTTAGGCCTAGGTCCGGTTTAGGCCTAGGGGCCGGAGGCTGGTGATCGGGCGGACAGTCTGCACTCACCCTTCCCGGTCCTGCCTTGCCGGGGTGTGTCTCCCCCCTTCCCGTTCTCCCTGCAGGTTCGGAGGGGGCTCGGGGAAGGCTAAAAACCCCGACATGTATGTTTTTTAATTATAATGCTTTTTATTGCTGACACTCATTTGAGATTCACTTAAATTTTAAATGTAGTATGTGATTTACTTAGTTATTAGAAGTATTTAATTCAGTAGTTTTAAAATAATTTATGACTTTTTCTCCAAATCGTATTTCTCAATCCTTTTCACAAATTAAAAGGTTGCATAGCATGTTATGTCTGTGTAAATCAATACTTTCAATTCAAACACTATGTTTCTAATTTAGTAAGAATCAAAAATGGTTTGAACAATCATTTCAAAACTTTCAATTCCCAGGTTTGGGAGTTCAAATTTCCACAAAAACAAAACAAAACAATAGAAATGCAAATATTAAACAGCTAGATTGAGAATATATTCAAAAGAGTAATCAAGCCAGGTAGAAGCAAAGCTTGTGAAGTTAAGATTTATAGACACTTAATGATGAGATATTATGCCCTTTATCAATTCATTGCCTTTTAGCTCTAAATTCACCATGGCAAAAACAAAGCCAAAACCATACCTCTTCTTAACACCCAACATGGAGATATTCTGTGGATGATGGTTATTTTTACAAAATCCCAATGGAAATTTGTTTATTCCTATGCATCTTGAATTCTTTGTTTGAGATTACACTTCTAAAATTCTTTAGTGTTACTCAAACTTTCCCAGTCTGCCCCTGAGCTTGGAACAAATTTCATTATTTTGTCCCATGCCTGGAGTATTAGTAGTTGCCTTCTTTTTCTCTTCAACTATGATTAATTTTGCCAACAGAAAGAATTTGGAAAGATTTGCATAGAGGTTACATCCATGATTATTAATTGTTTCTACATGCTCATTTCCACTGTTCTGATCATTCAGTATGTGTCCATCAACACCTGACAGTTGGCTTAGTCCTTGTATAGCATGTACACTGCTGCTCTGGTTGATCTATTATTTTAAATTACAACCCCATTCAGTAGTCACCTTGGCCTAAATACAGTCCATGGCAGTAAAACAACTGTCTGCAGAGCTATCAGTTAGTATTACTGGAACCAGGAACAGCTTCTGGCACCAACACTACAGTTCATATTTCATATTTGAAGCCCTACTCCTCAGTGTGATAGTATTTGTATGTGAGCATTTGGGGAAGTAATTCAGGTTAGATGAAGTAATGAAAGAGGGAAATTCTTGATGGGATTAGTGTCCTTAAAAGATTAAGAATTGAAACCAGACTCTTTCTCTCTCCACCACATGAAGACATGGTGAGAGGCCATCTGTAAGTTAGGAGGAATGTCTCACCAGGGACAATAATCTTGGACTTTCTGGTCTCTAGAATCATGAACCATGAAACACAAACTGTTTAAGCAGCCCAGTCTATGGTATACTGTTAGAGCAGTCTAAGTGGGCTAAGACAATATTCTTTGCTGCTGATATTAGTCATAGCTGGTGGGTGTGATTTACTTTTGCTTAACTTTTGATATTAAAAAAATAATTATATTTTAATTTGGGGAGATTGAAGGGTGCTCCATGATTCCAAAATATAGATTATATATTTAAAGGGTAATTGTTCAACACCTTAATTCCATTTCTAATGAACATTATAATAAAGGGTAAGATTCAGTATGACACATTAAAAACAAATATATAATATGCACACACACATATTTTATAATACGTGAATATAAATATATAATACTATGTAAGTGAATGCATGGATAATATTTTAATAATAATAAGCTATTTATATTACTTGAGGACAAGGAGTTAATTGCTTCTTTAAGACTAGGTTAATAATTAGCCCTAAAAATTTAGAGTAAGTTAAAGAAAAAAGGAACCAAGGCCATTTTTAGAGTGCATTTCTAGAAGGAAAAAGGCATTATTTGACACTAGATCTCCTGCAACAGCTTTTGCCAAATATTTTTGTTACAGTTCACTGGTATTTGGGAAGATATTTTTTATTCTTAGCCAGGAGAATTCTTAGAAATGGTTGGACAATATTTCCTCTCTCTCGCATGATTATATATAGTTGATGTCACAAAATATTTTATTCCTATGAATAATCAGTTTTACTATAGCCTATAGTATTAATGAATAGAAATAAACAGGAAATATACACAATTAGCTAGAATAGATAGGAACTACAAAAGGTAAATAGGGAAGTGGTACTTTTTACTCATTTAATAAGTCTAAGAGTCTGTTGGAAATTCTAGAATTGTCACCATTAGAAATTTTCACTTTTATTAAGCTATGTGTATGATAAGTGTAAGCAAAATAGTTTTCAACAGTGTAAGAGATATACTTTCATGGATGATTGGATGATACAGTTAGTACCATTTTGCAATCAGATAAAGTCCACCTTTATCTGTAACCAGAAAAGATTTATAATCTTGAGATTTTATTTGAAATATTTTCCTTATCATAATGACACTATTCTTTTATTCTTTTCACAATATTTTTAATTGTAAAAGACTAAAACAGTCAAACCCAAACTAAAAAAGAGACATTAGTCATACATACATAATATTAAAACTTTGGTCATAGTGATTATCCTAATTTTTCATATACTAGCTATTTTACATTATGTTCATTCATAATATGGAAAATTTCTAATGAAGTATTTATAATTGGTGAGAGGTTGACATATGTACTTCATATTTAGAGCAAGTATTCTATATAACAATTCTACATAGGAGAGAGAATTTGATACTATGTATTACTTCTGACAATTCTTCAAGAAGCACTAAACTTCCATTGTATAGGGACCTTAGTTCCTTATACTCTAGTCTTCTGAAGTAATTAGACCTTTGGAAAAGAATAGTCAAGGTTCTTGTATAAAAGCCAGAAATTTATTGTTTGGTAGTATTAGAAAACACTGAATCCCCATTAAGTGAGCATGCTAACATATTTTTAAAAATCTATTGGACATAAGAAAAATAATTTTTCTTATTTTGATTTACAGTGAAAGTAACAGAGAAATCAAATTTTGATTTATTTTTATATATTAATTCTTATGTATTCAACAATCATTGTAAACATGCAACTGCATATTGGATTATTTTATTTTTAAAGAGTTCCTTTCAGTGTATTGCTATTACATTGTTAATGATTCAAAACAGGGAGCCTTGTCCTGTAAAGAAGATGGTAAATTAATGAACCCGATGCAAAGAATTTGGTTCTAAGAGTTGATGCTTTAAATTATACCCTCTGGCTAAAATAAGTTTAAAAATTTGGAAAAGCAAACTTGACCCAAAGGCAGTCTTAACAATTTGTGAGAAAAAAAATAATCTTGTCCCCCACCACACTTACTTCCACTCTACCAGAATTTATTTAATAAAAATAAAGTCTAATTTTGCCCCAGATTTGTTTCCAAGTCCCCCAAGTGATTCCAAAAACCCTGATGAGTTTTCACTTGTCTTAGAGGAGAACAAAGGACAATGTCACAAATTGTACATAAAACTGAACGTGTTCAATTCATCAAATTACCCTGCATTTTTATGTTATTTTCAACTTTTGTGATTTAAAATAATGGTGCTAATAAAGGTTTTGTTAGTTCCTAATCTTGTAAAACTACAAAATTGACAGTGTTATAGGATCACTCTTATATTCTTTCCATTTCTACTTTTTCATTTATTTACTCTTTTTTTAACTTTTCTTTTTTAGTTAATGACTGAGAATCCAATTGTAATCACTGGCCTACTCAATGAAGTTAAAAATGTCCAACATGATGCTCAAGGCCTGTTTCCAGACCCATTTTTCATAATCTCTAAGCAAATGTACACCTTTCAACCACATACAACTCTTACTCTTCTATGCCGTTGCGTTTGCTATTGCTTCTTCTGCATATGCTTTCCTACTTGTCTCCTTCACATATATTTAAATTAAGAAAAGTGTAAATCATACTTCAAGACTCTAACATCTCAAACACATTTAAATATCCTTCCTGTCTACTCTCAGTACAGACTGTGATTGCACTTGCCTGTTGCATTTTTATTTTTTTGCCTTGCAATACTTTGGTGATTGCATTTACCACATTGCATTATAATTCTTTAATGCGCTTGTCTTTCATAACACAGTGAGCTTCTTGAGAATGGGAACCATGCCTAATTCATTCTTGCATTTCTATTTCCTAGAATATAATGTATGCAAGAGTCATTTAATTATAGCTTTATGCATGAATTACTGATTAAATGAAGAATAAATGAATGAGTGAATGACTCATCATAGCTACCACTAGCTCTGGCAAAATTATCATGAATGTAGCTTATTTGCTAATTGTTCAAAGACAGGATTTAAATGTTTACATTATTTGGTCTGGAGGTTTTTCAATTCTGTCTGCACTTTTTTGTCACTTGTGGAGCTTTATAAAATCTGTTTGGTCCTGTCTTAAAGATTCTGATCTGTTGTTTTGGGTGGGTTTTGGTAATTATGTATTTGTTCCTTTGTTTTAATTTTCACTCATGATTCTTACATGCAGTCAGGCTGAGAACAAAGTGAACTAATAATTTCTAAAGCAAGTCTCATAGTGTAATTGGCTTAATATTCAGAACTTAGAAAATGCAAACAAAAGTACAGATGTATATACTTAGTTTGAAGTCTTTCAATACATTTTGATTAATTGCAGAGTACCTATTTGACAATTATTCATACTTGCTTTGCCTTTAACTTCATTCTAGTTTAATTACATCTGCAGAAATTAGTCTCAGACAAAAATTAAGACAAATGCCAACTTTAAGGACATTGTTAACTACTATCCTGACCTTGAAAACTAACTAGCAATGGACAAGATGACTAGTGCCCATGATGGGATTAGAGCCTGCAACTACAAATAAATTCTGCTTTGATGTTTATGCTACAATATCCATATCATGATTTAGTAAAGTTTTGATATCTTCAGCTCAACCATAGCATCACTTGAATAGGGAGTATTGCTGTGATTTGATTAATGTAGTGATAGTTTTTGGTGTCACTTTTCAAGAGAGACAGTAAAATAAGATTTAGTTGTATTGATATGTATAGTATAAAGTTTCATAAAACCTTATCTCATAAAATGACTGAATAACTTTCCAAGTGGTGAGTGAGAAAGAAGAAAAAAATAAGAATTTATGACAAAAATAATAAAGGAGGTTCTGCTCTTGAAGACCTACCTGTACTGCTGGAACTCCAATAGTATGCATTAAAGTGGAAACAATCTTGAAACTGACTATCTTGCTGAGCTTTCTTCTTACTTGACTTGGGGCATAACATCTATACAGATATGAGTTTCCTAACATCATTGTCAATATGATTATAGGCTTACATGTCTTGGTTCTAAATCATCATGGATAGTTCCTGGACAATTCATAGAACAGATTATTTTACACATAAAGTTGTATAACTTTTCTTTATTTTTTAGCACATAAAATGATATATTTAAATACCAACCATATATATTAAAACAAAAATCAAATCCAATGATTGACATAAATATTGATAGTAGAAACTTTATGATAAATAGCTGTTATCAATGTGAATGTACAGTAGGGTTTCTCAACCTAGGTTCCTAAAAAATTATTTTTGTACTTTATGCAAGATCTTAACATTCACAGTAATGGAGTTGCCCCATTGTCAAGTTTTCAGGGGTTTTTTCATTCCCATACAGCAATGTGAAAAAGCACTGTGCTCATTTGATTGTGCCCATTCTCAGTATTTGAGGCTGTATAAGAGACTGCTTGTAATTAGTAAGCCCTGATCACGCAGAGTGGAGGAAATTAGGCTGAGGATGTCAGACTCCCCCTCCCAAAATGTTTACCCTAACCTCCTCTCAGGCAACACCATCTGACCTAGGCAAATCATAGGAATGAAGAAGATCTACCATTATAAAAGAAAGTTAGAGGGAAAGATTGATTTAGAAAAAAGAATTTCTATATTGACTAACTCTTTGCTTTGTCACTTTGCTATTGTTACAAACATTGTATAAGGTAGACTTGTGAAGTTTAGAAGTAAATTTTATTGCGAGGTTTTCATTTTTTTTTTCAATTTTCTCCTTTAGCTATGATATGCTTCTGTTTTATATCTTACTAGTACTTTTTTTAACAAAGATGTCTAAGAGGTGAGTGCAGTGTTTTTTGAAGATAAGGTGTAAAAGAAAGTCTGGGTCTAAGCCGATGAACAATTCTCGAAAGGTCAGCAATGATCAACTATAATCTTCTGAGCATTTCAGAAGTACAACAAGGGACACACACACACACACACACAAAAGCTAACTGTCACAGTGGAAGTTTCTTATCCATGGGCTTTTCTTGGGCCAATAATCCAAGTTTCTTATTCCACTGTGTGTTACACATGGCAAATAAACTAAAAATATGGGAATGGCTCTAACAAAATTGACAATATACTTCACTGCAAGTCACAGCCTTTTGACACTTATAGGTGCTGATTATTTTAAATGGATATTAGAATCACAAAACTAACTAAATGTAACTCCAGGGAGAGGAAATCCTGGGGCAAAATACCTCTAAAACCAAAATCAAAGGGAGAAATGAAGTTTAAAAACCAGTTTATTGCTTACAAACTGCAGTCCAAGGGCCATCTCTTTCCTGCTTGGGCAGAAGCAAATGGAAGCCCTTCCCAACCTCTCAGGTTCCTATCAGCCCTAGGTTGCCCAGGTAATTACCCATTGATATGGAGATGAACTACTCTCTCCAACCCTTAGGAAAGCCTGTTCATATGGAGATACAATAAGCCAGGTGAGATATTCTGGAGTATTACAGTTTTACCCACACTTAAGTTTTCATGTAAAAGAGTCACTTAATGAAAAGCCTCAGGAAGCAAGTTATTTAGTGAACAAAATTCCTGCCTAGACAAGAGTCACACAGTTGGTGGGAACCTAACAATACTAGTATGTAAAATTACAGTGGTTAAAATGCCAGGACAAGATGCAGTATGAGAATTTGGAAAGGTTCTACTCTTGAACAGTTTGATAAAAACATATTAATAGCATGTCACATCATGCTGAATTTCATGTAATTCTCTGAAATAGCTCCTTTACTAGGTTGATGAGTCCTGAGATTTCCCCAGGAAATGTCATGCTGCAGCATTTGTAAGATTTGTGAATGATGGTCAGATTCAAGAATTTTTTTTTTCCACTTACAGAGAGCAGAATGAAACAAGTGAAGGCCAAGATGTCTTTAACGTTTTTCCTCTTATCTGCAAATGTGTCTGTCTTGGAGGAACTGTGTTGACATCTGTGCTGGTGGCACCCTATCAATGCTTCATTCCATGAGAGGCTTTATATCTCTTTAAATCAAAGAAAATCCTGATGTATTCACAACAGTGCTTCCTTCACTAAGAAATGCTGGTGACAAATGTTCTTGGATGTGAAATTTAAAAAAAAACGGTCTCAATGGTGCTATAAAAAATCTTCATTAAACAAAGGCCAGTTAACATGAAAATCTTTTAAAATTGATCATAAACCTAGACAAATACATGTGCTACACACAGAAATCTGGTGGCTTAGCAGATGAACAGTGTTCAACAGGGTGTTCCAGCAGAGAGGTGAATTAGAGGACTGCTCTAAAGACAATAGACTTGATGCAGTGGAGAATCTCAAGACAGAAGTGCGGCTGCTGAAACTGGTCTACTTAGTAGATGGGTTTCTACACACGGACCAGTTTAACAGGTCTTTGTAAGGTCTTCAGAAAAATGTCATAAAAGGAAACATCATCTTTGGAAAATTCTGCTGCAAAAGAAAATTAAAGTGTTTACACTCCTGCTTGGATTTGAGTATGTGAAAATAAACCAGCAAGTCTTTGGTGTCTTTGGAAATCACCTGGCAGAGCTATAGGAGAATTGAATGGGGTGTGCTTTTGTTCGTAAAATTGTAATATTTCCAGAATATCTAGCCTGGCTTTAGTGCATCTGCATATTAACAGGAATTCCTCAGGTGTGGAGAGGAGTAATTCATCTCCATGTTAATGGATAATTACCTGGGTGACTGAGGGTTTATCTGAACCTGAGAGGTTAGGGGGAGATCTTGCTTGCTTCTGCCTTAGCAGGAAAGATATGGCTCCAGAGCGCAGTTTGTAAGCAATAAATGGGTTTTAAACTTAATTTCTCCTTTTGACTGATTTCGGTTTTAGAGGTATGCTGCCCCAGGATTTCCTCTCCTTGGAGTTACATCTGGCAGTAGTTGGCAGGATCTCTGAACCCGAAATCAATCAAAATTGAGGGCTGCCCCTAAAGATGGAGAGCACATGCACAAAACCCCCCTGTGGATAGTGGGGAGGCCCCAGTGGATGCAGTGGCAGAGGGTACAGCTTCACTTATTATTCCCCAAGCTGTGGGGCTTCCAATTTAGGCTATTGGGGAATTAGTCTAGGGTAAAATACTTCCCAGAGGGGCAGGGCTGTCCCCAGAAGTGGTGAAGGGTGGAAACACTGGAAGCCACAGAATTAGGCCTCTGTGAGTTGGAAGACTGCTTGAAGACCTTAGGGGGCTGTGTTGTGGCTGGCATTGTAGGGTCTCTTTTCATCAAGATAGTGGAAAATGTTATACAGGAGAAAGAAAGGATTATTGAGAGTGTTAGCAAGGAGAGAGAGGGACTTAGGTGGGAGAGAGACACACTTCTGCATAGCTTGGAAGAGATGGGTGTTAACTTAGGATATACTGTTAAAGAAAAGAGACAGTTACTAAAAAGGCAAATTATGCTCTTAGGAGATACCTTAGATACGTTAGCAGCTGCGAGGGGGGAGGAGGTAGGAAAAGCTGTGCTGCCAGAGGCCGTGGGGGAGGGGGAGGAAAGAGTGGTGCCTTCAGCCCCAGAGATGGAGGAGGAGCCAGGGGTAGAAGAGGAGGAGGCAGGTCCATAGCCAGTCTGCTACTGAGTCCACCACTGGAGGTATCATCCTCTCCAGTCTTAAAGGCCCACCCAGCTGTAGTTAAAATAAAAACAAAACAACAACAGGCTCCTCAGGGGAGGAGCCGCCCCCTCCCCAGGTTCTGGAGCCCTCCATGCTCTATCTCTATACCCAGGATGAGTGGTAGACTTGACCGTCAGGTATAGGCAGAGGCCATCATTACCTCTGCCCACATGGCTTTCAGGTCTTTGGGATATTGGGGTGGAAAATATTGTTATGTCAGGTATAGAAATGAGTAGACTGGCTTACCTGAGAACTCATCCTTCCCTCCAGCAGTGGTTACAAAATGTCGGTCATCGCTCAGGGAATCAGACACTCCTGGAGGCTGACACCTGCCATCAGGGTAGTTTGGCCTAATCAGGGTGATTTACCATATTTACCCACTAGCTGGAAAATGTATGAAGAGCTCCAACAGGTACTGTGGGAATTGGGTATGAAAAAAGTCATCTATAATATGGACCCCCAGGGCCCTGATGAGAAGGTGTTCACTGTAGGAATGAGAAATATGGGGCTGCATACAGCTCCACCATCTCTATTTGGGTCCCTAGTGACTACTCTTGCTCCCCACAAAGTGCAACTCATAAGTAAGATTACTCCTACTTAATCAGATCTGGGGGGGTGGTTAAAACAATAAGGGCATGGAAGGAAGTATGGGCTACAACAGAAGAGAGAAGGACAAAAAGCCCTGTGAAGGTCTCAAATACCCAGATGTGGGCTGATCTGATAAAGGCCGGGGTAGTGAAAGAAAAACTCGATGGGCAGCACAACAGAAACTTGTTAGAACTATGATACCAATTAAAGCTGAAACAGCAGTTCTAACCGCAGAGGTCCAGGACACAGAAACCAGAGTCAAGACCTCATGCCCAGCCTGTGTACCTGCAAAACTTCCTGGGAGACAATACTCAGGATATGCCTGAGCCGTCACCCCCACAGGAGGGTGATTGGGCATCATGGTTCAACTGAGGGGGGGGGATCAAAATCCCCACCTTAGGGGACATGGTGGGGACCAGAGGCCACATGTAGAATTAGCAATTCATTGGTCCCCTGTGAATGCACATGTCCTGGTGCTGGTGGACACAGGAGCTGAGTGTTCTCTGATTTATGGCAACCATGAATGTTTTCCTGTGACCCCTGCTGTGATGGATGGTTATGGCAGTGAGGCAGTTAGAGTGAAGAAAGCCCAAATCCCTTTGGGGATAGGGTGTTTCCCCCTAAAGGAGTATACTGTGTATATATCTCCCATCACTGAATATATTTTGGGGGTACATATCCTGCAGGGCCTGTGGTTGCAGACCACTGCAGGTGAGTTCAGACTGAGAGTAAATGTGGTAAAGGCAGTTCTGAGGGGACATGCTAAGCACCCACCTGTGGCTCTGTCTGTACCTTGGTGGGTGACAAGTACTAGGCAGTATAAGTTGCCTGGGGGCACAAGGATATTGGAGAAACTCTACAGGAGTTGGAGAGGGTGGGTATCATAAAGCCCACTCATAGTCCTTTTAATTCCCCAGTGTGACCAGTGAAAAATCCAGACAGCTCCTGGAGTATAACCGAAGACTACAGAGAATTGAATAAAGTCACACCCCCTTTGCGTGCTGCTGTCCCCTCTATAGCAGAAATTCTGGCCACCCTCAGCCATGAGCTGGGAATGTATCATTATGTAGTAGATGTTGCTAATGCTCTCTTCTCTATTGACATAGCACAGGAAAGTCAGGAACAATTTTGGTCTTCATGTGGGATGGCTGACAGTGAACATTCACTGTCCTTCCAAAGGGATACTTCCACAGTCCCACTATCAGTCATGGACTTGTAGCCCAGGACTTGGCCACATGGAAAAAACCACAAATGGTGTGGCTGCATCATTACATTGATGATATTATGCTCACATCTGAATCTCTTTAAGATTTAGAAGGGGCAGTTCCTAGACTGTTGCAACATCTACAGGAGAAAGGATGGAGCTGTGAACAGCACCAAGGTTCAGAGACCTGGTCTGTCTGTGAAATTCTTGGGGGTTGTGTGGTCGGGTAAAACTAAAGTTGTTCCTGAAGCAGTTAATAGACAAGGTCTAGGCTTCCCCCACACACACCACTGTGGCAGTATTACAAGAGTTTTTGGGTCTTCTGGGCTACTGGAGAGTATTTATCCCACACTTGGCACAAATTCTAAAGCCCTTATACCAGTTGGTACGAAAGGGCATCAGGTGGGACTAGGACAAGACTTGTGCAACTGCTTTTACTAATGCTGCCAAATCGGCAGTCAAGGCCATACAGGCCTTGAATGTAATGGACTCATCAAGGCTCTGTGAACTAGATGTTCACATAACCAAAGATGGTTATGGATGGGGTCCTTGGCAGTGGCTTGAACGGACACACCAACCTATTGGTTTCTGGTCACAACTATGGAAAGGAACAAAGGTCCAGGACACCTTGACAGAGAAGCAACTGTCTGCTGTGTATCATGCCTTGCTGGCTACAGAGACCATCACTGGAACAGCTCTGACCACGATAATAACTACCTATCCATGGGGTGGGTGAGACTGGACCTAAAGGCCACAGAGTGGTGTGGAACAGATGCCTACAGTGGGCAAATGGGGCACATATTTACAGCAGCACAGTGCCCTCTCTACTAGTTCCTTAGGTGGAGAACTCCAACACTTACTGGGGCCAGTGACCTATACCAGCAGAAAGCAGGAAGAACTTGCTTTTGAGACATTGGTAGCTGAGAGTCCTTATCAGTAGGGAAAAGTACCTTACCTGAAGATGCTTGGTATACAGATGGCTCCAGTCATGGGCATCCCCTGAAGTAAAGGGCTGTGGCTTTCCATCCTAAGACTGAGACAATATGAATAGAGAATGGAGAGGGGAAGAGCAGTCAATGGGCTGAGTTATGGCAGTATGGCTCGTGATCACTCAGGAGCCCTCTCCCATACTTGTCTTCACTGTCAGCTGGGCCGTCTAGTGTGATTTGATCCTGTGGTTACCCACATGGTACCATGCTAACTGAATGGTTGGTCACCAGTCCTTTTTGGGGCAAGAGCTGTGGCAAGATCTATGGGACTCTGGTCAGACTAAGACAGTTACTGCATATCATGTGACTGGCCTTTTGCTTTTGGAATCCCCAGGGAATGATGAAGCAGACACATTGGCCCAGGTGTGTTGGCTAGAAGGACAGCCTGCCTCTGATGTGGCCCAATGGTTACACCAGCATTTGTTGCACATGGGGCAAAAGACAATGTGGGCTGTAGTCCATCAGTCTGGCTTGTAAATGACCTTTGAAGAAGTCAGCAGAGCCCAGTGGGAGTGCCTTGGGTGCTCTAAGAGGGACTTACACTGAGTCCCACAGCAACAGGGACAATAGTAAGGGGGCCAATACCCCTTGTCAGGTGGCATATAGACTATATTGGGCCTCTGCCCATATCAGAAGGATATCAGTATGCCATGACTTGTGTGGACACAGCTACTGGACTGTTGGTTGCTTTCCCTGCATGTCATGCAGATCAGCAAACTACCAAAAGGGGCCTAGAGCATCTCTTTGCAGCCTATGGCCAGCTGCAGATGATTGAGAGCTATCAAGGCACACAGTTTACAGGACGTGCGTTACAAAAATGGGTGCAGCAATTAAGAATAATATGGAAATTTCATGTACCATATAACCCTACCAGGGTAGGCATGATAGAGAGTTACAATAGTTTGTTGAAATTTGGCCTGAAGTTGAACACCTATAGTCTATGGGGCTGGTCAGTTTGCTTATGGACAGTGCTACAGCGAATAAGAAGCACCAAAAAGGAGCTTTGAGCCCTGTGGATATGCTAACACATCTTGCTGCCTCTCCTATACAACTATATGTGCAAATCAAAGAAGAGTTATTGAAGCCAGGATATGGCCAGCAGAGCACCATCCTGCTGCCAGCCCCAACTGCATTAAATCCTGGAGACACTGTTGAGTGGACATGGCCATGGACATTTTTGACACATGGACCAGTGATGGCTGGTCCTTCTGGCACCTTGGGGAAAAGGCGTGGAAGCTGGCCTCCTGTGTATTCTTAGAGTAACAGCAGAGTGGCCTCCAAATATCATGGTAGTGTACCCAAAATGTCCAGGAGGTAAGATCTTTTTAAGGGAAAGTTTTGTTTTATCTTTATGGCTAGTGCATGTACCTCCCATAGCCCTATATATTGACCCATCTGTAACTCCCACAGGCATGGGTGTGAAAGTCTGGTATTGTGGACCAGGATGAGATCCCATTCCTCCCACTGTTTTATCACAGGACCCACCCTCTTGCATGTATCCCACCTGATGGACAAGATTTGCCTATGCTGGTGTCATTAAAACATGTATCTTATCGCCCTTAAGGTTATTTTCTCCTACAGTTCTTGTGGCCTGGATGTGCCCCCTGGCTGCAGCTGCCACATGATTGCTCTGAAACCTCCACCTCTTCTTCTGCTGCCTGACTATGGAAAGGATGAGCTACAAACTTAACCTGCATAGGACTCTGAACCTAGCTGTATCCTCTGGCTTGGGGATCATGATTTTATTGCTGTCACTATTGTATGTTATTAGTGTGGTCACAATGCTCCAGTTTTCTCACCCAGGGACCATTGTGAAAAAGGGGGAACTAGTAGATTGTAAGGCAAAATTTCTGGAGAGGTGGCCTGTGTTTAAAATTGCAATATTTCCAGAATATCTCACTTGGCTTTAGTGCACTTGCATATCAATAGCCGTACCTCAAGGGTGGATAAAGGTAGTTCATCTTCATATCAATGTGTAATTACCTGGGCAACTGAGGGCTTATCTGTACCTGAGAGGTTAGGAGGAGGTCTTGCTTGCTTCTGCCCCAGCAGGAAAGATATGACTCCAGACTGCAATTTGTAAATAATAAATGGGTTTTAACCTTTATTTCTCCTTTTGAGTGATTTTGGTTTTAGAGGTAATTTGACCTGGGATTTCCTTTCCCTGGAGTTACAGCTTCCATTTGAATGCAAGAGTGTGAATGGATGAGGGAGCCTTTTTCTGAATCTTCTGCTCAGCCTGAGAACTAGACTCTGAGACAATAAGAGAGATCTACAGTCTGATCATAGTCATGAGATTTGCTGATCTGCCCTTACCCATGTTGTGGAATTCTATGTAAGAAGGGTGTTTTGACATTCACAGCAATTCAATGAATGTTTTGCTGTTGTATTCTACACCTTACACATGTAAACAGGCATTTTCTTGTTTAATAAGCATCAAGAGCAAGAACAAAATGAACTTGTGTTTCATTTCTGTGTGCACAAGTTCTACCTAGAAGTATTTGTGCAACAGAAAAACAAGGACAGTTTTCATAATGAAAAGGTAAATTTCATCAAAAATAATACTTTTTAATTACACATAAAGAACTACAAAAGATATCAAGAAAATAACTTATGTGCATAATAGTTTAGTAGCTGCTAGGTTTATATTTGAAACTGATCATGTTAGTAAGAAAATATTCTGTCAAAGTCATATAAAATTATGTCTTAGGCTATATTACTGTTGCTATTGCCTTGGCATTTTGTTTTTATAGTTTTACTATTTAACATGTAAATGAAATTTTATGTTGTAAATAAAACTGATTAAAATAAATTCCAGCTTATATTTAAGTGAAACCTATCAATTAAGTGAAACCTATCATCTTCTACGTTTAGAAAAATGTAAATACTATTTGATTTCTGTGTGTTATTTAACAGAATTTTTTATATTTGCATAAAGAATTTTTTTTAATTTATGAAAAGAGAATAGTTTCAAGAAAGAAAGCTAAGCTGAGCTCCCCCCTTTTTCTATAAAGGTTGGCTAAAATTTTTATTTTTAAGTTTTTAATAGGGGAAAAACATTGTAGCATAGTATAATAGCACATACCATATAACACATCATTCACGTTTTATAGAGTAGAAATTTGTGACAATATTTTAAGTCTACTTGGATAACATTTTACAAAAAAAGAAATCAAGTAGGAAATTAAAAGAAAAAAAATGAAACTGAAACTGAAGTTTCCTCTCACAGAACTACTGCTATTATTTTGTAGGGAGAAATACCCACAAAAAAAAGACAAATCTAACACATCGTCCAAAATCATTGTGGTCTAATACATGACTACAGACTTGGTTTAAAAATTATCCACTTATTAGCTCATAGTTCTCTGTATGTTATAAGTTCAGCATGATGGGATTAGATTTTTGGCTCAGGGTCTTACAAGGCCAAAATCAAGCTGTTTGAAAGACTCCTTTCTATAGGTTCTGAAGAAGAATCTTCTTCCAGGTTCATAGTTTACATATGGTCCTATCATCTTCTGTCAGCATCAGTGCATTGAAGCCCCATGTAATTGGAAAATCTGGCTCCCTCTTCTGCTCCTTTCAGGAGAAAACTGCTTCTAAGGGACTTACCTGATTGGTCTAGACCCTCCTGGTTTAATCTCCTTATTTTAAAATCAAGTCACTTGAGACTTTAATTCCATCAGCAAAATTCTTCTATATCAGTAGCTCTGTTAATGATAAACTGAATAATCAGGGGATGGGAATCTAAATGTTATATGTAAAATAGTAGATATTAATTTATGCTTTAAATGTGACTTTTTTGAAATCTGAGTTAAAATGAGGTCATATTGGAATTGGGTGGGCTCTTAACACAGTATGACTGGTATCCTTATAAGAAGAGTGAAATTTGGACATAGGCACATAGAGAACATGTCCACGTTAATGCCAAGGATTGTTGGTCATCAACAGAAGTAGAGAGAGAAATTTCCCTCAGAGGAATGAATTCTACTGACTTCTCGATTTTGGATTTCTAGCTTTCAGCAAGTATTAAAGAATATATTTCTGTTCTTTTAAGTCACCCAGTTTGTGCTACTTTATTTACAGCAGCTCTGGGAGACTGATATAAATTCAAAATAATCCCATTCTTTTTATTATGGGTTTTACAATATGGCCCTACCCTATCCTCCCATTCATTTTCTTCAAGAATATCGCCTTGTTCTATGATATTCTTTTGGTTTTTAAATAAACCCAGCTATTATTCTGCCTGATGGCTTCTGATATTCTGTTTTCTCTGTACAGAAAGTTCTTTTTCTCATACTCCAAATGGCTAACTTTTATTCGTGGATTACATCATTTGGTTACTACAATGTCAATCTTGTTTCAAAGTAATGAAATATTAGCACCTTGCCAGGATTGAGACTATTTTAGCTCTTGCCAATGGGCCAATGTTGAAAACTGTAAGTGCTATTAGAAACCATTGGGCAGATTTTTAACAGAAGTTTAAAGATTATGTAATAATTCAAAGCTAAGCCTTGAAGGGTAAATAGAATTTGGCTTGAGAGCATTTCCTATTTTATTTTGTGCTCTAATAAATAAACTTTCTACCCACACTTTGAAAAAGAAGACCATTTTCTTTTCATCTCTCTTAAATAGCACAGTCCCCATTTATGATGTCTTCAAAAAATATTTGTTGAATTATTACATAAGCGAATGAATTAAAGAGTGATGTTGTCTTCTTTGTATGCATGTTTTTCTTGGTCATTGGCAAATAACATATTACAATCATTACAAATAATTATACTGAGAATAAATATTAATATTGATTATTATTACTATTTTCATTAAAACAGGTAAAAAACCTGTTAGATGACCAAAAAGTTTTAATAAAATGGATATTTAATACACACAAATGTGTCTGAATGTCTTTAATTATTGGATGCAAAAATGTATTTATTTCTGTGCTTAAGAAACATAGGTGGTATATAGAATATTAAAATGACTTAATTATTACAAATAGTATCACATATTCAAACTATGCTACAAATATGAAAATATAAAACATGCAAATAAGCTAGAATCGGCATAATGCTTTTCTGCTTCATGTTTTTTTCCCATGGGTTTAGAATGGAATTTGATAAAATTTGGAAAACTGGTAAAATCACAAATAACGGAATGATTCTATATATTTTTAAAATTATTTTCTTATTCTTGCAATCTTCTGTCACTTGAACTTTCGCTAGTTATCTGCACTCAACAGCAATTTTTTGCAAATTGTTATCATATCTTTCGATATATCCATCTTTGCTAACTGACAGAACACTAGTTTCTGAAATTTCCAATTATAATATAAAAATTAGAGCTCATATTAACGTTTCCTGAGGAATGTAGGAGTTTGGCAACAAGTTAATGTCCTACATATTGACAAACTAAGGACCACTCTGTACTATGTTTAACTATTTATTTACTTTCTGACTTGTTAGAAACAATGTGTAAGTATTGCTTAAAAGAGATATATTAATTGAAATCAAAATAACTTTTGACTCTGTATTTCAAAAGTAATAAACATTTCAGTTATGTAATCACTATTACAACAATATTTATATTAGCTTTACTGCTACTTTTACCCACTTTTCATTGAAGGCAAATTAACTGCATTAAATTTTAATGTGAATTAAACTATTTTATATTTAAAAATCTTCTTTGAGGGATACTGTTTACTTTAAACATCATTTTCAATTAACCATGATACCTTGATTCAATCTGTATATTATATCTGGGTCAACTCACTTTGTTCGTAGACAAATAGCCACATGATAGACTTTGCATGGACTTTCACAGCCTCTTCAACTCAGAAAATACTTTTCTTATTGCCTGTCATGGAAATTCACCTCCCTAAACTGCTTAAAATTTCTATTATAATGCAACATACGCAAATTGAATTAGGAGCTAAAAAAATGTTCTGGAGGAGTCTGGATCACTTCATTTGAGAAAAGGAAAAGGAATCTGGGTAGGGAAGGAAACATGGGGTGACCACAGGTAATTGATGAGGGAAGAGGTAAATTGTCTGCTTTTATTTGTATTTGAATTTAATAAGATGAGTTTATTTTGTCATTACATAATTAAGGAGAGTCTGAATAAAATAAAGAGGAATAAAATCAAAGTGTGGAGTGAGATTTAGGTGCTTTAAGGGGTCAAACAGAAAACAAAACAAATTTGAAAATGGAATCAGGATGGAGAAAAAAAAAAGAACTGGGGCTGAGGTGAACTCAAGAAGCACATACTCTATCCAAGATCGAGATGATTGTTTCCATTACTTTGAGTTTGTCAAAAGAACTTAGAAATCCACTTTTAGCTGAATAAATTTTATTTTTTAAACATTGACTCAATTTTTTTAAAATCCTGCATGATCTAAAGAAAATATTCCTTGGTGCTTTATCACCTGGCAACAGTTGATCTGAATGAATCCAAAAGAGCACAAAGCATTTATGCTGAGTTGCATTTTGCAATTTTTCAAATGTTTACAGAAGCTATTGGCAGTAATTAAAATAAATTTATTTAATGCATTATTGAATGCATATGAGCTCTTGTCAATGAGTATCAATCAATTACCATTAAGTGTGAGTTTCTTATTTTTTAATGTAAAGAAAGGGGAATATTCCCCTTATTCATAGGATTCTACTGGTACATATAATTATAAACTTTTAGAACTAGAAACATCCATCCTTTGATTTTACATCTGAGGGAGGAGACTGAGGCCTACTGAAGTTCAGAAGACCAAAGACCTGAATGTGTTAACTACACAGTTGGGATTAGAAATCCAAATTTTAAAGCAGAAATATTTCCTAGTACACAAATTATTTAGATAAATAAGAATTGTTATTTGTTTGAATTATTTGTAAAAATTTCAGGATTGCTATTCAAAACTATATTGTAAAAATCAAAAAGTGTTGAAAGTATAGAAAGAATGCTTCTAGATATGTTTAGATATTATTATTCCTATTTATTATGGAACATTAGCATACTAACTTTTCCTTTACATAGAGAAGCTAAGAAGATTTTTGTTTCCTTCAAGCCCAAGTCCTACAGTTTTTATCCTGCATAGATATTGTACACTCATTTATGCACACAAAGTTGTGTAAAAATTAGTATCAATGTAAATTAATGTTCTCTGAGGTTCTTAGGAAAGGTTTTTCCAAGATGAATTCCAGAAAAAAAGAAATTACTAGAAGTGGAAATTCTTCTGTTTCCTCCACATATCATGAGACTCAATGAAAGAATAAAATATAAAATTTCAAGGACCTGAAAGTTAATTCAAGTTCATTATGAGTAATTCTACTGATCATCAGTGAATTGCCAGAATAATTACATGAGTATCTCTAAAGAAAATAAAAAGGAAAAGTAAGGAAGGAAAGAAAGAGGACAGGTGGGAGGGAGGAGTGAAGGAGGGAAGGGAGGAAAGAATTAAAATAACTAGATCTCTTGAATTCTTAAATATGACCCAGACCCTTTTTCCTCACTCCATGCAAGAGATCTGGCAATGAACATAATCTTCCTAACCTTTGCCCTTTTTACCTCTCCTCTTATAATTTTTACTTGGAGTAATAAAAGCTGAGAACCTATACTATATGCACAGGGAGCTTGTCCACATGTTTATGATAATGGCATTTATTTCTTCTTTTCTTTTTTCTTAGTGAGAGAAATGGTACGGGCTTTAGGTGTACAGTCAAAGGTGCGTGTGACCCTTCTAACAGCAGATTGTCATGGTTCCATGTCCAGTGTTTCTCAATGGGCACTTCTGACATTTGGGGATCCACAGTGCTATCTTATGCAGCATTGTAATGATCAATCCAGAATATTTAACCAATCTTAGGACTAAAAAATACCACTACACATTTACAAAGCAAATACTTAAGAAGCACTGTTGATCTCAAAAAGTCAGAAATTTACCCCAATCCACTTTCCATTATTTATCCATCATGCATCATTTATTTTCAGTACTTAAACATTTTTGTAAATTGTTTTTAACATTTCGTAGCTTGTGTTTTAACCAATCAATGAATTTATGGTTCTCTAAAGTAGTACTTTCTTATTCTTTTCCTAACTGTAGTTGTTCAAGAACTACAATAATATAACCAGAATTTATTTACCACTTTGCAGTTGTAAAGTGATTTCACCCTACCATCACATTTAAGCCTTATTACAGTCTCTGCTATAGGAGTTTTAAATACCTATTTACTAGATAAGGATGTGTTCCTATTTCAGTTAATTGACAAAATCTTACTGGTATTAAGATGCAGAAGCTGAAATGGAAGACAAACACTACCCTCTCGTGAAGCATTTCACTGAAAGACATTCATTCAAAATATTTTAACAGCATAAAATTTGTTGTAAATTTGTATACAGTTTACATTTTTATTGTCACTTAAATGTGGAATTGTATAAACTGCTGTCATACTCTGAGATACAGGCCACATAATATCACTATTATCATCCTAAATAGTTTAGACAGCTTACTCAACTTCAACTTTCACTTTCTTCTCTGGATAAATTCAGACTTTGGGCTTACTCCAAAAGCTGGTAAAGGAGGCTAACATCTAAAATATCCAGGCACTGATAAGTGCTGATATTATCACAGGAATTTCAATTAAAAACCTATACATAATACAAGGGGAACAAATGAACAACACGTTGTCTATACAATACCCTCCAATTCTAAAAAGTTACTTTTTAATGAATCAATTAACATTTTTCCATGGCAAGTGTTAGTCTAACAGAAATCTCCCAATCTGAAAGGAATGGTTTTTCAACATCTCCCAAGGCAGGTTGTTATAATGTTACTCTTTAGTGTTGGTTTGACAGACTCAGAATTCCCACAATGCCTAATCTATACCAATTAAAATATAAATATAAACATAACAGGTCTTTCCTAAAGCCTCCAGCCTAGAGGTACAGTTATGTGCAAATTAATAACATAGCAATTATTCTGTACCTCAATTACCCAAATTCCTCCTTTCAGCATTGAAAACTGGAAGGAGCTGCTGTTACAGCTAGTTTTGATTATGTTCTGCCCACTACCTATATTCCACATAATCCCTGAAGATACTGCTATTTCCAAACAACTGCATAGATTCTTGATTGACTTTGCTGATGTCACTCAGAGAATTGACATACTTCCCAGAACATTCATGCCAAGAATCTGTGCATCATTGCTAATTGCATTATTACAATCTCTGTATTCAAGGAGACAGTTGGCCACAAAGCTTCATTTAATTCTGGCCCAGGACCTTAGCACTGGGAAAGAGACATAAGAAACCAATACAAACATGAGCCCTAGGCTAAACCAGAGAAATGTCCACAGAAGGACTAATCCTCTGCTAGGTGCTCCTCTCAGTCACTGAGCCAGTCCCTCACTGACTTGTTGTCATGGAGGCCTTTTCATGACAAAGGTTCCTCTTGGAACCATTAGCGTTTCCCTGTGATAGACACTAATGTGATTTATGGTTTCTTCCTTTTTATTTTTTTCTCCTCCACTCTGTTACTAAACATCAGGATCTAAGGCCAACACAGGGTCAAACACACTGCTCTGTGTGTTGGAGTTTATTTTTTGAAATACTTTGCCAATGAATTGCTTTGTTTGAGAATTAACCTTTGAGCAGCTCCTGAGAACTTATCCCACTCCGTTTATTTTTGTCAGAAGGAATGAAGAATTTCTTTTTCACCTTGCATTTTATTCTCAAGGTTGTATATGTGTGAATATGTGTGTATGCATTTGGGTGTTGTATTTCATGAAAGATATTTCTTTTTAAAGATAACAGAATTTTAAAAGAGTTACAGGCTATATTCAGTTGTATTAAAATTAATTTTTTTCTTTCTTTGAAAAATATAGAAAATATAATTTATTGGCTTACTTTTATGTTCACTACTAGTACTTAACTACATGTGTACAGGTGCATTGCAGATAACACAATATTCTTATTTGGAGGTAGGAAGGGAGACAAGGCAGAGGAACAGGTACAGTGGAAATGAACTCTGTTTCTCCTTCTGATTTTTCAGTGTAGCAATGGAGAAAATGAGCAGAGCAAAACTCATCTGAGGTTAATATCAACAGCATGTACGCACATGCACACACATGCCAAAAGTATTGCAGGAGTGCAGGAAGCTAAGGCTAGGTAATTAGGGGAGTCTACGAAATCACCTGCAAAGAAAGGCATGCAGGCAGCAAGAAAGAAGTTCATTTCACTTAGAGGAAAGTATCTGGATTTGGTTGAAACCAGGAAAACACTTGTTCTAGTATTTTCCACAACCAGCAGCTAAGGAACAGGATGAGGCCGTGAGCTCAGGGAAAAAAGATGGAGGGGGCTTTGCAAGTTTAGGTAAAGGGAGTGATCACTGAAATACAGAAAGGAAGACTTTTGGGTAAATGAATATACTGAAAAACTGTTTGGGAAAAAAATATTAAACCTTATCTGTGTGTAAGGTGCATTGCATATGGATATACTAGTGTCTGGAAAGAGCAAGGATATGATTCCAGTAAGCGAGGAGTGAGGCTGAGAGGTCTAGAAATAGAAAGTGAATGTGAATATAAAACTTTTCAGAGAAATGCATAGCAAAACTTAAGAGATATAATATGGAGATAATTTTAGAGGATCAGTGAGTCTCCAAATTGAAAGCAAAATGTTGTGTATATGTGCATATATTCACATATATCTATTTCTGTGGGATGAAGATCAGTGGATTTTTTTTCAGATTCACCAAGAGACTCATGCCTTTATCACTGCATGTGAAGAGCAGTGAAGGTGCAGAAATGAAAGAAGGAAAAAAAATCAAGAAAACTGGTATCATTGAAACAAACAGTAAAATATGGGAAGTTTGAATTAGAGGTAAAATAATTGAGTTTATCTTTAACATGTTACATTTCATTAAATCCTTTGGCAAACTAAAACTCACAAAAGAAAAAGAATGAGGGGGCTCCTTCTGAGAATATGTGATGAAAATGTTGTAATTCAATAGATGTGTTATATTAGCTATTGTTTACTGAAACCTTCAATATTTCAGTTTAATCGCTTTCACAGAAGCACCATAAACATCCCTTTTCCATCATAAGCTTTTATATTCTCTCCACTTGTTTAAATGACCTTTTTAAACAACAAATTGCACATGGGATTTATTTTTATGAATGCATAGCATTTGAGTAACTAGCAATCAAACTTTAGTGTAAGTGGGAAGATAATGGAGTAGGGAAAATTGAACCTAGGACACTTAGGCAAATTGTAATCACCAGGGATAAGATGATAACAGACCATTTCAAGAGGGACTCAGAAGCTGACCACTCTCTGGTTGACTCATCAGATTAAAGGTTCAAAAAAAAATCATTTATCAATTTAATTACTTTAAATTCAAAATCTCTAATTACTCAACATGAATGATAACTAATTGCTGTACCTAAAATATACCTGCTATGACAATTGAAAATACTTTTCTAAAGTGGGTAAATGTGAAAAACTTATTTAAGTGATCAATTTATAGGCCAAAGTGATTAGGTGGCTGTGTTATATAGAATTCTAAGATTTCCCCCAAAGATTTCCTGCTCTCTTTGGTATATAAATTCTGAAAAATCCCCTACCTGAATGTAATGGGTTTTGCTCCCAGAATTACGGTATATTTTTATGAAACAGTTGACTCTAAAATAGGGAGATTTTTCTGGGTAGGTCTGATCTAATCATATTAGACTTTAAAGAGTTTTCTTAGGATACTTGCAGAAGAGTAAGTCAGAGATGTGAAGCACCAGAAGATTCATGGAAGTCATTACTGCCTTGCAGTTAGAGGGACCATGTGGAAGGGACCCGAGAGTAGCTCCTAGGGGCTGAGAATGACCTCCACTCTCCAGCCAGCAAGAAAATGTTATTTGAGTCATATAACCACAATGAAATGAATTCTGTCAGCAAGAATGATTTGTGAGCAGATTTTTCCCAGGAGACACCAGAGGAAAACTCAGCCTGCCTGACACCCTGATTTTGATTTCAGCTATGTGTTTTCTTAAGCGGAATGGCAAATGAGACTTCTGACTACGGAAGTGTGAAATGTTAAAAAACAAGACAACAGGCCCAAAATAGAGCTGCTGATGCTAAGCTCCATGTCACCAACCTGAGACTTGACTTAATTACAATTTTGGCTTTCTCATAAATGAAATCCGAAAGCGTCAATCAGGAATCACCTAATCAGCTCTAGTTAGGCAATCTGCAGGAGAGAACTGCCATTTGCTAAAGAAAAGTAACCTTACAATAACCAACCTGGTTTTGCCTAGTAAAAATTCCTTGTCTGTTTCCCTTTCTGCTTATAAAAGTCTTCCATTTTGTACAGCTCCTTGGAACTCTGAACTCCTTTCTGTCTGCCAGATTGGATGCAGCCCAATTCAAATACATTTTTGCTCAAACTCTTAAAATATTTAATGTGCCTCAGTTTGTCTTTAAACAGAGGTAGTAAGTGGGTATGGTTTTAGGCTGCTAAATTTATGGTGATAAAGTGAAATAGAATCAGGATAAAAAGTTTCTGTTTTTTAATTCTTAATGTCCATTCAATGAATATTTGCAGATTTAAATGACAAACATATTTCCCACCCCAACTCCATTTTTTGGAAAGAACCTCAAGTTTTTTTTTTTGTTTTTTTTTTGTAGGGGAAACTATCTCGCCCTACCATTTAAAGATACTTGAATTTGCATGGAATTGACCATATCCCAACTCCAGGGCTGGGGACATAATGAATATAATTGATATTAATCTTAACTAAAACAACTATTTCAGATTCATACACATGTCCAAGGTGGTTCTCAGAGCAATCATCAGGACTTTTCCTGAAAGTCTTTGGGAAAAAATAACCGCTTTTTAGCTAGACATCAGCAAGGAAGCTGACTTCCTTAGGGGTAGCTCATACGTTTTTGATAAGATCTTGTCCAGTGGGAATGACCACAAGGAAATAAGACCAGAGATTAGGGGAAGTAAATGGAGTTAATTGAAATTATTGAATCACACTCAAATCCTTGTCAAGACCACTGTTGGCAATTACATGAACGAAGAATTCCCCTTATTAAAGTTCACTTGGATCTCTCATGTCTGCTTTTTACAACCCAAATCCTCTTGCAATAGTCAATGATCTTCACTCTGAGGCTTTCTAAATTACAAAGATGAATACCCTTGAATTGGAACACATACTCCCTTGAATTTTCCCTAAAGCAACACTGACTTTTTTACTCTTTGTTTCCTCTTTGGTGATTTCAGTCACCAAATGCTTCTGTCCTTCAACATTACCTTACCTTAAAACTGACAATATGAATTTATTTTTTAGTAAGAGCATTTAAAATTTTTGTTAAATAAATTTGATGTGGAACATTGTGTAAGTTTAAGGTATATAGCATGTTACTTTAATGCATTTACATATTGTAATATGATTGATGTAGTGATATTTATCATGTTACATAATTATAATACAGTGTTTTTGTCTATCTATATTCATTATGCTGGCACTAAGTCTCTATGGCTGATTTACAATTTGTTACAAGTTCATGACTACCTTCTGCTAATTTGGGGTTTAGTTTGTTCTTTTTACAATTCTTTGAGATACTGTGAGGTTGTTTGAGATCTTTCTAATTCTTTAATATACATGTTTATTGCTATAAACTTTTTTCTCAGAACTTCTTTTGCTGCATCCCACAATATTTGATAGGTTGTGTTTTGATTTTCATCAGTTTTGAGATAATTTCTTATTTCCCTTTTAATTTCTTCTTTGATCCAATGGCTGTTTGGTTCTTTATGTTGTTTAGTCTCCACATATTTGTAGATATTCTCATTTTCCTCTTGTTGATTTCTAATTTCATACTGTTGTAGCCAAAGAAGGTAGTTGGTATAATTTCAATCTTCTTAAATTTGCTAAGATTTGTCTTGCAAACTATCATATGACTTATCCTGAAGATTGTTCTATGTGTGCTAAAGAAGAATGTATATTCTGCTACCGATGGATGGAATATTCTGTATATGTCTATTAAGTCCATTTGCTCTAAAGTATTGCTCAATTCCAATGATTATTTGTTGATTTTATATCTGAACAGTCTACCCATTGCCAAAAGTGGGTATTGAACTGTATTGTTGACTATTTCTCTCTTAGGATCTGTTATTAATTGCTTAATGTATTTTGGTGATTGGGTGTTAGGCATGTATATATTTTTATCTTTATGATATATTGACACTTTTATCACTGTATAATGACCTTTTTGTGTCTTGCTATTCTTTTTGGCTTAAAGTTTATTTAGTCTGATATAAGTATGGCTATTTCCACCTTCTTTTCACTTCCATTTGCTTGGAATATCATCTTCCATTTTTTCACTTGCACCTGTATGTGTCTTTAGAGCTGAAATAAGTCTCTGTAGGTAGCATATGCTTGAGTCTTGTATTTTTTTTTACCCATCCAGCACTGTGTGCCTTTTGATTGATGAGTTAAATCCATTTACATTCAGGGTGATTTTTGATATATAAGAATTTATTATTGCCATTTTATTTTTTGCCTTCTTGTTATTTTGTCTCTCCATTGTTGACCTTCTGTTTCTCCCACCTTTGTAAGTTGGTTTCCCATTGTGATTTGCTCAGTATCCCCCTCTTTTTTTTTTAATGCTTCATGTCTCTGCTCTAGATTTTTACTTTGTGGTTATCATGAAATATCTCATAGATAAAATAGTCCTTTCTCCATTAATAGCAATTTATCTTCATTTGTCTATGAAGTTTCCATCCTTTTCCTCTTCCCTTTTACATTTTTTATGTGACAAATTATTTCTTTTTATGCTGTGATTCTGTTACCAATTGTAGCAGTGATTGTTATTTTTAATACTTTTTTACTTTAATCATTACCTATACTTGAGAGTTTAATATGCTGTTCTAAAAAAGAGTTACAGTATTCTAATTCTGACTGTCACATAAACCAGAGTTCTGTGTACTTTCATTTTGGCTTGAAGAGGTTCTTTCAACTTCTTGTAAGGCAGGTCTAGTAGTGGTGAACTCCCTTAGCTTTTGATTGTCTGTGAAAGCTTTTATTTATGTTTTATATGTAAATGATGACTTTGCCAGACAAAGTATTCTTGGATGGCAGATTTTATCTTTCAGTATTTTGAATGTGTCATTCCAGTCTCTCTTGGCCTGTAAAGTTTTTGCTGAGAAATCTGCTGACAGTCTAAGGGGGGTAATTTTAGGCTGCTATCATTTTTCTCTGCTTTTAAAATTCTTTCCTTTGACAGTTGACAGTTTTAATATAATGCGTGTTGGAGAAGGTCTTTTTACATTAAGATAATAAGGTGTTCTATTAGCTTTGTGGATTTCCATATCAGGATTTTTCCCAAGTTTGGGAAATTCTCAACTATTATTTATTTTTTCTTTTTTAATTTTATTTTTTTAATGGAAGCATAGCTGATATACAATATTATATTGGTTTCAGTTGTACAACATGATTATTTGACATATGTGTGTTTACTGCAAAACATGATAGGTGTAAGTACTATCTGTCACCATACCAAGTTATCACAATATTATTAACTACATTCCTTATGTTGTCCTTTTCATCCCATGACTTATTTATTTTATAAATGGAAGTTTGTAACTGTTTGCCCCCTTCACCTGTCTTACCCATGTCCCCAGCAACATCATGTTTGTTCTCTGTATTTGTGAGTCTATTTCTGTTTTGTTTGTTTTACTTTTTATCTTCCACATATAAGCAAAATCATATGGTATTTCTCTTTCTCTGTATTACTTAGCATAATACCTTATTGGTGTATCCATGTTGTCACAGATGGATATATATATACCACATCTTTTTTATCCATTCATCTTTGATAGACAGGTTGCTTCCATTTTCTTAGCTATTATAAATAATGCTGCAATGAATATAGGGGTGAATATATCTTTTCAAATTGGTACTTTTGTTTTCTTTGGGTAAACACCCAAAAGTGGAATTACTGGATCATATGATATTCTTATTTTTATTTTTTCGATGAGCCTCCATACTGTTTCCATAGTGGCTGCACCATTGTACATTCTGACCAACAGTACATGACGGCTCCTTTTTCTCCACACCCTCGCCAACATTTTTTGTTTCTTGTCTTTTGGATACTAGCTATTCTAACTGGCATGAAGTGATATATCATTGTGGTTTTTGATTTGTATTCTCCTGCTGACATCATATTCAATAGTGAAAAGATGAAAATTTTCCTTTAAGATCAGGAACAAGACAAGGATTCCCATATTCACCACCTTTATTCAACATAGTACTGGAATTCCTAGCCATAGAAATCAGACAAGAAAAAAAAAATCTTTCCAAATTGGTAAGGAAGAACAAAATTGTTAATTTGCAAATAATACTATATTTAGAAAACCATAAGGACTCCACCAAAAATTACTGGAAATAATAAATGAACTCAATGAAGTTGTAGGACACAAAATCTATATGTAGAAATCAGTTCTGTTTCTATATACCAATAACAAACTAGTAGAAAGAAAAATTAAGAAAACAACCCTGTTTACAATTTCATCACAAATAACAAAATGTTTAGGAATAAATTTAAACAAGGAAGTGAAAGTCATGTACTCTGAAAACCATAAGGTATTGATGAAAGAAATTAAATGGCATAAATAAATGGAAAGATATAACATGGTCATAGATTAGAAGAATTAATATTAAAATGTTCATACTACCAAAAACAATCTACAGATTCAATGCAATCCCAATGAAAATACCAATGGCATTTTTCACAGAACTAGAATAAATAATACTCAAATTTGTATGGAACCAAAAAAATCCTAAATAGCTAATACAATCTTGAGAAAGAAGAATGAAACTGGAGTTATCACATTCCTTGATTTCAAACTATGCTAAAAGCTATGGCAATCAAAACAACATGGTACTGGAACAAAAATAGATTCATAGATCAATAGAAAATAAAAGAAAACCCAGAAGTAAACCCATGTTTATATGGTCAATTAATCTACAAAAAGGAGGCAAGAATACACAAAGACTAAAAGATAGACTCTTCAATAAATGATGTTGGGGAAACTGAACAGGCACAGTAAAGGAATGAAACTGGATCATTGTTTTATACCATATACAAAAATAAACTCAAAATGGATTAAAGACCTAAATATAAGATCTCAAGTCAGCTATTATTTAAATAAACTTTCTGCCTTCTTTCTTCTCTCTTCTCCTTTTGGAATATCCATTATTCCTATGTGGATTTTTATAATGGAGTCTGATGGCTCTTGTAGGGTTTCCATACTTTTTAAGAATCTTAATTCTCTCTCCTTTCCACCTGAATCATTTTTAGATTGCTATCTTCCAGCTCACTAATTCTCTTTTCCATGTAATCTGCTCTCTTTCCAATGCATTTTAATGCATTCTTTTTCTCATTTATTAAGTTCTTCAGTTCCAGAATTTCTGTTTGGTCCTTTTTTAGAATTTCAATCTCTTTGGTAAAGTATTCCCTCTGTTCATTAATTTTATTCCTGAGGTCATTGTGTTACCTTTATGAATTTCCTTGGAGCTCTTTTTGTATTTCTTCATAACAGCTAGTTTAAATTCTTTATCAGTTAGATTGCACTATTCCTTTTCTGGGGATATGGTTGCTGGAGAATTGTAGTTTTCTTTTTCTAATACTGTACTACCATGATTTTTCATGGTTTTTGATGAAAAGTGCTTCTGCCACCACATCTAAAGCAATGAACACCTTTCTTATTTAGGAAAGGTTTTGTTTACTTTTATTCTAATTGTTCAACAGGTTGGTAGTTAGGAACTTTCTTTTAGTTTACTAGTTTGTGGCACTATAGCACATGCTTTTGGTTTCTTTTACTGGACTTCACTTGCTGCTAAGTTTGGTAGCCTGTGGTGAAAAAAAAAGCAAAGGATAGTGGTAGAGGATGGGAGAGGTATGTACTTAGCACTTGGGACATTTGATGTGCCCACAGCCTGGTAGAGCGATCCTCATGTTTAGGGGAGAGTCCCAGAGGTCCTTGGGCAGTCCTCTTACCTCCAGGGGCAGACAGGAGGAGACACATTCCTTTACTTCTCTTCATTTCTTCCTTTCCTTTCTCTTTCCCTAGTCACTGAGGTCTCTCCTCAGAGACAGAAACTGTTCCCTCCAGCTGTAGCATGAGTGGCTGGTAGACCCTTTCTCACTGCCCTCAGCCTCCACCTTCCCTGCCAGAAGAGTCATGCAGGCTCGCTGCCAGACTGGGCGTCACCTACTTTTTTGTCCCTGCCTCTGCTGCAGCCAGCTTCCTTGCCACTTCCATGTGTCTGCTAAATCTTCCATGGTCTAATCTTCCCACTTTTGGATGCCCAGGTAGATGGATCTCTCAGGTGTCCTGGTTTGCTGTGCATAGGTGTTTTTTTTAATTATGGATATTTGATTAGTTGTAAATCAAAGTGGAGAGAAAAAAGGCATGACTCAGAGCACCATGTGCTGATGTCACCAATAAGAGCATTTTAGACTGATTTCTTCCTGATGAATCAAGGAGAGACATTTCATCAATGACATATTTTAAAAGTGTGTCTTAGAATGGCCACTGGAAAAATCCCATCAGGTGACCAGTCTCTCTCATTTATTTTCACTGTTTTAATCCCAGATGGAAAATATTTTACTACAAGGCAAATGATTTGCAAATTCTCAGCTCCAGTCGTGGACTGTTGTCTTCTAGGCAATATTGCCAGCTGTGTTAGTTTGAAAAGTACAGAATAACCTAAGTGCACAGGCAGTTATGTAGTTGTTTGAGGTTGTAGTATATCCTTTTACCATCAAGTGGGCTTGAGGAAAATCTCCAAATAAAGACTTGTTGCTATATTCTGATTTATTGTTTTTCATGCAGTTGTTTTTTCCTTATAAGTCATCTTTTTATTTCCTTTATTTATCTATTTTTTAAAGAATTGCAAATCCTTGCACCTTATTGCTACCTAAACAATGAGCTCACATAAAACAATAAGGTTTAACATATTCAGAATACACTTATTCAAGTAGAGTTACATGGGAGAGTCAGGGGAAATGTAATTGACTGAGTTAATGTCCATGAATTTGAGAAAGGGCAATCTAAGCAGTCTGTGTATTATTTACTTATCTACTTTTAGAATACTGCATTGCATTTATTTTTCTGAATTTACAGAAACATTTAAATACAAAAAAATTTTTATTCGTATATCCCTGAGCTGTGAACTGCAATAAAATGAAAAATTATCTCTACTCCTTATGTTTCTGAATAAACATGGTAAAGAAATCAACTTCATGCCTTCTTTATTATTTATAAAATTAAATGAAGTCAGAGAAAACCTGTTTATGTTTGAACCAAATAAAACAAAGTTGGAAAAGGGCACTGTTTTCCCTTTGTCTCTATTACAAATCTATCTTAGTATTATGTGAGACACTGGATGAGAAGATACCAAGGAAGGATTGAGGTGAAGAGGATATATGTCTTAAAAGCTTAATCACCTCCTGATATGTGTCTTCCTTATCTAGCAAAGACCCTGACCAGTTTACAGCACAGTGAAACTCATCTGTGAGTTGCAGAAGCACTTGAGACAGTTTTTGAAAACATAAATTGCTCCCATAGATATGTTTCCCTTACCCTTTATGAAGCAAGCCTGTAACTGTTTACACTGATAGCATCATCCCATCCTTGCTATGTATTTATACTACCAACATAAAGTAGTGGGAATAAGTTTCCTTTAAAAACAAAAATGTAACAGAGTTTTTAACCTCTTCACATGCCTGAAAATTCCCAGCTAAACCAATTGCAAGGAAATGTTTTTATTACATTTAGTGACTTAGCATATTTTTGTGATTAATAAAAATCAGCAGTATTAACACAAGTTCACACATGTTTTGGTAGTTTCTGTACTGAATATATAGTTAAGCCTGGTCTTTGGTCAGTGTTTTTTGTGCATCATTTACCATATATCTGGAAAATAATAAAATTATCTTAATATTTTTTTGATGTTCTGGTAAACCCAAAGTCATGTCATAGGGTTATCTTTGTCCAGTATTGGTTATGTAATACCTTTACTTAAACCTTATAGCTAAAATATATTGACATTTAAAAACCTGCTGATAGAATCAAAGCCAAAGAATTTACATAGAAAGGCTGGCCTTCCTCTCCATGTCTCCAGCCCTCCCAGACCAGTCTCAATATCCTAACCTCAGTTTCTAGAGGCCTAGGCAGCTAAAGTGGTTAGCAAACCTGCCCTCTAGGAGCTAAATGTTTTGGAGGCAATGACTGGCCCCTTGGGGAGCTCTCCAGCTAACAGTGCTTCTTGATGACCTTGTGAGGCAAATAACAGGCGTATTGGCTTGCCATTCTCTCTGACACACTGGGATACTTGGACAAGAATTTAATCTTTTTTTTAGCTAATATAGATAGATTTTTTTACTTGCTTAGCTCAAATAGCCAAAAAAGCATTATCAGTAAGAAAATATTTTCTCTACACACACATATATTTGCATATTTAAATATACATACATGCACACCACCTGCACACTTCCGTGGACTGAATTGTTTCCCCCCAGATTCATAAGCTGAAGCCCTACCACCCAAGGTAATGAGGTTTGGAGAGGGGGCATTTTGATGATAAGTAGGTTTAGATGAGGTCATGAGGATAAGGCCCTACTGATAGGATTGGTGACCTTATAAATAGAGATGCCAGACAGCTTGCTTGCTCTCTCTCTCTCTCTCTCTCTGCCACAGGAGGATAGAAGGAAGGCCTCCACCATCTGCAAACCAGGAAGAAGGTCCCCACCAGGAACCAAATCAGCCGCACCCTGATCTTAGACTACCCAGCCTCCAGAACTGTGAGAAACTAAATTGCTGTTGCTTAAGCTACACAATCTATGGCATTTTCTTATGACAGTCAAAGCAGACTAAGACAGACACACACACACATGCACACTCAACATGCGGGCATTTTTTTCCAAATTAGAGTAAGGAAAAAATTAAAATTCTTGACAGTGGACAATTTGATTTTCTATCAAACGTTAGGGTCACTACATAACATTGGCTATTAGAAAATAAAAGAAAGAATCTTATAAATGTAGTATACTGTCCCTTAGATTTTTTCTAGATACCACCAAGAAGACTATGTCATAGAACATAGTCTCATGGCATGAATAAGATACAATATTGTCAGCAAGTTCCAGTATAAGTAATCCAATCATATAGATAATCAGTATTTAATCATGTCAAAATTATCTGTTATGAAGTAGAGTTTAAATTATCTCTCTTCTGTGTGCCACCAATTCAATGATTTGCCTAATACTTTGGCATCTAGGTCTCTTATTCTCATTCCTTTTGCCTCTGTTCTTGTTAAGGCCATTATACCTCTTGCACGATCAACGCTGTACCAGACAAATACTTTTAGGGCAAAAGGTCTAGTTATATTATTCCTTCTTTAGAAACGTTTAATGGTCAACCATATAATACTTAAAATATCTCTATTCTATCTTTAAAACTTTTGATAAACATTCTAATCCCTATTTCTGATCTAATCAACTACACTGCCCTTATAGCTATACTATATTTGAGTTCAAACAAGAAAATTCTTCTATTTCTAAATGCACCTGCAGTTGACTGTCCCTATTCTTCCTCTACACACTTTCCTCCTTGTTGAAGTCTGTAGAAGTCCTACCAATCCCTCAAAAGTTATTTAGATTCCATTTTAAGTAAAGCATGCACTTATTAAGTATATGATATATGTCATGTATTTTGCTACTTATCATAAACCAAAAGACAAATAAGACATGATCTTTGATTTCCAGAAGCTTAAAGACAAATAATATACATTGCAAAAATGTAAACAAATAAATTTGATGCATTTTTCATATATATCACAATACATATAATAAATATGTAATAGGAATCAAATAAAGGGAAAAACTAGCAAAGAATTGAAAGAGAAATGGTGTTCTGCTGGTGGGCAAAGGATAACATTTGTTTGTATGCTATACAAAAAATAACAATAAAGACATAGATAAAAGGAAAAGAATAATGGTGATCTTCAAGTATGTCCAGGTAGTTTCAGGTATGTCAAGGTGTATTGGGGTTAAGGGTCATGAGGCACTAAAAAATAAAATAATATAGTGGGCACAGGACAGATCATAATTACAATGTTTAAAGATCAGGGCTTCTCAGTAACTTTGATGGCATTATGCTTATTTTGGAAGTCCACTCTATACTATATAAAAAATATTAAAATGCTCTCACATTCTACAATAAATAAAATTTATATAAAATTATATAAAATTTGTGCTGAGTTGCTTTTGGCTCATGACATGTCACATTTATAAGGATTAATTTAACATTTACTAAAGTCAATTTTGTTATATTTTCTAATATTTTTATAAATTGTAGGGAACTTAGATGTTATGGACTACCAATAAATAAAATTATTCTGACATATGTGGAAGATACTCACTGCAATATTTTTAACAGGTAAGTGCTATATTTAAGGTTTATGTTTCAGGTTAATCAATTAGGAGGAACAGATGAAGATAGGCTTAAATGGAACAAGAATAAATGTGATAAAGTTACCTCATGAAAATATTGTGTATCATGCTTGCTTTTTTTTTATATAATTTATTTTATTATCATTAATCTACAATTACATGTGCAATATTATGGTTATTGAACTACCCCTTCATCAGGTCCCCCTCACCAACCCCATTACAGTCACAGTCCATCAGCGTAGTGAGATGCTATAGAATCACTACTTGTCTTCTCTGAGTTGTACTGCCCTCCCCGTGCCCCCCCAACATTACATCTGCTAATTGTAATGCCCCTTTTTCCCTCTTATCCCTCCCTTCCCGCCCATTTTCCCCAGTCCCTTTCCCTTTGGTAACTATTAGTCCGTTCTTGGGTTCTGTGAGTCTGCTGCTGTTCTGTTCCTTCAGTATTTTTTCTTTGTTCTTACACTCCACATATGAGTGAAATCATTTGATACTTGTCTTTTTCGGCTTGGCTTATTTCACTGAGCATAATACCCTCTAGCTCCATCCATGTTGTTGCAAATGGTAGGATTTGTTTTCTTCTTATGGCTGAATAATATTCCATTGTGTATATGTACCACATCTTCTTTATCCATTCATCTACTGATGGACACTTAGGTTGCTTCCATTTCTTGGCTATTGTAAATAGTGCTGCAATAAACATAGGGGTGCATCTGTCCTTTTTCAAATTGGACTGCTGCATTCTTAGGGTAAATTCCTAGGAGTGGAATTCCTGGGTCAAATGGTATTTCTATTTTGAGTTTTTTGAGGAACCTCCATACTGCTTTCCACAATGGTTGAACTAATTTGCAGTCCCACCAGCAGCGTAGGAGGGTTCCCTTTTCTCCACATCCTCGCCAACATTTGTTGTTGTTTGTGTTTTGGATGTTGGCCATCCTCACTGGTGTGAGGTGATATCTCATTGTGGTTTTAATCTGCATTTCTCTGATGATTAGCGATGTGGAGCATCTTTTCATGTGCCTGTTGGCCATCTGAATTTCTTCTTTGGAGAAGTGTCTATTCATGTCCTCTGCCCATTTCTTAATTGGATTATTTGCTTTCTGTTTGTTAAGGTGCATGAGTTCTTTATATATTTTGGATGTCAACCCTTTATCAGATACGTTTTTTATGAATATATTCTCCCATACTGTAGGATGTGTTTTTGTTCTACTGATGGTGTCCTTTGCTGTACAGAAGCTTTTCAGCTTGACATAGTCCCACTTGTTCATTTTTGCTTTTGTTTCCCTTGCCCGGCGAGATATGTTCATGAAGAAGTTGCTCATGTTTATGTCCAAGAGATTTTTGCCTATGTTTTTTTCTAAGAGTTTTATGGTTTCATGATTTACATTCAAGTCTTTGATCCATCTTGAGTATACCTTTGTGTATGGGGCTAGACAGTAGTCCAGTTTCATTCTCCTACATGTAGCTGTCCAGTTTTGCCAACACCAGCTGCTGAAGAGGCTGTCATCTCCCCATTGTATATCCAAGGCACTTTTATCAAATATTAATTGACTGTATGTGTTTGGGTTAATGCTTGGATTTTCTATTCTGTTCCACTGGTCTGTGGGTGTATTTTTGTGACAATACCAAATTGTCTTGATTACTGTGGCTTTGTAGTAGAGCTTGAAGTCAGGGTGCATGATTCCCCCTGTTTTATTCCTCCTTCTCAGGATTGCTTTGGCTATTCGGGGTCTTTTGTGGTTCCATATGAATTTTAGAATTATATGTTCCAGTTCATTGAAGAAAGCTGTTGGTAGTTTGATAGGGATTGCATTGAATGTGTATATTGCTTTAGGTAGTATAGTCATTTTGACAATATTTATTCTTCCTAGCCAAGAGCATGGGATGCATTTCCATTTGTTAGTGTCCTCTTTAATTTCTCTTAGGTGTGTCTTGTAGTTTTCACAGTACAGGTCTTTCACTTCCTTTGTTAGGTTTATTCCCAGGTATTTTATTCTTTTTGATGCAATTGTGAATGGAATTGTTTTTCTGATTTCTCTTTCTGTTAGTTCATCATTAGTGTATAGGAATGCAACAGATTTCTGTGTGTTAATTTTGTATCCTGCAACTTTGCTGAATTCAGATATTAGTTCTAGTTGTTTTGGAATGGAATCTTTAGGGGTTTTTTATGTACAGTATCATTTCATCTGCAAATAGTGACAATTTGACTTCTTTACCAATCTGGATGCCTTGTATGTCTTTGTTTTGTCTGATTGCTGTGGCTAGGACCTCCAGTACTATGTTGAAAAAACAGTGGAGAGAGTGGGCATCCCTGTCTTGTTCCCGATCTTAGATGAAAAGCTTTCAGCTTCTCGCCATTAAGTATGATGTTAGCTGTGGGTTTGTCATATATAGCCTTTATGATGTTGAGGTACTTGCCGTCTATACCCATTTTGTTGAGAGTTTTAATCAGGAATGGATGCTGAATTTTGTCAAATGCTTTTTCAGCATCTATGGAGATGATCATGTGGTTTTTGTTCTTCTTTTTGTTGATGTGGTGGATGATGTTGATGGATTTTCGAATGTTGTACCATCCTTGCATCCCTGGGATGAATCCCACTTGATCATGGTGTATGATCCTCTTGATGTATTTTTGAATTCGGTTTGCTAATATTTTGTTGAGTGTTTTTGCATCTACGTTCATCAGGGATACTGGTCTGTACTTTTCTTTTTTGGTGAGGTCTTTGCCCGGTTTTGGTATTAGAGTGATGCTGGCTTCATAGAATGAGTTTGGAAGTATTCCCTCCTCTTCTATTTTTTGGAAAACTTTAAGGAAAATGGGTGTTATTTCTTCTCTATATGTCTGGTAGAATTCAGAGGTGAATCCATCAGGCCCGGGGGTTTTGTTCTTGGGTAGTTTTTTGATTACCAATTGGATTTTGTCGCTGGTGATTGGTCTGTTTAGTTTTTCTGTTTCTTGCTTGGTCAGTCTTGGAAGGTTGTATTTTTCTAAGAAGTTGTCCAATTCTTCTATTTATTTTTCAGCTTCTTAGCATATAAATTCTCATAATATTCTCTTATGATTCTTTGTATTTCTGTGGGGTCCGTCGTGATTTTTCCTTTCTCATTTCTGATTGTGTTTATGTGTGTAGATTCTCTTTTTCTCTTAATGAGTCTGGCTAGGGGTTTATCTATTTTGTTTATTTTTTCAAAGAACCAGCTCTTGGTTTTATTGATTTTTTCTATTGTTTTATTCTTCTCAATTTTATTTATTTCTTCTCTAATCTTTATTATGTCCTTCCTTCTGGTGACTTTGGGCCTCATTTGTTCTTCTTTTTCCAATTTCAGTAATTGTGTCTTTAGACTATTCATTTGGGAATGTTCTTCCTTCTTTAAATAGGCCTGGATTGCAATATACCTTCCTCTTTGAACTGCCTTTGCTGTGTCCCACAGAAGTTGTGGCTTTGTGTTGTTGTTGTCATTAGTCTCCATATATTCTTTGATTTCTGTTTTGATTTGGTCGTTGACCCACTGATTAATTAGGAGAGTGTTGTTAAGTCTCCATGTATTTGTGAGCCTTTTTGATTTCTTTCTAAAATTTATTTCTAGTTTTATACCTTGGTGATCTGAGAAGTTGGTTGGTAGGATTTCAATATTTTTGAAATTACTGAGGTTCTTTTTGTGGCCTAGTATGTGGTCTATTCTGGAAAATGTTCCATGTGCACTTGAGAAGAATGTGTATCCTGTTGCTTTTGGGTGTAGAGTTCTGTAGATGTCTGTTAGGTCCATCTGTTCTAGTGTGTTGTTCAGTGCCTCTGTGTCTTTACTTATTTTCTGTCTGGTTAATCTGTCCTCTGGAGTGAGTGGTGTGTTGAAGTCTCCTAAGATGAATGCATTTCTGTCTATTTCCTCCTTTAATTCTGTTAGTATTTGTCTCACATATGCTGGCACTCCTGTGTTGGGTGCATATATATTTATAATGGTTATATCTTCTTGTTGGACTGACCCCTTTATCATTATGTAACGTCCTTCTTTATCTTTTGCTACTTTCTTCGTTTTGAAGTCTATTTTGTCTGATACAAGTACTGCAACACCTGCTTTTTTCTCTTTGTTGTTTGCAGTATCATGCTTTCTTACTCCAGAATTTTTAGGACTTTGTAGAATTTCGCTTAGGGTTATGATGGAGTAACTTACAGCAGGTCAACACTCTCAGCAAAGTGTCAAAGTAAACATGAAAATAAATTATATTTGAAGGCTTTGGAGAAATACCAAAGCAGTCATCTCTTGAGATTAAGATGCCTAGAAAGTGCCTATCTAACAACCATTGCAGAGTATTTATCAGCCCCCGAATCCTGGAGAGACAAAGGTTCAAGATCTACTAAGAGAAAGGAACCTGTAAACATTCCAAGCTCTCAGCTGGGATCCTAGGAATGGGCATAAACATGAGGTAGACCAAAGATCACAACAGAGGTTTATGAAATATTTAATTATTTCAGATCCTGATATGACTGTAGTGATCTACCATGCTTTAGCTGCCTGGAAGAGAATAAGATGAATCTTTTCCTGGGATGACATATCATATATCAGCCTTAATATTTTGGCATATAAATTGTCCATTATTCATTTTAAAATTATCAGGTATAAAGTGGAAGAGAAATTGGCAATAGAAATGTATCAAAGGTGATTCAGATAATGGAGTGACCAGACTTAGACTTTAATATAACTGTGAATAATATGTTCAAGAAAGTAGGTAATAGGTTGTAAAATTCTATCAAAGAACTAGAGTGTAAAAGTATTCAAATGGAAATTCTGGAAATGAAAAATATAGAACTAAATTAAGAATTCTGTAGATAGGATTAACAGTATTTCAGGCAAAGTCTGAAAGACTTGAAAATAGGTCAGTAGAAAGCATTTGGTCTAAAGCACAGAATAAAAAGCACTGTACTATGTGGGAGAAAAGAAGGAAATGGTGAAAATTGAGAGAATTTGTAATTATAATCCCAGTATAATAGGAATACAGAATGGTATAGAAAATATTTGAAGAAATAAAGGCTGAAATTTTTCCAAAGGTGATTAAAGACATCAAGCCATGGATTACAAGAAATTCTATGAATCCAAAAAGGAAAAATACAAAAGAAACCACTCTAGGTGTAGTAAAGTAAAACTCCTGAGAGTCAATTTTGGCGAGAAACTCTTAAACACAGAAAATAAAAGACATTATCTTCAAAGTGGAAAAAAAAAAAAAAAGAAGACTGCAGAGACTTAACCATGAAGTATCTATGTACTTCAAAGGCTTAAATACACTCAACATAATTATTTTAGTATGGTAGAGATAGAAATCATTATTAAGGTATAAATTAAAATCTCCCAAATACAAACAAATTAAACAACTTACTTCCAAACAACTCAAGGGTCAAATAAACAAACACTGAAAGATTTAAAATATTTTTAACATAATGTTAGTATATTAAAAAACAAAATTTGAGTAAATTTGAAGATCTAATTGGCTTTATTAAGTGACTCTTAAATCGGACATCATCCCATCTAGCAAGTACAGAGATGCTTCAAGGTGTTATGCAAAATGTAAGCTTTTTATAGGCAAGGGGATGGGACAAGGAATTTATTAGCAAAAGAAAAGAAAGGATTATTTCTGGTCAGGATATCTGTTTGTGCGGAAGGGCAAACCAGAGTTTTTATCATGCAAATTGTGATAATCAGAAATTTTCAGATTGTCTATTAAAAAGTCACATTCCTGGGATAGGTTGAAACTGTGATTAAGTCTTGGTGTTCTTTTGTGGGGCTCAAGAGACTCCATTTGGCACTTGTTTCTTTTTTATAACAGTATAGTCATCATTTTTATATTTTTATTGTCAACCATTGTAACTCTGGGGAGAGAATGTGTTACCAGCCCAGGGCAAATAAACCTTTGAAGCCAAAATCAGTCAAAGGAAAACATAAAGTGGCAGAAACCTGTTTATTGCTCACAAGAAATCATCTTCTCCCGTTTACCCACCCATTTTTCCCATGACCTACCTGCGAAGGCCCCACAAAACCTCTCCAGTCTAGTTGCTGCTCACTCTCCATGCCTTGTAATCACCTATTAATACGTAGATGGACTACTTCTCTCTACACCTTGGAAACATCTGTTGATATGTAGATGCACTAAGGCCAGTTAAGATATTCTGGAAATACTGCAATTTTATTCACAACCATAAAGATAAAATGATGGATTATTTTACTAGCAAAATGAGTTTATTCAGGAACAGCCGAGGAGTACAACTGGGGACAAGCAAACTCTGGCAAGCCATTGTTAAGTTCAGAGATAAAAAGGGAAGGTCAGCTTTTATTAAGGTTTAGGAAGAAATTGAGGAGGGTCGTTTTGAACAAAAGTTCATTGGAGAAGAACAAGAGCTTGAGATTGTGTAGGCTTCTCATTGGCTGCACGTAGCGGTTAACGTGTTGTTGCTGGCACAGGGACAGATCTTCCTTCTTTTTCTTAAAAGCAGAAGATAAAATTTCAATGTGAAAAGTGTCTTCTCCTGTCAAGATAAGAATTATCTTCCTTTTTCCTGCACATATATATATATATGAAGAATAATTTTGCACAGGCAAATTTGTCTAACATTGAGACTGCAAAATTGATTAAAGGTTTGTATGGCAATCAAAATAATTCTTCATATTAATAAAGAAACAAATGAATTAAGTCCATCTACTTAGATAAAGACAAAGCATTTGATAAGATTCTACATATGTTCACAACTAAAACTCTTAGCAAAGTGGGAATAAAGAATTAACTGATTTTATATCTCTCTCTATATGCATATATAAAGCCAACATTGTAATTAATGGTGTTAAATGCTCTAGAAAAGATGTTACTTCTGACACAGCAGCTGCAATTGGGCCTAATACCTGCATGCATTTATGGTGCCACACCACTACCTTACAAGCTCCACCTTGTTTTATCAGCAGTTTGACTGGTGAAATAAATGTATAGGCAGCACCACTCGGCATCCTTTAGATTTATAAGGATATCCATAATTTGTGCCATTCATCTCAGGACACAATATTGTTTTTTGTTTATGATCTTGGCCAGAAAAGGTGAGTGTCAGAGACTTCATTTTGCCTTTCCACACTATGACTTCTCTCACCCCACCGGTCAAAGTCCTGGGGACCTGTAGTCACTTTTAGGCAGAAACTTCCAAGACCTAAACTAGAATTCATGTGTGGAAAAGGCAAGATATCATGACTTTTTGTTTTGTTAACCTCTTTCAGTCTGTGAAGCTCTATCCTTGATTTCCTCTGACCGTGCAGAATGAGCGCCTTTGCTGTTGTCTACTTAGTCCCTGATGTCATCGTGGTGTTGACCTTCTCCATAGCTCTGTACAGGTCAAGCAACTCCTGGCTGCCTCTCTGATATTACTATACATTAAAATATTTGTTTCCCCTGACTCTGAAAGATATTTTTATCCATTCCTATTATCCTCATTGCTGTCGCTGAGCCCAGTTCTGCAAACCCATCTCCTCTGTTGGGCCCGGCTGACAGAGGGCAGCCATTGCTCACAGCAATCTTCTGTATTGCTTTGGTAACTAGTAACAGACCTTTTGTCAGAAGAGTTCTCCAGGGGGGTTTCTGGTCATACATAGCATGTCTACTTAAATAAGCTCACATCCTTAAGCCTTTGAATTCTTCTCTCCCATCTGCCACAGAAATTCTGACATTTCTACCATGTTTAGTAAAGATCACCACTTTTTCTGTACTTCTAAGGGCCCTCAGAGTAAGGTTTCTACCTTCTCCTGATTTGCTTGGCTTGCCAGGGTGTTAAATCCTGCATCTCAGGAGACTTGATCCCAAATAAATTCTTTCTAATCTAACATTTTGTACCACCTCACCTGATCAAACTATTCCATAATACATTCCCATCATATTCTCTCAGCTCCTGTAGGTATATGCTACCTAGGTCCAGCAGCTTTTCAAGGATATAGTATTTTCTTACCAAGCATAGTATGTCCCTGGATGGGTTATATAATGTATTTTCCATATTTATTGTTGCATAGACAGGAAAAGTATTGTTGTAGATGCTCACAGGGGAAGTATGTTTCTGGGAAAAGTGCTTCTATAGGCTTAAAGGGCTCAGATGAATTTATAGATGATTTAGCTTTGAAAAGCAAACCAATTTTTAAAAAAAAGTTTGGATTGTTTAGTGTTATGTTAATGTAATTGTAATTATAGTAGTATGTTCTAGATTCTATTCTATATAATATGTTCTGGATTCTGTTATATTAATGAGGATTTTTTTCATCTATTTACATAAAAATATTTAGGTGCTGTGTTGTTTCTAATATAGTCCTTAACACAACAGACAAAAGATTGTACGATCCTTTCTTATTGTTCTTAAATATAGAGGAGAGAAAGGTGAATGAAATCACAAGACATTTTGATCAGTTGATTTCCATGAAGTTAAAACCTTAAAAATCATGATTTCTTTTAATAAAAAGAAGGAATATTTAATGTTTTATTCAACTTGAAGCTATTAAAGACATATGATGAGTTAAAGATTTAGATTTAGACCTGGTATTTTATTTAAGACACATATTCTGTAGAATTACAACAGATCAGAAGATGTTTTTGAAGTAACTGTTTAAGGTTCTGAATATGCATATCACTTAAGACTTTCAGGGAAGGACAAGCTGACCATCAAATGAGGTTCATCATTTCTCATTACAATATTTTTTAATGATCTATATTTAAGAGTCCAGTGTAAGCTTATCAGTTGTTTCTTCTTGGGATATAGTAACTTATTTTCATAATATTAAAAGCTATAGAGATTTTAAAAAGAAGCATTGAAGATAAGCACTCAAGAAGTCACTAAGAAGCAGTTCAGAAATGTCTCAATAGATGGATAGATAAATGATAACAAGGTATGCTGGGTTCTCCATAATCAGTTGAACTTTTAACCAAATTTTACATCTTCCCCCAACTTGCTTTGAGACATTGAACAAGTCAAAGTTAATGCATCCTCCTCCACTTTCCTATATTAAATATAGGATCTCCTATGCCTTCATATCCTGTATTAATTTTTACTCATTGATCTCATTCTTCTTCCTTCCCTTACTGGCAAAAAGCATGTAGAGGTATCCAAATTTAACTCACCATAGCCCAGTTTCAATCCTGTGTATTCCATTTGATCTCTCCAGTCATTTCAATACATATTTACTGTTTCTTTCTTTCACATCTGATAGCATTTACTGACTACCAGCAGTTTTATGTATATGCTATACTAGTACACTGGATGGTGTTTCACATTTTTAACGCACTCTGTGTGTGTACATTTTACTATCTTAAAATTCCTGGGAGGAGAGGTGGGTAGAGAGGAAGATGGAGAAGGAGATATAGAAAAAGGAAAGAGCAGAAGAAAAGCATATGATAATCTGGGTCTTTTTCTTGACAAAGTTTGGTGAATGTAACAGCTTCTTGGTATTTTAATAAAGATAATCTGTCATATTATTACTTATTTGTCAATTCTACTTGGGAAACTGGTAAGGTATGCTTCCAAGGGTTGTATTCTGGTCTTGTTTTAATATTAATAGGAGCAGGTTGGTTCACAACATAGATAATACATCTTACTTTCCACTTCTCCTGGACAAAGGCACCTCTAATTCTCAGACTCATTGATGTGTCTAGAACTAAATAGTCCAATGGCTGTTGCTAGACTGTGAAGAGAATGTTGATGTACCAAGGCCATCTCATTTCTTTCACCCTTCTGAAGTATGAAAATGCCACCTGTAAGTATAAATAATTACACTCTAATTATTAGTGGCCCCCTCTTGGGCCTGGGATTCACTATATTGATACACAGAAAATTCTTAAAGCCAATAACTATTGCATATCAGTATCCCACTATTGATGTGTTGATTTGGATTTATATTTAATTCAGTTGTAGCAGCTTATATATATACAACATAATTACATATATTAGTTTAAAGACTCCTCAGAGGCTCTAACCTAACCCAATAATGGTCTCCTTACTGTTTTTCATTGTGTGTATGTGTGTGTGTGTGCTGAAACAACCTAATGGATTTGAGGGGGCCTTACAGTGTTTTCTCAATTCACATTTTGAAATATAAAAAATGCAACTCCATTATTCACACACTACCACTGAAATCCTTTAGAAATTAAAAGTTTAACCACATCAATGAGCTCAATATATCTTAAAGGCTTAACGGCAAAATAAAAATAAAAACAACCATAACAAAAAGCATAAACGGGAAGAAAAATTGACTAAAATAGAGCAACTACTGGGTGAATGCATTTTCTATACCAGGAATACTGGTCTGTTAGGCCTTTCATAATCATTCTCTTGAATTATTAGTTACCTCATCTTTTTTATGCCTGTAAAGAATTTTTCTTCATTAATTGCATTCATTTACAAGTCTGTGAATGTGATGATTAAATCAGCTTATATTTCTTCTCATATGGTGCACCTTTATCTATATTGTTGTTTCACTATCCACAAGAATCTAAATTTTATACCTTTTCACAACAGACCTTCTTTTGGAAATCTATTGCTAATACCTCACTGCAAATGCTTTTATTCAGACCCTCTCCTTTTCTGAGTTTAATGTCTTTTCTATGCATTTCTATATCACCTGTTTATACTTTGCCATAGCACTTACAGTTTGTAATATAATCATCCTATTATTTATTTGTCTTCTTCATTATATGCTAACTGCTGTGAAATTAGGGAATGTGTCACATTTGGCCATGTACCTAACTTGCAGTTGCTTAGCACGTTTCTTGAATAAAAGATAGTCACTGTAATAACTAAAAATAAGGTACAAGCCACTGACTTAACAAATAATTATTTTCAGAAACCAAAATTTTGGGATGTACCAATTTAATACGGCACAAATTTACCCAAACACCAAAAAAAGCTTTATTATTAAGAATAATATTACATTTTTCTGTGTGTACAGGATTAGCTATATTTTATGTCAGGAACAACTTTCAAATGAATGGACAGAATCTGAGAGGATCATTCACACACATGAATTAGCTTAGTGAGCCTGTTCTAGATCATGGTTTGTCAACCATGGTACTATTGACATTTAGGTCTGGATAAACTTTTGTTGTGGGGCATCTGTCTTGTACATTCAGGATGTATAGTAGCATTCCTAACTGCTAACCAGTAGATTCCAGTAGCACCACCCTAGTTGTGGCAAAACCCAAAATGTCTACAAATTTTGGCAAGTACCCACTGGGTGATAAAATCACCCTGGTTAGGAATCACCTGAGGTTTTTATGCAAACTTCTCAACTGAGCCAAAGTAGGGACTTATTTTTGTTGGAATCCATCATCATGCCTTTGTCATACCTATCAGGCAGCAGTAAGTTAAAGAAAGAGAATCCCTGGGAAACAAATGGCAAAAAAATATTCGAGGAGATTAGATTTTTCATCCTAGAAGGGAGTTGTATGCTATTGTTTTAAAAATGTTCAAATTCTTTTAAGTCTCACTTACTCATTATTTACTTCCCACTGCTTATTTCTCTGTAGAGAGTTAGTGACTACACTTTATCCCTGAAAAAATCAATTTAAAAATATTTTTTATTAAAAAATGACAAGAGCTTCTGTGTTAGTTCAGGTCCTCTCAGTAGCATTTGACAAGACAGGATTAGATGTGCAAGAGATATGAAGGGAGAAATGCTTGGAAGAGAAAAAGGAGAGGGACCTACAGGAGTCAAAGGAAACAGTCAGATTAAGGTACAGGTCTGACTCCTGTCAAGGAAAGAAAGAAAGGAGAGTTGATAGGTACATTCTCAAATATTAACACAGGTTTCTGCCAGGCCAGTGGTGTCCCCTCAAGCCAAAGTCAGCCTTCAGAGGTATTCTGCACCTTATATGGTGCAGGAAGGGGCCTGCCTTGGTACTCCTGCTGTGTTCAGTCATAGGCTCAAAATAGCGTTTGGGAGGAGTGGCCTCAGCATAACCTGGTGTGGATTCAGAACACAGTACCTGCTGTCCATGTCAATTTTGCTACCTACACAACAGCACCTGAGGCTATTGGTCAATTTATCTCCTAAGCTCCTCAAAGCAAGTGTTCTGAGTCTTGTATTTTTTCCTGCCAAAGTCTGTGCCTTTGTTTTGTGGGGGATAAAGGAGCAGAAAGGTTGAGAAACTAAATATGTTTTTAAAACTATTATGCAGATAAATATCTAGAGTTGTATTGTTCAGTGCAATAGGTATTAGTGACATAGGGTGTTTTAAACTTAAATTAGAATTAAACATGATTAAAAATGCAGCTCTGTAGTCACAGTAGCCATATATCAAGTGCTGAATAACCACATGTGGCTAGTGGATACTGTATTGGAAAGTAATAACTTACAATATTTCCACCATGGTAGAATGTTCTATTGTACAGCAATGGTCTAGAGAAATAATAGAAATAAGAATAGAGGATCCCTTCATATAGCCTAGTGCCTGTTCTCTTTCATAAAAATGTGCCACCATTTGAAGTGAGCATAAGTACATATATATTTGGAATTGGCAATAAAAAAATTATGAACTGATTGTTCATTATAACTTTGAAGAGAATTTCCCTAAGATTCTAATACCAACTGAGTAACAGTTTAAAGACATATTTAACCTTGCTGAATTTAAAAATGTTCAAAAACATGGATTTAAAGAACTCTGTATAGTAACTGACACCAAAGAAATTAGGTGGGAAATGAGCTACCTATAGAAATTATTCAGTAAAAGTATCACATTGCCCCAATCATCATAGAGCTTCAAGAAAATCATTAATTCTATGTAATAATTTTCAAGTGCTTTGTTTTCTAATTTATTTCTCTTTAGTGAAAGTGTAAAATTTATTGAGAAAGTATTGCTTATTATTATGGTTAAGTGTAGGGTTTATTTCTGTTTATGACATTTAGAAATGAAATTTATTCCCTACTGGAATTATTATTGTTCTGTAACCTAACAGATAATTTTTTTCCCTCTAACATCATATTTTACCAAAAAGAAAAGTATTTCCTAATACGTAGAAAGGATTTCAGTACTGTCAAATCAAATATCTGTGAATATTTGAATTACTACATTATTTTAATGGTTAGTAACTTTAGTGGTGTAATCGTCCTTACAGAGCAACTGAAACATGCTGTGGACATACTCTTGTGTAGAAATAACTTCATTGTTAAGTATTTTTGCTTTAATTGGAACATAAATAGATATGATGAAGTTATTATCTGTTTAATAATTCCCCAAACCAAGCTATATTGATTTTTTTCTTACTGATTTTTCAATGCAATATTACAGTTCCTTTATTTTTTAAAGAATGTAAAGGATATTATAGATACAGAAAAAGCTAATAATGATATTCTTTGTACTAGTCATCAGCACTGTGTTTAGTACTTTATATACATCTCACCATAAATTTACAAGGCCAATAGCAGTTTTATCATTACTTTACAAGTAAAGAAATTGAAGACAAAAAATAAGGGAGCAAGTTTGAAACTCAAGGTAGCTTAATTCCAAACTCCATATTCTTATTTATGGATTTAATGCAGACATCTTGGTTCAGTACTTACAGCCTGGATGACATTTATCAGCAGGTCTCTGCCCTTATCATGATGAAGCAACGACCTGAATTGTTAAAAAAATATTAAGTCTTCGGTGCAACTCTGCCATTGTTAGAGGAAGGAAGCAGGTGACCATAACAAGTTAGTAACGTCAAAGAGTATGTTATTTCCAAAAGCTTCATTCGAACTCCAAGTGTGTGCTAAATGTCCATGGAAGGGATTGTGTTCTATAATTATAGCGTTTACCAATCATATTATGGTGTGCTTTCCATGTATTTGTGCTAGCCATTCCTAACTTAGTGACCTATGGGTAAGGTCCAGAGCTTCTCACAGTGCAAGGCACATAATAAAAAAGATGTAAATATTTATTGGCTATGATTGAACTAAGCAAATCAATTGGGATTTCCATTGTAAGTTAGCAGAAACTTTCTCAATTATGTCTTTTCATATCAGAAACTTATTTAGGCTTACCTTATTCTATTTTGCTACTGAGTCAAAACCAGAAATCTGAACTGATTCTGAACATCCAAAATATATTGATGCTATATATGATTTTTGGAGACCTATATCTATATCTATATTTATCTATCCATCTATCTATGTTAGTCTCCAATTTTTGTGGGTCCTCTGAAATTAGTTCTAGGATTGGATAGACTGGAAATGTGCATTAACTTCTTATTGCATATTACACATAGGGGAACAAGGAATAAAAGCACCTAACAGTGAAAACTCTGACACTTAGTAAGCTGAAGTCTGTGGAACTGAATTTAGGACTGAGTGACCCAGATTTACTTCTATTTTGAATATGGTAGCAAAAACTCTGATTCAAGTTACATAGACATCTCACTTAGGCAAAACAGACAAAATATTTTTTTAGAGACAAAGCAAATGAGGTTTCTTTCTTAATTGAATGAACACTGAAAATTCAAACATCCTCCTGGCACATTATTTAATTATATTCACCTGAATTAAAGTGTATTCAGGATAGAATTGAATGTTGTAAATTTAACTTTTAAAAAAACTTATGGCACAACAAACAACTCAAATGTCAAATAACAATAGCCTTTAAAGTCAGAAAAAAATTTCACGTAACAAAGAGACAGTAAAAATTCTCTTACAGTCATTTCATTAAGTATTGTAGAGTATAATTACGGAAATATCTACTTTTTTATTTCATTTCACAAGCTGTCACCAATGGCATGAATCTTTCAACATCACTGAGAAAGAGTACAGGTTCCGGAAGACAAAAGAATATAAATGTGGGACATGAATATTGAGTGTCATACTATAAGGAAAGGTAGTTCACTTTTAGTGGGACGCTTAAATGAGCTGGATGCAACAGAGATAGACACAATGAGAACAGACGCATGGTGTCTGACCAGTTAATAAAAAAAGTAAAATAAGGAAGATAATTGTAAATTACAGAGGACTTGAAAAAGTGAATAAATGATAATAAAGTTAGAAATTTAGAGAAAGAAAGGGAGAAGGAGGGTAAAATAGAAATAACGCTGATAATGTGTGAAGTGTAAAGATGTATTTAAAATACTTTAATAATTTAACTCAAGATGCACATTTTTTGTTTGTTATTGGCAAAAACAGTATCACTAGTTAAAAATCATATAAAAATGATTCCTGTCTAGGAGGGAGAAAAAGTTCTTTTTTAATGAGGAGGAAAAAGCCTTCAAGGAAGAGTATTACTTGAAGGAAGTGCACAGAATGTCTTGCTTCAAATAGTTGATGAAGATATCTTAAGACATAGAGGGAGGAAATTGGATATTACTGCTTCATTAAAGGTTTGCTGTGGAAGATTCATTCTAATACTTTCTACTAAATGGTAAGTTCACTTAGAAAAATATCTTCAAAAAGCAAAGTTACATAATTTTTTGTTTAAGCAAAAAATGTAAATAATATATTTTGCTTTCTCTAATTTTATTTCTGCTGAGAATTTAAAAAATTTCCTTAAAAATAGTGCTTACTGATAATGAATCTCTTACTTTAAAGTACATGGAAACTTTACATTAAGATTGCACTTAAAATGAGTAAGAAAAGAGATTAAATAAATGAAATAATGTTCTCTAATCATAAATTATTAAGTTCCCAGCAAAGAACAGCTACAGGTTAAGAATTTATAGGACATTTTGAAATTAGTAAACAGTAGACTCTGACCTCAAATAATGTGACAACTCAAAATTACAAAATAAGTAAAATAAATGCCATTGCACTGCTAGGAGCCTGTCATGGTGGGAGAGAAAAGGGTAAGGATAGGTTAATTTTAATTTGTATTTGTAAATGCCCTACTTACAACAGGTAATATTTAGGTATTAAATTAACTGTATCATCAGCCAATTCTCCCAGTGATAAATACATATACATAATTAAAAATGAATTAAAACTTTAGTAGTTATCCACATGGATGGTCAACAATTGGCTTGTATTGGGGCAGCACACATACTTCAGTCAGCACAATGTTACCAAATGTTGTTGAATTAGTTGACAATATTTGAAGTAGAAAGATTTAACATAAAATCTAGAAATGGAAACTTTTTTTAATGAAAAAAAATCAGAACTTCCGGGAACAGTGACTGGATTTTAGCATAACAAAAATTAGCCAGAGACTGGTCATCACTAACTCAGTTAAATGAGGCATGTACTGGCCAGTTTGTCATGGTCCCTCTATCAACTGTTGCCTCTAAATGCCAACAAACCACCCACTTTACACAGCAATGTTAATGGCCTGCCTCTGTGTACAATTAATGCCATGCAGAGAGATACATATTTTAATGACTTAATTGAAATGTTTTTGTTCAGATTTTTGACATAATAAAAATAATCAGAGTTTTTCTAAAAATTAAGTTTCTTTCTCATTACAGAAAATTTAGAAACACAATAATACTTTAAGAAAAATGAATAATATAAAAACTAATCCATAATGCTATAGCTTAGAAATAGACTGGATCCTGGATCTACCTAGTTTTGTAACCTCAAGTAATTTATTTTACTTTCCTAAGTTATTGTGCCTTCACCTGCAAAAGGAGTCATTAATATCAACCTCATACATTTGTTCTCCATATTAATGAAATAAGTGCTTAGCTTTCTGCATGGCAAACATTAAATATTTGCATTAGAGTACTATTAAATAACTTTTTCCAAAAAAATGTTTTATAATTTGTATGTCATAGCTCCAAGAACTTTATAAGTACATTGAAAACAGTTAGGGCAACCCTGACCATTAATGATGTCATCTAGGAACATTTTTCTTATGCTTTCAAAGAACTCATGTTACCGTGAGACCATTGACATCTGACACCTTTTGTCAACCTTGGCAAAAGGACATTCCCATGAACAGATGTTTCACTCTGTAAGGAAAAACGAAGGCCGTTCTCTTTGCCCTGAAAGTATCTTTAGACAACATTTTTTAAGGGCATTTCAGGAGGAAATAAGTAGATTTCTCTATGGGAGGGAAGTGTAAAACTTGTAGATCATGAAGAGACAACCATTCCTCTTATCTATAGCACAGTAGAATTTTTAAAAGTGTGAGTGACTGGCAGAGTCTCATATCCTGCGTAGAAGGTACTGGGAAGATTCCATGGGTCTCTGTTCATTAGAACTGGGCAGTAAATCTGTTATTGTATGACATAGACTACCTTTTTGAACTTAATATGGCACATTTTGGGATTATTCAGGTAGGGGAGAATCTTTGATGGCTCTGATTATCTTGTAACAAACAGTCTTTCCAGTGCTGGATTACCCAATAAAAAGGTCAAGCTCGTGCTGGGGCCAAAACACATATGCACACACATACAACAAACAAAAATCCTCTCTCTGAAAAAAAAACTTGATTTTAAAAATAAGAAGGAAGTATTTACTATGGAAAAGAACTTGGTCAGACTTCCTTGCACTTGTTTTTGAGTTTAATTTTTAGCTATGTTCAAGTGACAGGGCATTACAATGCTTTAGTTTTGTATCCAGCCCTCTCTTGTCTTGGTATATCAAGTCTCTGACTTCCTGATTCAAGACTTTTCTTCACTGTGAGACTACGTTCTCTTCAGGATTTTATTCAAAGAACCTCAACTTCAAAGTGTTTTCCAGGAATATACTGCATTATTTGAAGTTTCTTCTGATTTCTACCAATGAAGTCTCTGCCTGACCACCTAGAACAAAAAAAAACTAATTCTAGAGGACATTTTCTCCCAACCGGCTCCATAACGATTCATTGGTAAATCATTCCAATGTTTTACTGGAAAGCAACTTCTGGATAATGGGGTAAATGTTGAGATGATGAAAACCCATAGGTAGAAATCCATTTTCTTCATTCTTTTGTAGTGAAACAAGCTCCTTGATGAGAAGCAATCATGTGTATGATATAAACCACGATGGTGAATAGGAACTTAAGAATGTTAGTCTGGAAGGAGCTCTACAAAGAAGGAAAATGAATTAATATACAGAAAACTATCTATTTCATGGATGCCCACAGGACGGTCTACCCTATCCAAATGATTATTGAGAGATTCCTCTACAGGTGGAGAACTTTTGTGAGCGTTTATATGGAACATAAACTCCTCACACTCCATGCACATACTAAGAGGTCTCTCCATATGTCTCCCCCTCAAGCATTGATTCATCAGTATTCTAATCTTTTCTTTCCAAACTCTTACCTGGTGCCATAAATCAGAATATATCTATTCCACAGGCCACCATCCCTTCCAGGAAAAGTAAATATTGAATAGGAAAATAAAAGTTCTTTCCAGTGTGAAGATTTCCATGGCTTTGCTCCAAAATCCTGGAGCTAGGCACTGTAATTTCCCTATTTTGCTAGAGGCTCCAATTAAAACACCTTTACATGCCACAGACATGTGAACTCCCAGTTGACATATAAGACCTAAGTGTCAGAGTGGCTTGACATTCAGCCAGACTGCAGCACCCTACTTTATTCAGGAGTCCCAACAAAAGCCAGCAGCCTGAATTTTTCTCAATTAATGGTTTTTAAAGGCAACTTTTACACCAATTGCAAAGAGATGCTTCAGACCTTTGGCTTCATTCATCTTGCTTCTCTGAGAAAGTGCTCTCAAATTCCTTTGGAGAAGACCTGCAGCATGACTTCTCTCTAGGGGTCCAGTAATCAGTTAGCCACCATTAAAGATGCCTGAATACCAAACCATTCTACTTATCAATCCACCCTGGGGCCTTCTTGGGCCCTGAGTACTTTTATTCTGATGATTAAATGTTACTACAAGGACTTTGTCACTCCAGGATCTCATTTGTGCAATGGAAATCAAGGAGCTGATTTCAGTGGAGGCCTCTTCCAACATTAACCTCGGCCTTCAGAGGAAAAACAACCCCAGTGATTTCACAGATGTTGGTGTTCCCCCACTTAAAGTAGTTAACAATGCTTCAATAAAAGAGCTGTAATTTGAGTCTTCCAAGTAGCTTGTGTTACTCATAGTATATCTATTCTAACATTTCCATCTCCTAAGTCACTGGATTTTTTCTTCCTCCTCTTGCCAGGGACTTGCTGACATCTCAGTTTTATTGAATGTGGTCTACTTTTCTACATAACTTTTTAGTGAATTAATCAAACAAAGTGTTAGAGCCATTTCCAGCTTCTGGAAAATAGCACATTGAAGTAAAAACCTTAATACACACATATGAATAAATTTGACTCAATCCATGTTACAAAGGGCCTGGCACACTTAGAATCTATTTCTCTTCATGTCCTTCAGGTTCCTGCCAAAATAAATGATCAATCTTAGCAATTCTTTTTTTGTAAGATATCTCATCATAGATCAGATTTTGCTTTATTCCTAAGAGGTATGTTGGGGTCTGTTGGGTTATGGGTCTGGGAGCAAAGAAAAATGATGAGGATGGGTCTTGAGGAGCATAAATGTCTAACTGCAAAGTGAAATTATTACAGGGTCTTTAAGCAGGGAGAGATGTCTTCTGAGGAAAGGAAGAAAAAGTCTTCTTAAATAGCAATATAAGACTCAGAGGAATGTAACGATACAAATTTCTCAGATTCCCCTGACTCCAATTGATGCCGGGATTCTTGTTTGCGGAATTGAAGAATGAACTTAGCAAACACCCAAAGTAGGAGAGCCAGGGAGAGGCTTTTATTTAGAGATACAGTGAGAGGACAGAGCTCCTGGCTCACACCAGTAGGGGACAAGAGAGCCCGTGATGATGTGTGGTCTAGGGGATTTATAGTCTTTTGAGGATTTTCAGGAAGGTGGCTAAGGGCTAGGGGTGCAAACTTGTACCACCTTCCCTGCCCCCAAAGTGGGCTGGGTTGTTGTCTGTTTGCAAGGGCTATTTACAGTGAAGTCACGGGTTATGCTGAGATACCCTTCTTTATTTGCGGAACACTCCAACATTCCAGTCTAAGTTGCTCCTGGCCTTTTGAGTTTTAACTGATCTCACTGAAGATGTCTTTCTTCCTAGTCTGGTATCTTTACCCTAGGGAATTAGTGTGACTTTACCTTTGCATAATACTTGACACAGAGTTTCGATAGGGACTTCTTTGCACATTTTTACATTATTCTGTCTGTAATTATCTTGCTTTGCCTTTTCCAGAGGCCCTCACCCTACCCTGACTACACCCACAGTCCCTGTCTCACAATTAAAGGTCTCCATGCTGCCAATCTTAGGAACTAATTTTACAGTGTCCCAACCTTTATTTTTTAAAACAAAGGAAGGCTTTTCATTCAATTTACATTATTATTTCCCCACTGGCATAATTAAATTTAGAGTTTGATTCTTAGCCATGTTGACCCTGTGGCTGTAAGAAATAAGATGTTTCAGTGTCACAATAGAAGCTCTCTGTCGAGCTGGTAGTTTTAATACAAGATTTTGTCATCTTCTTGTCTAGTACAGCCAGAAGTCGCTAAGGCATACTACGAACTTTGTAGTCATCATTTCTACCATGATGATAAAGGGCAAGAGTAATTTCATCTCTAGAAACTTGATTTCAAATAATATCTACTAGGGATAGTTTAATAATGATGTAAGTTTCTGTCATGCATATTCAGTATCCTTTTCCCACTGACAATGAAATCCCAAGGTTTTATTAGTTCAGATAGGTGTGTAACACAATTCCAAAAACTCAGCCTAAAAGTCCATTTCTTGAGACTGTTTCTAGTTACCAGAATTATGTTAGTTAAGTTCATGCCAGGAAAATAGAATATATACTAGGTAATTCAATATAGTGACTGTAGTACAGGGAGATAATTATATAGAGTTACCCAAAGAGCTGAGAAAAAAAGGAATATGAGACAACCAGAAATCAACTGAAGGAGGAACTGGGAAAAATGATGATACTACCTGAGTCCAGGTAGCAGCTAAATCCATAGTACTAGAGACACTTCTCAGGCCTAGCTGTAGGAGTTGGTACATGGAGGGAGGAGTAGCTGAAAGGCAAAAACTCAAATCTAAGCCTGTGCTGGAGCTATCACTGTGTGAGAGCAGGTAGATAGCTGGACATAAGCAGTGAGAGGACAGGGACTTTGGTGGGATGGTTGCTTCATTCTGCACAAATTCTCTACAAGCTGTTCCTCAAGGATGGGAAATAATGGTATAGATAACAGACTGGCAAAAACTGGCTGGTTCCAACATGGAGGAGAAACTGACCCTGACTTCACCTCTAAATACATTATACACTCATTAACATAGTAAAACACATGCTTCCCTGAGCCACGATAGTTCTCAGCAGAACAAAAAGCCTCCCCTGATTTACATGAGGGTAGAGCAAGTCTGAAGTTCAGGAAGACTCCACCTGTTTCCCTTGAAACCTAATTCCACTTAGTGAATATTCATCTCCCTTCATATAAAAAAGGTGTCCTATTGTTCTCTCAGTGTTACCCTCTCTGGGTCTGCTGCACACCAAGTCATGGGCAGGTAAGCTCTCCTTTCTTTCAATTCTAAATCTCAAAATAAACTCTTAAAGCTCAACAGCTTTTCTGCTTCTATTCATGAATTATTTCTCCCAAAGAGACCAAAGACCCAACTCTGGTCATACTGGAGGGCAAAAGGCATCATCTTGGCCTTTCTTCTCTTCCTTCTCTCTAGCCTCCCAGCAGAGCACCCCATTAACTGAAAATAACTGAAACCAGTGGGGAAAATATCATTTCCAAATGTCAGACCCCTGAGGACTAAAGGTGGATCTGAAAGCAAATAAGTAAATGACTAGCATAATATTTTCATGCATTCATGTCCAAAAATAGGTCATATGTTTTAAATACAAAACAAATTTTAATTCGTGACAGTTATGCTTAAGCTATGTACCTAATGTGGGTAAAATTGCAACATTTCCAGAATCTTTCACCTGGCCTTAGTTCATCTCCGTATCAGTAGGTGTTCCCAAGGGGTGGAGAGAAGTAATCCATCTCCATATCAATAGGTAATTACAAGGGGGAGTGAGGGCATAGCTGGACTGGAGAGGTTGGGTGGGACCCATTTTTGCAGCTTGTCATGAGAGACATGGGCAAGCAGAAGTGGACAACTGCTTGTAGGCAATAAATGGATTTCTCCTACTTTATTTCTCCCTTTGACTAATTTTGTTTTCAAAGGCATTTTGCCTCAGGCTGGGAAGATGTATTCCCTTGAGAGTTACATCTGGCAGTAGTCAGCAGGACCTCTGAACCCAAAGTCTGTCTTCATGGGTGTGACTCTTGGGCAGGCTGGGCTGCCCCTAGAGATGGTTGGGAGGCCCCAGTGGATGCAGGGGTGGAGGGTGCAGTTTCACCTGGGAGCCCACTATGTATAGGGCTTTCAAGTGGGGAGTCCCTAGGGGAATTGGTCTAGGGCAAAGCACTTCCTAGAGGGGTGGGGCCTTACCCAGAATGGGGGAAGAGTGGAGACGCTGGAAACTGCAGAATTAGCACTCCGTGAGATAGAAGACTGCTTAGAGGCCCTGAGAGGCGTGTAGCAGCCTGGATTATGGGATGTCTGTTCCTTGAGATGGTGAAAAGCGTTATCGAGGAGAGAGACACACTTTGGCATCTCTTGGAGGAGCTGGGGAATGACCTATAGGATGCCCTTAAGAGAGAGACAGTTATTGAGAAGACGGGTTGTACTCACGGAAGAATCCTTAGCAGGAGGAGAAGCTATATTTCAGGGGGCTGCGGGAGATGGTAGAGGAGAGGATACGGGGGTGGGCCCGAGGGCTGATCTGTTACCTAGGCCATTGCGTGAGGCACCCACCTCTCCCATATTAGAGGCCTGTCCAGTTGTAATTAAGAAAGTAAAAATGCAACAATGACAGGCTCCTCAGGAGGAGGAGCCGCTCCTTCCCCAAGTCGTGGAGCACTCCATGCTCACCCCTACACCCAGGATGAACTGGGGGACATGAGCATCCGGTTTTGGCAGAAGCTGATGGAACCTCAGCCTACATGGCTTTTGCATCACTGGGATATGGGGGTGGAAAACATTGTTATTTCGGGTTCCAAAATGGGTAGACTGGCTTCCATGATGACTCACCCTTCCCACTGGCAGCAGTCGCAAAGTGCCTGTCACACCTTAGGGAATCAGGCACTTATGGATTGGCTGACAGGAGCCATCAAGCAGTTTGGCCTAATCAGGGTAACATCATACTTACCCACTAGCTGTAAAACGTATGCAGAGCTCAAGCAGGTATTAGAGGAGCTGGGCATGAAAAGTATCATCTATAATATGGACCCCCCTGGGCCCTGATGAGGAATGAGGCCCATTCTTCACCATAGGAATGAGAAATCTGGTGCTCCAATCAGCTCCCCCATCTCTCTTTGTATCCCTAGGGACTATTCTTGCCCCTGACACAGGGCAACCCATAAGTGAGGCTACTCATACTTTAAAAGATCTGGGGGAGGTTGAAAGAATAAGAGCACAGAAGTAAGTACAGGCTATGGCTGAAAGGAGAGGTACAATGGGCTCTGTGAAGGTCTCGAGGACCCAGATGTGGGTTGATTTGATAAAGTCCAGGGTAGTGAAAGAAAATTTTGATGGGCAGCCCAATAGGATCTTGTTAGAACTGTGGCACCAATTCAAGCCAGAGCAGCAGTTCCAACCACTGAGGTCCAGGACACAGAAGCCAGAGGCAAAGTCCCATGTCCGGCCTGTGTCCCTGTAAGACTTCCTGGGGGACAGTACTCAGGAGGGTGATTTGGCATCGCAGATTAACTGAGGTAGGTGTCAAGGCCTTCACTGTGGAGGATGTGGTGGGGACCAGAGGCCACATGTAGAATTAGCAATTTATTGGTCCCCCAAGAATATACAATATATCCTGCAGCTGGTGGACACAGGAACTGAATGTTCTCTGATTAACGGCAACCCTGAGCATTTTCCTGGGACCCCTGCTGTGATAGATGCCTATGGGGGTAAGGCAATTAGAGTGAAGAAAGCTCAAATCCCATTATGGATAGGGCTTCTATCCTCAAAACAGTATACTATGTACATTTTTACCATCCCTGAATATATTTTGGGGGTAGATATCCTGCAGGGCCTGTGTTTACAGACCACTGCAGGGCGTAAATATCCTGTAGGGCCTGTGTTTAGACTGAGGGTATGTGTGGTAAAGGCAGTTTTGAGGTAACGTGCTCAGCACCCACCTTTACCTCTGTCTATACTTCGGTGGATAACAAATACTAAGCAGTATAAATTGCCTGGGGGACACAAGGAAACTGGAGAAACTCTACATGAGTTGGAGAAGGTGGACATCATAAAACCCACCCACAGTCCTTTTACTTCCCTGGTGTGGCCAGTGAAAAATTCAGACAGCTCCTGGCATGTGACTGTGGACTACAGAGAATTGAATAAAGTCACACTTCTTTGCATGATGCTGTACCCTCTATAGCAGCCCTGATGGACACGCTCAGTCATGAACTGAGGACGTATCATTATGTTGTGGACCTTGCTAATTCTTAATTCTCTATTGACATACCACAGAAAGTCAGGAACAGTTTGTCTTCACATTGGAAGGCTGGCAGTGGACATTCAATGTTCTTCCACAGGGATACCTCCACAATCCCACCATTTGTAATGGACTTATAGCCCAGGACTTGGCCACATGGAAGAAATCACAAATGGTGTGGCTGTATCACTACACTGATGATATTATGCTCATCCCTGATTCTCTTGCAGATTTAGAAGGGGCAGTTCCTAGACTGCTGCAACATCTACAGGAGAAACGATGGGCTGTGAACAGCACCAAGGTTCAGGGACCTGGTTTGTCTGTAAAGTTCTTGGTGTTGTCTGGTTGGGTAAGACTGAAATTGTCCCAGAGGCAATCATAGACAAGGTCCAGGATTTCCCTACCCCTACCACTGTTGCAGTATTTCAAGAGCTTTTGGGTTTTTGTGATACCAGAGAGTGTTTCCTGCACTTGGTACAAATTCTGAAGCCCTTATACTAGTTGGTGCAAAAGGGTGTCAGGTGGAACTGGAATGAGACACGTGCAGCTGCCTTTACTGACGCTAAGCAAGCAGTCTAGGCTGTATAGGCCTTGAGTGTAATAGCCTCATCAAGGCCCTGTGAGCTAAATGTTCATGTAGCTGAAGATGATTATGGATGGGGTCTTTGGCAGCGGCTTGAACAGACATGCCAACCCCTTGGATTCTAGTCACAGCTTTGGAAAGGAGCAGAGGTCTGGTACACCTTGACAGAGAAGCAACTGTCTGTTGTGTGCCATGCCTTGCTAGCTACGGAGCCCATCACCAAAACAGCTCCATCCAAGGTAATCACCACCTACCTCATTACAGGTGGTTGTGAGACCAAAGGCCATGGAATGGTGTGGCACATATGCCTACACTGGCAAAATAGGGTACATATTTAGAGCATCATAGTGCCCTCTCTACTAGCCTCTTAAATGGAGAATTCCAATGCTTACTGGGGCCAGTGACATATACTAATGGAAAGCAGGAAGAACTTGCTTTTGAGCCATTGGTAGCTGAGAATCCTTATCAGGAGGGAAAAGCCCCTATGCCTGAAGTTGCTTGGTATATAGATGCTTCATGGGTAGTCCTGAAGTGGAGGTCTGTGGCTTTCCACCCTAAGACTGAGACAATATGGATGGAGGAAGGAGAAGGGAAAAGCATTCAGTGGGCTGAGTTGCAGGCAGTATGGCTCATGATCAGCCAGGATCCCTCCCCTATAGGTGTCTCACTGACCGCCGGGCTGTCTATTGGGCTTGACCCTGTGGCTACCAACACGGTACCATGTCAACTGGATGGTTGGCTACTGGTCCCACTGGGGGCAAGAGCTGTAGCAAGACCTATGGGCCTCTGGTCAGACTAAGGCTGTTACCGTGTACCATATGACTGGCCATTTGCCTTTGGCATCCCCAGGGAATGATGGAGCAGAGGCATTGGTCCAGGTGCATTGGCTAGATGGAAAGCCTGCATCTGATGTAGCCCATTGGTTATAACAGCATTTGTTGCAAGCAAGGCAAAAGACAATATGGGCTGTAGCCTGTCTGTGGGACTTTCCTTTGACCTTTGAAGTAGTCAGCCAAGTGCAGAGGGAGTGACTTGTGTGCTCTAAGAGGGACTTACACCGAGTCCTGCAGCAACATGGGACAATAGTAAAGGGGCCGAAGGGGCTGGTTCCTCTTGTCAGGTGGCAGATAGACTATATTGACCTCTGTCCATATCAGAAGGATATCAGTATACCATGCCTTTTGAGGACACAGTTATTGGACTGTTGGTTGCTTTTCCTGCATGTCATGAAGATCAGCAAACTACCAAAAGGGGCCTAGAATGTCTCCTTGCAGCCTATGACCAGTTGCAGGTGACTGAGATCTATCAAGGCACACAGTTTACTAGACATGTGTTACAAGCATGGGTGCAGCAATTAAGAATAAAATGGAAGTTTCATGTACCATATAACCCTACCAGGGCAGGCATGGTAGAGAGGTACAATGGTTGAAATCTGGCCTGAAGTCAGACACAAATAGTCTATGTGGCTGGTCAGTTTGCTTATGGACAGTGCTATGCAATTTGAATGAGAAATTCTGAAAAGGAGCCTTAAGCCCTGTGGACATTGCTGCCTTTCCTATATATTTCTTTGGTCTGTGCAAACCAAAGAGGAGTTACTGAAGCCAGCGTATGGCCAGCAGAGCAACATTCTGCTGCCAGCCCCTACTGTGTTAAACTCTGTTGAGGGGCTGTGGCCCTGGACATTTTGACACATGGACCAGCGATGGCTGGCCCTTCTGGCAACTTGGGGAAAAGACCTGGCCTCATGTATATTCCTGAAGTAACAGCAGAGTGGCCCCGAAAGATAACGGTAGTGTAGCTAAAACATCCGGGAGGTATGAGGATCTTATGGGGAAGTGTTGTTTTATCTGCATGGTCAGTGCATGTATCTCTCATAGCCGTATATATTGACCCATCTGTAACTCCCACAGGGAGGGGGGTGAATGTCTGGTATACTAGACCAGGACAAGATCCCATTCCTGCCACTGTCCTGTCACAGGACCACTCTTGCATGTATCCTACCTGATGGACAAGATTTGCCTATGCTGGTGTCATTAAAACATGTATCTTATTGCCCTTAAGATTATTTTCTTCTACAGTCCCTGTGGCCTGGAGATTCCCCCTGGCTGCAGCTGCCTCATGGTCACTGCTCTGAACTCACTACCATAGTTCACTGCCATATCAATAGGTAATTACAAGGGAGGTTAAGGGCATATCTGTAATGGAGAGGTGGAATAGGTTCCTTTTTTTTACAGCTGGATCATGAGAAACTCAGGCAAGCAGAAGTGGATGACTGCTTGTTAGCAATAAATAGGTTTCTCACACTTTATTTGTCCCTTTGACTGTTTTCAGTGTCAAAGGTATTTTGCCCTGGGCTGGCAAGGTGTATTCCTCCCTGAGTCACACTTAATATGGGAAAATACAAGGAAGATACTCTTTTTCTCAGATTACTGAAAGGCTAAATAAAGATACCCTTTCTAGCATAGTAAAGAACACACATTATACTTTTAATTTTCTATTGCTACTGTAACATATTAACACAAACAGTACTAAGTGCATTTAACCCAATGGGAAGTTAATTTTTTTTTACCCTTGTCTCTGTATTAGTTTATGATTGCTACATGACAGGGATCACTCTTTAGCAGCTTAAAACCAAATCTATTTATTTTCTCACAGTTCTGCAGGTCAAAAGTCTGAGGCCCTCAAGTGGCCTTCAGGCCTGAGTGTCTCCAAGATTGGACTCTTACCTGGAGGCTCCAGAGCATGATCCACTGCCAAAATCACCCATTGTTGGCTGAATTCATTTCCTTCTGGTTGTAAGAGATGTCTGTTCTTTTTCTGGCTTTCCATCAGAGGCTGCCACCTTTCCTGTAAACATGGCTCTTGCCAAATTCAAGCTGTCATAGGGCACATCAAACCCTTGTACTTTAAATCTCTTCTCCTTCTGCTACCAGAGGAAAGTCTCTTGCTTTTAAGGAATCATATGATTAGTTCAGACCCTCCTGGTTGATATCCCTGTTTTAGTGTCAATTGTGTCATATAATATCACATCATTAAAGAAGTGATATACACCTCCACATTCACAGTTCCAGGGATTAGGGTCACACATCAGAGGTCATTTCAGAAATCCCATCTCCCGTGTTATATAAGGGATGAGGTATGTCATTCTATATCAACATCTGCTTTGTGCTTCAGGAGTAACAACACTGATTACCTTTGACTTTTAATAATAATGAGATTATTTTAAAATAATATAGGAATTCTATTTTATGACAGTATTTTAAATTAATTCTTGAAATAGAGAAACAATGACATTTGTGGAAAAATGCTAGAAGTTCTATCAGTTGATAGTAAACAAAATGTGTTCTCTTTCTGAATTTTGACTTTTTTTTAAGCAAAATAGCTCTAAAGAAGAGGAAACAGAATTATAAAAATACGTAAGTCACAAGGTTCCAATAGGTTCTTTTAGGTATGTGACTCTCTGGATAGTTTCTTTTTTACTAAGGAAGGAGCTATTTGAGTATCATGTAACTTTCCAGCATTAATTATCTCAGAGCATAAGTTGTTTCCTCTGGTTATTGGATGTACAGCATGGAGAGCTGCATACTCAGATATTAAGATAGTAAGCCAAGAATTTATCTGTAAATTCGGAGCCTTTCTTACTGTGAAAACATCATGAACTATTAAAAAATATCTAGGAATTGTTATGATTTGCCTGAGATATTTTCCCCACTAATTTTTAAATTATCAATTTTGATCTTTCTTTTGAAATTCTCTGTTAAGAAACTATAAAGTCTTAAAGAATGATCAGTCAACTTTAGCTTTGTACTATTTCAAGCAATGACATTATTCTGTGATAATAAAATAGTGAACTTCTTAAATTAGACATTGCATTAAAACAAACCCTTCCTCACTGGAAACTTATGTGATTGTCATTAGCTACTTTAGTATCACAGCAGGTTATCCAAATTATTATTATATTTAATTAACATTCTGACAAGTTGAAGAATTCTTTACCTGCATTCAGATTACACACAGAAAATGATTTGAAAGCATTTCCTGCCTTGAAAACATCAAAGCAAATCAAAGAAATCAGCTTCAATTTTATCCATATTATCAAATACCTGGGGATCATTCAACCAAATGACAAGAGGAAGAAAGGCCAATTGTAAATGTTGTTTTAAGGTGACATTTGATTTTCCACATAATGAGATTATTATAAGCAGAATGATATAATTCAATAAAACAATTTCACAGTGATATATACTAATGCTACCATTTTCACCTCCTTTCCTAAAAAAATGGTATAAAATACATCATTCATTATTTAGAGCATCATTCAATTCCTATTTAATTCTATCCCTGATGTAATGCATGTTAAATAATTAGTTATTTTGAATTATTGAGTACCGTATTAAAATTTCCAGCAAAAGTGGCAGTTTTGGTGGAATACAATATATAAATATATATTTTAAAAAAGTTTCTGTGCTGTAATGATCTAGATCAAGATAGGCTTACAAAAAATGGAAAGAATATGAAAGTACATTTCATGCAACAATAAATAAAATTACTTCATAATTTGAAGTATTTGCTAATGATATTTAGTAGGATTTTCTCACACTCGGCTATTTTCTTGGTGCTAAATCTCTACTGCAATGAAAGGGGTAAAATTTTCATAACAATATATTCATTAAAAAGTAAAGTTTTAATTTTTGTTACATTGGAAGTAAAAATCAGATACAACTATACAGTAGTATAATTTTATTTCCCATGTAAATATTGATTTCAAATATGCTATTTTCCCAGAAACACTACAGGGAAAATAATTAGCAGGACAATGAAAATGGAAACTGTTACCAAGGCTTAGATAGCTCAAAGATTCAGTATAGTTTATTTAAGATACATTCTCACAGTAAAAATGTTCTTTATTATTGGAAAGATATATAACATTTTCTATCCCTTACTTCAAGTTATGTGTATAAATATCACTGGTGACATCCCATATTATGGGGAGAAAAAGTAATTGTTATTAAGAAATCCAGTGCATTGAATTCCATATTAGAAAATCTCCTCCCTTAGTTTATCACAACCTGTATTATATCTTAGATTACAGAATGCCAAAGAAAGGATTTTTTTTTGAAAACTACATGCAATAAAGAGATACAATATATGAGGTCCTTAAGGATCATTCCAAGTCTATGGAACATTTAATTCTAAAGTTACCTACTAACCATAAAGATATTTTAGAAATTATTACCTAGTGAAATAACATAGTATTTGTCATTCTCCATCTGACTTATTTCACTTAGCATAATACCCTCAAGGTCCATCCATGTTGTCATAAGTGGCAAGATTTCATTCTTCTTTATGGTTGACTAGTATTCCATTGTACAGTTGTACCACAATCTCTTTATCCATTCATCCATTGATGGACATTAAGGTTGTTTCCATATATTAGCTTCCATAAATAATGTTTCAGTGAACACAGTGGTGCATATATCTTTTTTAATTAGTGTTTTTGTATTTGCATAAATGCATAGAAGTGGGTTGCTGGATCCATTTTAAATTTTTTGAGGAACCTCCATACTGTTTTCTGTAGAGTCTGCACCAGTTTACAGTCCCACCAACAATGCACAAATATTTGCTTCTGTCTGTATATTCTCCAACACTTACTATTTCTTGTATTTTTTATAAAAGCATTCTAATAAGTATGAGGTGATATCTTATTGTGATTTTGATTTGTATTTCCCTGATGAGTTATTATGTAAAACATCTTATGTGCTTGTTTGCCATCTGTGTATCTTTTTAGAAAAATGTCTATTCAGATTCTCTGCCCATTTTTAATGATTTTTCTATTGTTGAATTTGAGATCTTTATATATTTTGGATATTAACTCCTTATCAGATATATAATCTGCAACTTTCTTCTCCCATTCAGTGGGTTACTTTTCCATTTTGATGATGATTTTCTTCACTGTGTGAAATTCTTTTAGTTTGATATAGTCCCATTTGTTTATTTTTGCTTTAGTTTTGTTTGTTTTTTAGAGTCTGAGTCACAGACATATCATTAAGACTGATGTCAAGGAGATTGTCACCTGTTTTCTTCTGGGAATTTTATGGTTTCAGGTCTTACATTCAAATCCTTAACCCATCTTGAGTTAATTATTTTCTGTGGTCTTGTTTCACTTTTGCATGTGACTGTCCAATTTTCCCAGCATCATTTATTGAAGAGACTGTCCTTTCCCCATTCTATGTTCTTGGCTCTTTTGTCATAAATTAATTGAGTGGATTCATTTCTTGGCTCTCAATTCTATTCCATTGATATGCATGCCTGTCTTTAATACTAATATCATACTGTTTTGATTACTATAGCTTTGTAGTATAGTTTGAAATTAGGGCAAATGATACTTCCAGCTGTTTTTCTTTCTCAAGATTGCTTTGGTTGTTCAGGATCTAACATGCAGGTTTTAAAATTATTTGTTCTAGTTCTATAAAAAATGTCATTGGTATATCAATAACTATATCATTGTATTCTATAACATAACTATAACATTATGCATTCAAGAAATTTGTAATCATTTTGAAATGTTGCAAAGCATGCTAGTATCTCATGGTTTTTACTCCCCAAACTCACATTCTCAATGAATGACTTTTTGCTCACAACATTCTACCAGGACATGAAGTATGTAACATAGGACATGAAACAAATTCCCTTTGAGTATAACTTTAAATCACATTAGGGGAAAAGACAATATTTATGTTTAAAATAAATCAGAAGCTTGTATATATGCTTTGTATATATAAAGAAGGAATGTTAATGTAGCACCTGTAGTGGTGTCATTTTCCCTGAATTGTTTCCATGTTGCTCTATGTCTGGAAAATAATGTGCAGATTTGCACAAAATAATTAACTTCTAAAATTCATACTAGTGTACTGCATCATGAGCTTCTAGAAGTCAGTCCCATTTGATATTCATTATCTCAGAAGGACCAAATAGGGTGTAAAGTATGTCCAGTAATTTTTTTGTTGAAAGAATGAATACAGGGCAAAAGAAAACTTATTTTAGTCATATAATTAATGGTTATTTGAAATATATGTAAAAAAATCATGATCCTAAATTCAAATTATTCCACTTGAGTTTTCTCTTGGAAAATTCCATACTAAGTAAAAACAAGAATCAGTTCTATTATTGGTTTCTTTAGTTGAATTTTATTTGGAATTGTAGAATATTTATTTTACAAGCCTTTCCATGTTTCTAATAGCAATATCATTATTCTGATGTTGGGGTTCTTGTTTGTAGAGTCAAAGAATGAACTTAGCAAACACCCAAGGTAGAAGAGCCATGGTAGAGGCTTTTATTGAGAGATACAGTGAGAGGACAGAGCTCCTGGCTCATACCAGGAGGGGACAAGAGAGCCCATAAGGATTTTTGAGAACTGATGAAGGGCTGAGGGTGTGGACTTGTTAAAGTGGCCTTAGGATGTTTGTCCTTGATGAGATATTAAATCCCTTTTAGCATGCTAAAGTGAGTCTTACACATGATTACAAACAATTAGCATAATAAAAACATGGGCTACTTTCCTTTATCTGGGGAATATCAACTGATCTCACTGAAGAATGACTCTAGGGCTTCATGTTTAACCAAGAGTTTTGGTAGGGGGTTTCCTTGCATGTAGTTACATTGCTCTGACTGTAAGTTATATTGCCTTGCTTTTTCCGGAGGCCCTCAGCCTACTCTGTCTAAGCCTATGGTCCCTGTCTCATTCTCCCCTCTACAGATACAGACCCTATCTGCTGCTAGGGAAAGGGAGCGACGACTGCTCTGGCTGCTTCATGCTGAGAAGGGGCACAGTAAAGGGTGCAGTTAGGTCTCCATCAGTGGTCAGTTGAGAGGGTCTCGGAAGATGGGCACTTCTATTCCAGGTTCCATTTCTATTACTATTTGTAGCTTTATGGCTTCTAGGCAAGGTAGAACAAATAGTGTTATTAGGTGAAGTAGCAACAACTGGAGTTGGATTTTCCATTCTGGAAGGACAAACTTGACAAGATTAAGAATGCGTGGTTGAATATGAGAACTAGGAACAGTAAAACTTTAATTGAAATGATGGGAGAAAAAGAACCCTTTGCAATCTTTCAACATTAAGAGCAGAAGAACAGTTTAGGAAAACTTTGTCTTTTTAACTGAAAACAAAATTCTAATTTTGCTGTGTACTTGATATCAAGACTCATTTGCTTTAATTTCACATAGTATGACTATATCAATTTTTCCAGAAGCTTTCTACAACTTTCCTTTTACATTCAGTGTTCTCCCTCTTTAAGTAAACAGCTGTACTTTATGACATTAGGTAAAATTAGGCAGCTGATAACTATAAGGACATATGTGTTTCAGTTCCACTTAAATTAGCATTAATGCTTAATATCTTTTATTAGAATTTTCTGGAAGTTTTAGAATGCCCAATTTTCACAAACGCTTGTCTTTAAATAAATTTTTATTGATACCATCCAGAGGTAGAAAAATATTTTTCATTTACAGACTTAGACACACAAACATACAGATTGAGATGTAATGATTACAGTTAGCAACACTTTTCATAAAAACATATACACAGGCAGATAAACTGATACAAAGATTTGAGTTACTGATATCCAATTGCTTTCTTTCCTTTTAGCTTATTTGACTAAAAGTATCTCAATTTTCAAGAATACACTCTAAGGACGAGCAGTTTACATAACTAGTTTAAGGTTTAGATGGCCCCAGACCAACAGGGTCTGATGAAGTCTCTGAACTGATAGGGACTGTGTGTGACCAGGGGGCTGGAAATAAAATTCAAGTATAATTCTAGCACCAGTCATTTAAAGCCAGGCTGTATTGCAGAAGATATATTTCTTCTGTTTCAGGGAGTCTAGTTTAAAAACCTCCCAATTTTTGAGGATAATGATGAACCCAATAAGTAGTATAGATTTCCACCAAAATAATTTAGAAAAATAGTTCCGTATTGTAGTAGTCTATGGGACTTTTGACTATTTTCCTTCCTTGGGGCAAAATAAATTTAGCTGCATAACCTTATATTGTATACTTCTCTCATGGACCAAGCCTCTCCATTAGAGAGTTTGTAATGAGGCCAGGCTTGTGTGCAGAAGATAAGACACTTCTTTTTCAGGGCCTGGGAATCAAATTGCTCCCAGTTCTTCAAAATGCATGCCAGAGGCATGTTTGGCTTTAAACTTGAAGAGGAAGCTCCCACCTGGAAGAGAGAAAGACAGGTGTGCAACACCTGGTTGGCCTTTTCTCTGTATAAGGGCATCCGCTCACCCTGGAGCTTGGGTGACAGTGGTCAGTCACCTCCTCTGCCAGGCCTACTGGATTTAACCACTCCTTACCAGCATGGCCTGTACCTTGCCTTGATTTCCCTCTTGCCTTCCCACTAAGCAAGAGTTGCCTCGGAGCTCTGGATTTAGTGGGACCTTACCCATGTGCTCCTACTTTACACCTTTTGGGAGTTTTCCTAGTTTTCTCTGCACGAGCTTTAGTCATTCCTTGAGAGCCCCCTGCCTGCCTGATAACTGCAGGGACTGTATGACCTCTGGCTTCCAGAGCCTTGGTTAGAGTTACAAGCCTGTTTCACTTCCCTGGAGCTGCAGAAAAGGAAATGCCTAGCCCCAGGATGACTGCCTCTCAGGAAGGGAGGTCGATAGAATAGAGCCATTTACATGTTGGGCTCAGGGTTCAGTTTGATTACTTCACAGACTTCATTTACATTACACAGGAGAAAGTAGTGCAGGTCTAGGAGGGCTGCTTTGAATGGGGAACAGGGGAACTTTTTCCAAGGCCAGAGATGGTTCAGAGCTTGCCATGGACATTTATGGGGGGTCTATACTCTTAAACACAAGTTTCTGCCACTGCATGGTAATTATCCTGCTAGTCACTCACTGCAAGAAATCTGGTCTGTGAGACAAGAGGTCAGGTGTCATCTGCGACCCTCCCATAGGCAGCAGCCCAGCCAGAAGTTCACTCAGCGCCATCGGATCCATCAGCCAGAGCCGAGATCCAAGGACCTCTGTCTACTAGTCCAGTCATCCCTTGGAGTCCGTAGATTAGGATAGGAAAGTAGGAAATCGGCTCAGTCACTCCCTGACATTCCCATCCGTCTGGAGGCAGGGGATCAAGGAGCGGCAGACACCGGGAAGCCTTTCCCCCGAGACTTAAGACTGGTAGCCCGCGCTAATGGTCTTTCAAGTGGCCAACAGGTGCCCAGACACATTTTATGAGATAAAAAGTACAGCATTTAGTCAGAAATAAGAGTGAAGCATGGATCTTCTACCTTGTGGAGGTGAGCATTGGGTTCCACGAAATTGACGAAGTTAGAGGCACACATAGAGCGTGTAAAGGAAGTAAAGAGCATCCTTGCCTCACCCAGAGGCCGGGTGGCCTGAAAAAGCAGGCTGAGATTCAGAGAGTCAGAGAGAGACACTCCTCGTGGCTACGCAGTTGGGCTGACGGGGTCTGATTCCAGACACGCGGACTTTTGAGAAGCAGCTGAAGAGTAGCCTTAGCCTAGACTCTCACAGTTGCCCATGGCTTTCCTCAGTTCCTCGCATCCCAGGAGATGCCTCTGAAAGGGAATTCTGGCCTCTACTCAGGTGACTTTCCTGGCTCCCAAGGGAGATGGGGGATCCGCTGAGGGAGACACAGGGGAACCTGTCGCTTGAGACTTTGTGATCGGCAGCCAGGCTAGTCCCATTTAAGTGACTGACAAACACCTGATGTTGTGTGCCACAGACGGCCTCCTTCTATAAGGACAGTGAAAGAAAAGGCGGGCTTCAATGTCGATATTCACCTCCAAAGCTTATCCCTGACGAGCCCCCCAAAATGATGCCAGGGTTCTTGTTTATGAAGCTGAAGAATGAGCTTCACAAACACTCAAGGTAGGAAAGCCAGGTACAGGCTTTTACTGACAGATACAGGGAGAGGACAGAGTTCCTGGCTCATGCCAGGAGGGGACCAGAACGCCCAGGTGATGTGTTGTCTAGGAGATTTATAGGCAGTTAAGGATTTTTGGGAACTGATGAAGGGCTGAGGGTGTGGACTTGTTAAAGTGGCCTTAGGATGTTTGTCCTTGAGATATTAAATCCCTTTTAGCATGCTAAAGTGAATCTTACACATGATTACAAACAATTAGCATAATGAAAACATGGGCTACTTTCCTTTATCTGGGGAATATCAACTGATCTCACTGAAGAATGACTCTAGGGCTTAATATTTAACCCAGAGTTTTGGTAGAGGGTTTCCTTGCATGTAGTTACATTGCTCTGACTGTAAATATCCTGCCTTGCTTTTTCCAGAGGCCCTCACCCTACTCTGTCTAAGCCCATGGTCCCTGTCTCAATTCCATGAATATACAAGTAGTCTCTCATTTCGCTTGTGTTTGAGTAAGAACATAGCCACATTTGGAAAATGGTGCAAACTAAATGATATATCCATGTACAGAATCTTAATAAAAAGAAACAGTTAAAAATCAGGTGTAGAAATTTAGGTTTGAATACCAATACAGGTAGAGTATCTGACTATCCAATTGGACAGATGCAGTCTTTCCAACTCTCCTTTATAATTTCAATGGGAAAATAGGAAAATATCACAATTGGAACCATGAGATAAAATTAAGATCAATGATCAGCCCCAGGAAAGAGGGGATTTCTTATTTTCTGCAAGCTCTGTGGAGTTGGACAGAAAATCTTGTCAATGGCAAGATGCCTGTGAGTCTAGTGGTGGGCGGGGTCTTCATTCCTTCTTCTTCGCTGTAGTCTAAACTGGGCAAAAGAAACAGCAGGAAACTAACAAGCTGTAGAGATATATTGAGTTGGGGAAGGATGGCCTTGCAAGAATGACATTTGCATAATGATGTGTAATCCAATCAGGCCATCAACTCAGGCTTGTGCACAGACAGGATGAATCATAGGTATGAGCAGGAAGTTGAGGTAAATTCTTTGCACTGTTGTTGCTGTGTTGCTGTTTTTCATTGACTTCCATTCTGTACTAAGGAGAAAGGAATTTGACTGGTACACAAAGTACAAGGAAAAGAACATTGTACACCTCATACACAGAGATTAGTTGGCAGAATTTAATTTTAGATATATATGTGCTCCTTAGAGGATGAATAATGGGAAAGGAAATAAAATTGCACTCATGGAAATATACTACAGTCTGATAAAGAGGAAACCCTATCTTGAAAGTGAAAGGAAAAGTGTACCTTTTAAAAAATGATTTATTAGAGTAATATTTTAGAAATCTGTTTGGTATTTTAATAAGATTCAAGAAGGCTCAATGAAATAGCAGCAGAGAGACATATGGAAAGAACATCTATGCAATAAAAAAAACCCAGAGCTCTTGTAAGTAGAGAAACTAGCTAAAAGGAAGGAGTTTAGTTTTACAGTAGGTTGCAGAAATCTGAGTGTCCCAGCAGAAGCTGTAAACAAACTGAAGAAGCAAAAATATTCCCAAGGAATGGAACAAGCCTCAGTAGCAGGAGTTTGGGACTTTGTCATTAGGTCTGTTCCATAAGTATGATTCAGCCCCTCAGTCTCTAATTCCAAAAATCAAATTTTGAGTTGATAGTTACATGGATTTCCAAATCTCCCTTGTGTCACATGGTTCAATTTCTTCTGGTTCAGTCAGTGATAGCCGAGGTGAATGTGATCCTATGGATTGCCAAAACTGTTGGCAGTGACAAATAACCTTAAAATATGTTGATTAAAAGGAAACAGCAGGTCTAGTATGCCCCAATTCCTTGGAAGCTAGGTGCACTGTACATAGTAAAGAGGAGAATTAGCCTTGCAGGCAAAACAGTAATGTGGAGGAGTCACATATCATGATGCAAAGAAAGGATTTTTAAAAAGGATAGAATGGTAAGGATCATGAAAAATAGTGATTAAAGATCTATCCAAAGATAGAAATAATCAAATACATAAAGAGAACTCTACTAAGCTTAAACAACAACAATCCAAAGAATTTATCACATTATAGGTGGAAATAATGACACTAGGTTTATACCTACAAATAATTTGGTATTTTTCTTTTAATTTTAAGAATAAAGAATAAAATAAGACCTATGTACTTCCAGGCTGGAACAAGATATAACTTAGGAAGGAATAAAAAGCCTCCATCCTCTGACTTCTATGCAATTCTAATTGCCAGAACTCAATAGAGAAAAAAATCCATGTTAAGTTTGGAAAGAAAAAATTTCACAAAAATTTGTGACTCATGTCCAGAAACTTGTCTTGCTTGCCAAGTTCACATTGCACAAATATATAAAAAAGGGAACATACCTTGCAAAACCATAAAATGTAAGAGATGTAAAGCCAAAAATAACAGTTATGACAATGAATATAAAGGTTTTAACTTCTCTACTAAAAAACAGAGATTTCCAGATTGCGTTAAAATTCTCAATAGATAAACATGATTCATTTATAACACCCCTGAAACAAAATAACCTCAAGTACTGATATGGTGAGTCAGTTAAAAGCTGAGCTGCAAGTTGCCTACTTCTCTCTTATTCCATCCAAATAATTTTCATTGGCAAATAAACCCCGTGGAAGAACGGTTTTCCCTGTTACATGCAGTAAAATTACTTTTGAACAGCTTTCATGTTCCTTTCTACCACTCCCCCCAAAGTCTGATCTAGATGCCTTCTCTCCATGTTCATGTGGTGGTCCATGCTGCACTCGTCAGGGCACTTCGTACATGGCATTTCATTTTCTTTTGTGGTGACCACTCACTATGGTACCATCCCTCTCATCCTTGTGCTTACAGTATGGCTTTAGTAGCAGCTATATTCATGCACTAGAACTAGTCTACTGGCCATGACTGAAGAGACTTTTCAGGAAACACTGATAGGATAATAGATGGATATACAGTTTCTTAGGGTTTATATAGATACATAAAATTTATAGTTTCTGTCAAAGCCTTGGTGGCCTTTTTTTTTTCCCCTGGTATAATGAAGCAAGGAGAGAGGGTTGGAAAATTTGGAGAGACAGAGTCAACATAGAAAGCATAGCAGAGGTGAGAGGTGAACAATGGTCTCTGACAATGTTGTATCTGATTTTCTTTTCTGAACTCAGCAGCCTTGCTGTTTTGGGGTTTTGTGAGACCCACTGTATCCTTTTAACAAATTGCCCTATTTACTTGTTCAAGATGACTTTATATATCTTAAGTAATCATTATGTTGAGTAATTCGAATCCTGGATTTTTTGTATTGCATATATACTTTTATATCCAGGATCCCTTTAAATCAGCTCTTGGAACTATTTCTTTACCTTGCATTTGGATGAAATCTAGAGCAACTGTCATTACTCTTCCAGTTACTTTTAGATAATAAAAGATCATATGACTACTTTAAGTAACATAATTCACTTTCACTTAATTAATTAAAATTTCCAGTTCCCATATAATAATAAGACATCCAAAGCTAATATAAATATGAAGCTCTTTCCTCCCAGGAGAGGTCTTACTTCAGGCAGAAACCTACAGCTGTGAAATGGAATGAGAGGTAGTCAACTTTTTTTCTTTTTTCACCTGCAATCTTTTTCTTCATCCTTCTTGTTAACCACAGTTGTGACTCTTCTAGAATGTGAAACAGAAATATTATTTTTATGAATCCAGCATGGAAATGGAAGATACTTAAAGTTGCTTGTCCCATGAACACTTCTGTGGGTTATTTAGAGATTTTCCTCTTTGAATGTTTCATCAGTAGTTCCCAAGATGGGGCCACATAATCTTTCATTCACCTCCAGATGTGTGGTGATATCTCATATTCTTCCTTCTGAGCATTGTGTATCCCTCCAGGAAGCTCCTCTAAACATGACCTAAGATGACTCCATGAGAGCTCTCTTTCACATATCATCACATATTGTTTATAGGAAACAAGTATTTATCACCTGGACAGATGTTTAAACTGATTCCCACAAAGTCCCCTGCCCATTGTTTCACAGTCAACTCAAACACTCTGGAAATACTTGTCTCTTCAAACTTTCTAGGCTAGTCCATCATATTCTCCAAATGCTGGACATATATGATATTCTGTAAATTCCATCCAAATTCCTTTTGCTTAGCTTGGTATAAGGAACAGGCATATAGTCCTAGAAGCCCTCCTTGTGGGGGAGGAGTGGTGAGAAGGGGAGGGGTGTAAGACTCATAGCATATCTTCTTCCATAAAAACCTCCTTTAAAATCTTCCTCCACCTCCCCATTCTTTTCATGAAATCAAAGAGGATGCGTGATTTAATAATCACAGTTTGCCCCTTCACTTCATTGTTTTGCAAATCCAATATGGAAGGGTATTATACATAATTTTGGAATGTAGTTCTAGTGTTCAAAAATGTATTTGAAAATATTATTACTTTAAAACAAATATAAATTTAACCAAAATTTATTTGCAAAGTGTGCTCTCCATTAGGTATGATAAGGCCAAGGCCCAGTTTAGTATGAGAGAAATATATATATTTTTAGAAATAAGGGTTAAGGTCAGGTGACATTTTAATTTTAAAAAGTATCCAGATGATAGGAGAGTCATTTACTTTGAGAACTGGATGGTATGAGATCGTCAGAATGAAATTCAGTCATGCTTGGAGATAATAGTTCAGGGGACAGATTTTAAGAAAGACCCTAAGAGACCACAGGGAAACTGACTCCCAATTTTGAAGCATCTTTGTGAAATTGTTCTTCATGGCATTGTTTGTGGACATTGGAGAACCAACTGAAGAAAAAGTCACAAAGAGATACCGACATCAGAATAAATGGTATTAATTTTGCTTGCTTATTTAAAATGATGCTGTTAAGATTGTAAGATTTGGGGGAGCATAGTAAAAAAGGAATTTTCTCAAAAAGAGAGAGAAATGAGTTTGTAGAGAATAGAGCCAGAACTAATGAGCAAAAATACTTATTTTCCCTTTTTCTTAAAATTAAAAACGCAAAACTTGCGTGCATATAGCATATATATCTATTAGTGTGTGGCTCAGAATCCTCAACTCACTGTAACTTGTCTTCTACTTACAGTTTTATTTTTTCCTTTATTTTATCCTTAAGAAACCAGAAGTCTATGTAAGAATGGAATCTGCCACCACCAAGTTACAGTATCTTTGATTTAAGGTGTTGTCTCATTTCTCCCTGTTATTCTTTTAAGCTAAATTTTAGAAGTACTAGACAGTCTTTGTTAGAACTATATTGTTTCAGAAGTACTTTCCTTACCACTTTTCTTTTGACCTGTATTTTGAGTGCTACACTGCGCTGACACTCTGGGCAAATAAAAAATATGTGATCGACAGATTGAATTGTTTGTTGTCTTTTTTCTCCCTGAAATTCGCATAAAATTTGGTACATAATTTAAGAACAGATGCAAGAACAATTCTCCATAAATATTTTGTATGCTGCTTCTTTTCAGTTTAGAGCCATCTATTCCATTTCCAGCTATATTCATAAATAAATTCTATCAGCAGTATAGGATCAAACTTCAAACAAAATAGAGAATGCTACAAAATACTGTAGGGGATAAGTCATGGTTTGGAAAAAGATGTTTTATTTTTGTTTTTTGTTCTTATGCCACACAATACGATGGAAAATTCCTAAGGTTATTTCCTTTAAACTACCTAATAATCATGTGGGTTATGCATTATACATATATTAAATGGGTGAACAAATTGAGTTTAGAGAGTGAAAATTTTTCACTAAATATCTCTCAACTAGTAGATAATATGTTTGAAATTCAACCCAATATCTCTTTAATTGCAAAGTGCATTGGTTTCCTTCTTAGATAAGTAAATGAAATTATTTTAGGGTTTATTTTTCAAAACATGTCAATTTCATAGAATATTACCACATATTTTTATGTGTATGTATTACACATCTAGTAGATCCTGAAATGAAATACTTGCCACATAATAGAATTCAATGTTTTTAACTTTCACTTAGATATTATATGAATTAAAATCAAATAAATAAAATGGGTGTTATTTAAATGAGGGATAAAACTAAAAATTAAGTGATAATTGCCAAGAATTCAAAGTTTCCGATGCTATTAATAACTGGGTTGCTGATTTGTCCATTAAAAATGATAAGAACACATATTCAGTTATTATTAGTTAAGTTGTATTTCTCAAATTACTCTTGCCTTATCTTAGAAGAATGAACCCTATTAACCAAGCAAACTTCATTAATCTACTGTTATAGAAATCTCATGTCTGCTAGTCTTTAAAAGTATAAACTTCTAAGTGGACACAAATGATGACAGCTTATTTACTTTTGCTTAAGTATTTTGGAACATTGATGTAATACCTATTTAAATATCATTAAATAATCAACTGCTCAAAATAAACTACCCAATATTATCAATTAAAAAGTAATCATTGTATATCTATATCTTAGAATTATTCTTTATTAATTTCTTTAAATATATATCAAATAGTTCCATTTCAACATTCTGTGCTATGTGCTAGAGCATAATAGTGAGTGAGATAAAGTGAAGCAATCCTTGCCCTTATGCCATTTATTTTCTAATTAGGGGAGATTAATTAAGAATTATGTTGTTGAATAGTGTAGGCTTTTTGGGAGTATTTCAAAGAGGAACCTGATCTAGATTTTAGAGAACTATTTTGAGTTGAGTGATGATTAAGGTTGAAGTCTAAAGGATGGGTATACAGTACATTCAATAAGAAAAAGATTGTACAAAGAGATACTTCTAGACAGTTCAACTACATACATAAAGGAGCGACTCTAGTGAGCCATAAGAAGGGGAGGAAAGTGAAGGTAATGAAATACAGAGAAAAGTAGTATATCTTACTTACCTATGAGACTGGAGAAGAAGACATTTTGCAGAACTGGATGTCTTGTAGGTCCTGTGAAGGGTTTTATCGTATAAGCAATGGAAAGTTCTTGAAGAATGATATGATTACTTCTTCTGATCCTGAGACATTTGAGTTCTCAAAAATAACCATTCTAATTTTAATATGGCTGCAAGGGAAAGAAATATCCTCATAGGGAATACCCCACTTAAGACAGAGAGAGAGGGAAATTTGAAAAAGCATTTGAGGATTTAAGGTAGGTTTTTAATCATAGAATAAGTTTTTAGATTTTACAGTGAAAGAGATTTTACAGAGAAATGAAGACCATCAGAACATGGAAAACAGTATTAAAATGAAAGTTCAGGATATGACTCATTATCCTAATGGTGTCCATGTAAGATTCTAACAAGGAAACCAGCAATGTAGATTAAGTTCCATTAGTCATGTGGGTATGGGTATGTAGGTCCTGGAACCTAACAGCACCCAGAGCACAACTATGCCCTATAAGTAAGGTCCAAATATTTTGGTTTAAGGACAGATGATCCATTACTTTGTAATGGGAGATGAATAAGTTCAATAGTAGCTTGAACCACAGAGAAAGGAAGTTGGAGCCACGTGACCCTGCAATAGTATATTTTCAGTCATCTGAAGCACTTCCATTTTATATATTATATTGTAATGATCATTGATTGTGTGGTTCCTCCATTGCATGACAGTAGGCATAGGAGTGTCCTTTTATTTTCACCTCTTTTTATTTCCAATCTAGAGGTTTCATGGAAAATATTCCATCAAATATTGGTTTATAAATGATATCCTTGTGTTTCTCAAACAATAACACTATAAAGAGAATATAAACTAAAATATTCCTCTTGAGGTGATTTCTTAAAGCAAAGACCACCTTTTCATTGATTGTAGCATTGTTACATGGTTGTGGACCATAAAATGGTGGCTTTTTGTTGCTTCTAGGACCCACTTTCTGAATTCAACTGTCTAATATAATGCTACATTTCTCACAAGCATCAGAAATAGATTATTACTCTTCTTTAAACTCATTGTTGATAATTGAAAGATGAAATAAAAACAGCCATTTATCAATGGTAGAAATATTTTCTTTGATTTTTTTCTTTTGTGTGTTAAAAATGTAAATTTAAAAAATATGGAGCAGAGTGCAGAATTTATAAGACACAACACTGTACATTTAATGCTTGAGATACAATACTTTCACACTCCAGTGCTATTGTGGATGTTTCAGTGGGCTATTTTGTGATGGGATTATAGGAGGAATTGCTACAAACAAAATCTCATGTCATTTTTGGGGGGCTAGGCAGTTTGGGTAATGGTTAATATTTTTCATTCGAGTTTTCCTAAGTGGTGTTTTAATAATTTTTTCTTCTGTACCTCATTTTCCATAATCCACCTCTCTGTTCCAGAATCTACAAACATATCCAAGGGAAGTAAAGATAAAGAAATGAAGAAGAAGATAGCAGATACATAGATAAGACAGAAGAACAAAATGTATACAGATATTAAGTCCAAAAAGGGATGTGAAAAATTGATTCCATTTCTAGAGAAGGGTTTCAGAGCAAGCCTGTCCAAAATGTGCCACTTTGGCATGTGCATTACTTTGAGCTGAAGACAATCAAGGCCGAAGAGATTCAGAAAGAGCTTTTCCTTCCCTGTTAACTGCTTAAAAGCATTTAGATAAGAGAACCTGAACCAGGAAGAGAACTATCACCAGAGATAACTACAAGGAATATGGGCTAGGTGCAGTACACTGGGGGGAAATGTGGCAGGGCCTAGGGATCAAATTCTTCTCTGTGTCCCTGTCCCTGCATTTGTTTACCAAATATTTGCTCTTCCCATCTTCCTGTAAATTGTCTTCCTACCTTTTGAAGTTCAGACCCCTACCTGCCACCCTTCCTGACTCCTTAACTCAGGTCGGAATATAAACTTCAATTGCCTGACTGCTTGTGGGTCTCATATTCTGATGGGGCTTCTGTATGTATGTAGATATACAACTAAATTAGTTTTCCTCCTGTCAATCTGTCTTATATCTATTTATCAACCAAAGAAACCAGAAGGGTAGAAGAAAAATTTTTTCTCCTCAGTGTAGGCAGGCAAAAACACCAAGAAACATCTTAAACTAACTAAAACATTCCATTACTGACACAATCTAATTATCTTTGATGCTCCACAAAATTCTTGTATATCTTATAGAACCCAATTTAAAGCATGATATGTTTGGGTAAGAGGAGATGTTTCCTATGCTGAAACCTTGATTTTATTCCACATTAAAATCAACCTGTGTGATCCTCTGTACAGCGAAGCAAGACTATTTGTCAGTCTGGGGCCACCAACTTGTTCCTCAATCTGGTCCATGGTGTGGCTTTCTGAAATGTAGCTCCAGTTTTACTCACATCCTCAGCAGGTATTGTCCAAATAAAATATGTGTACTTTGACATCCCTTCATTTTAAATGTTTCCGGTTCCTTCTGTCATTCTGATGCAATACCAGATCACGACTCTAGGGAGAGTCAAGGAAGTGTTTCCAGTTCTTTTGTGTCTACACACATAATATCACTCTTCTAGTCTACAACTACACTTAATAAGAGCAAAAGTCTTCTTTATTATACTTACTAGCTTCCTGTACTTCACCCAGTGTCTGAGGCATGAGCTCTGTTCACTATGGTTCCCTAAAAAGTAAGTAAAAGTGCAGTAAGCCCTCTCCCCAGGCCCTGTTTCTAGCAGGTGGCAGGACAGTGCCATTGGCCTCATGCCTCCTGACAAAAGTGAGAGCTGATAGATGGGAAGGGGGAGCTGGAGAAAATAATGCTTCAGTTAATACACCAGCACATTATCCTCCCATCCCTTTATTTTTCTTCTGTATAATCTATAATATGTGTATGTGTGTAATTTCCCAGGCTGTGTTCCTGAAAACGATTGCTGTACTAACTAGCGTTCTTAATAAAACTTGGCCAAAGACCAGCACACTTTGAACAACATGTTGGAAGTAAAGGGAGCAACATTTTATTTTCTCAGATAAACTCCTCTGTGGCACAATGCTAACTTAATTTCTCTTGGTAAAAGACTAGTTCTTGGCTGGAAAAGACTATCAAAGGAACGAAAGATTTGTGTGCTCCTGGGTACTGAGCATATAATGAAGTGGAAGCAGTATGGGGGCTGACCAGCGCCACTGAGCACATGTTGGGCTGGCAAGTAAGGTCAAAGAAGGGCAGATAGTCTCAGACTGCCCAGAGCATCCCAGCCATCCAGAAGCTGCTGGGCCCCTCAACATCCAAAGCACAACCTGTGATGTCTACTTAACATGTTCAGTTATTTTAGCTCCAAGTACACAAATGTGTGCCTTTGTTAAACTCTGAAACTTGTAGTGCTGTTTTCTTTTATTCCAGTTAACGGTTTACGCCCTACTTTATGCTCCTTATTATTTAAATTCATTTAATTTTTTTGCATATTTATCTTTTCCTTTTAATCTTTCAGTCCTTTTGTTTTCACAACCTTCTAGTTAATTGTTCTTCGTTGATTTATCTTTTCTTACTGTTTTGTAAGACTTTTCTTTTATCTCATGTTTACTTTGTTCTTATATTACTTATTTACCTAGTTTCTTCTTATCACCTTTAGGCTTTGTTTTAATTATTTCCTTTTTATGTTATCTATTTTTCATTGTGCTTTTTAATTTCTTATTATCTTCTTTTCTGTTTCTTATCTTTATTTTAGTTTATTTTAATAAAACAAGCAGAGAGTTCTAAAACACATGGGGAGAGAAGTGAGCAGAGCCTTTCTCTGCTCTAAACAGGGGAGATTGCTCTCTTTTTCTTACCCATTTGGTTGTTCCTGTCTCTTCCAGAGGGTGAGCATCTCTTCTTAAACCTCCTAACTTGAAACCTTTATTTTAGAAAGGTAGTGTTGGATAGTGGGGAAGGTCACAGCCTTGGGAATAAAGCCAAACTTGATTCACATTAGAACTGTGCTCTTGAGAATGTTACCTAGCCTCTAGCATTTGAAGTTTTCTCTCCTATGGAAGTAACAGTAACTTTAAAAAGATCTGTGGGTTAATTCACATGAAACATATTTACTAATTTCTAATTTCCCTACTCTGCTAATAAAAAAACTAGGGTATGATTAATAATTGTGTTTCTAAAACCACTATTTCTAAATTACCCCCCTAAAAACCCAAATCTACTCCCTTTTAGGCAACTGACAGTCGTGTTTGTGTCTGTCATTTCTCAGCCAAATAAGCTATCATGGTAGTTTCATTCTTCCATTAATCTTCTGACTGTTTTCTCTGACTCTTGTATCTTTTTCCTCACTTTGTCAAAAGGAGAAACTTGTCCTTTAAACAAGGTCTGAAACATGGAATTTCTGCTAAGGTAGCCTAAAATAGCCAAAATGCTACCTTTATGTTCACTCATTCATTCTTGTGATACTTGTTCACTTATCCCAATAATGGTTATCACTTTTGCAACCATGACAAAAACGGATCAGACTCATTAGCATTTTAAAATTATTCACAGCGTTGTTCATATGTAACAATTGAGACAGTAGCAATATTAACATTTGTGAATGCAACCTGAATAAATACTTGTTTTTTCTCCACATTTAATTCCATATAAAAATTTGAAATGAGAAAGGCATAATTCAGTAAGGCATAATGCTCATTAAGCTTTATTTGTTCATAAAATAATTCACCTTTCATATTTACTTTGGGCTAAGGGCTCATGTTTATCGTGTTGAAAATATTAATTTATGAATAATATTATCTCATTGTCTTTATTTAGGCCAATAGTGACCATGGAACTATTCAATAAAATTATTTCAATTTGAATAACAAACTTTTCAGCCATAAATTTTCAGAAATTTTGAGACATATAAATAGGACAGCTAATTATTGTCCTCTTTAAAAAAAAAAAACAGCTTTACCTAGTCTTGCCTTTTTTGTGTAATACACACAAAAATGTAATATTAATTATTTTAATTTTTGATGAGGTTTTAATTTCCTTCCTCCCTTTGTATTTTTGTAGATATATGGAAAGTTCATGGTAAGGAGGGTCACCCTGTTGTTAAAAAATAAATAACGTACTTCTCTATCATTTTCAAAACTGATTTTTCTTCCACCACTTTAGTTTCTTTGTAATTCGTATCAGGTAACATCTGCCACTTTCCTTCAATACTGAGGCTTTTTCCTCTTCTACTTTCTTTGTCCTCTACCCAGTCCTTCTGACACTGGAAGCATAGTTTGTTATTTTGCTGTTATGGGACCTCATAATATCAGATAAGACTAAATTTGGCTGTGAGTAAAATAGAAATGATGATTTTAAACCAGTAAGTGATTTTATTACTTACACCTAATAAGAAGGCTAGAGATATTCAAACTAAGTGTGGAATAGCAGTGCTAAATTATTACTGAGAATGCAGCCTTTCCCATCTTTGCATGTAGCCGTTTGAGCATATTGCTTTGACCTCCTGCTCAACGCTTCATGGCAGCTCGTTGGTTGTTTCACCTATGGCATCAGATCTACATTTTCGGTATGAAGACACAAGGTGAAGAACACAGACGTTTATACCACCTAAGACTCTTTGCTTAAAGAGCTTCACAGGTAAATTCCATTTATATCTAATTGGCCCAGACTTGTTCTTATGACCACTCCTAACCGAAACAGATGCAAGGAAATGTAAATTCTTAAACAGCACTTTGATACCTGAAACAGAATCAGACATCTGTTAAGAAGGAAGGAGAAAAATGGATACAGCATAGGCTACAGTGGGGCAATTTTTAGTAATTTGGTTCTTTTAAATGCATAACTTTGCTTGATGTGCTTTATATACCACCCCTTCATCCCCACTGCACAGATGTTTGTTTCTTTCACTTGTTCATTTGCATAAAAATATATGTTCACTCTGGATTACTAAAAAAAATCCCTAACATGAAAATATATAAAACTATATATTTGTAGGTTTTCACCATGAAACAACTCTTTAAGGAAAGTAAAAATAACTTATATACAGTAGTCACAGTATAATCTCTACCAGATTCTCACATAAAACTTATGATCCCTCAAAATTTAGCCATCATTAGAAACTAAAAATCATTTCAGTTTAATACAATAAAGAAATTTGTATATGTCTAAAACTGAAGACCAAACATATAATGCAAACAAAAAATAATCTATCAAAAATCAAAAATGAAAAAATCCTATTGCTGAGAGTTATGCTTAAAACTCCAGTTAAATTTAAACAAAAAAGCCAGTACTAAAATTAAATTAGAATATTCTAACATAGTGGTAGTTCAATCTATTTTTTAGCACTTTGACAAGAATCCAATTTTCCAATTTTGTGAATGTTCATTTCCTCTGTGCCAATAGAATGAATTTACACAGGCCCTCAAACTAATGTAACTTCTGTTCCTTAGAAACAACCATAAAAACAAAAGCTATGAATGGTTGTTTGAAGAGCAGACACATAAAGACCAAACTGTGTAGTCACAATCAATACTTTTAAAATGATGTCTTTGGAATGATCAGCAAAAGATATTTTAAATATCCCCTAGGTTTTCAAGAATGTCTTCAAGGACATTCTGCTCTGATATCACATCATTTTTTGAGTAAACATGACTATCCTGGGAGTTGTGGGCACATTTTATTGAAGAAAATTTCTCAATTCATAAACAGCAGATACATATTTAGTAGTAATCTTTCTGTTTCCTTTGCTGTATTCCTCATGTCATCTCCTGTGTGGCCAAAAAAAGTATATTACTACATAGTAGATAAGTCCCCTCTTGGTTTCCGGATTAATTTACTCCAAGATTTTAGATCAATGACACATAACAGTGTCTGCTAGAAGTTCGCTCTTACAGTCATTGTGGGATTCAAGTTTCTTCCATTTTTATGGCTCCATTATCCCTAGAGCCTTGGAATGCTCTACATTCTGCAAGCACAGGGACAAGAGAGAAGGAAGGAGCCACAGCTGCTAGCTAAAAATAACCTAATTAAACAGTGATATGGATAATCTTTCTTCCCATGTTGCAACATGACACAGAATGGAAGAATAGATTTAGAAGCCAGTCGTGTGCCCAAGGAGTGCCTGGAGAAGAAGCACTGCTTGTCACTGCTGTCAAATGACCATGAAGTGGGCTGAAGTGGTGGCTCTCATTGTGGCCAGGAGCAATAGTCAATTGTTGGAATCATAGTATCTACCTCCTTAATCTTGAATACCTTACTCATTTTTAAAATTTATTTTAATAAAGAAATAAATATATGGAGTGGCTACATACATAATATGAGTTGATAGAAACAACCTCTTTTCCTAGTTTAAGCCTGACTTTGTAGGGATTAGGTTTCTTGTGATTTTACAACAAACAAGAGCAACAAGAAACAGCTCTAGGTCCTATAAAATATACAGACTAATATTTTTAATATTTGCTAAACTGATTAAAAAAGTGATATTTTCATGCATATTAAGACCATGAAATTAATGATTCCTTACATCATTTTTATGTTATTTTTACCTAGTTAGATTTTTAGTTTAGATTATAATAAAATTGCTTTTGGTAAGGCATTTGTTTTTATATTTTGTCACAGTTTGTTCTAAGAAATTGTCTTACATAATTTCTTTCCTTTAATCACCCCTTAAAGACAATGTACCATAACTGAGATCTTTTTAGGATGTTGAAGATTTAACTGAGATCAATATTGAGGAAGGGGTTATTTCCCAGTTTTGTGGCATTGAACCAAGGGAACTCAGAAAGGCAACATTTAGGGCTGAAAATCCACCAAGAACCGAAATGACAATTTCAAGAAAGTATCCATCCAAACGCACCAGGCCAAAGGGAAAAGCCTAGCTATGATGGGACGGAACTGTGAGATGAAAGAATCTGGTTTAAGAGAGAAACAAGCTGGAGTCCATGATGTAGTAGAATATGACAGCAGACATCATTTTTAAATAAACTGAGGACCCCCATGAGAGAAAGGATGCAATTTGGAGCCACAGGTCAGCTTGGAAAATTACTGAATTATATGCATGTTACTCCAGGAGAAGGGGGTTCCCACTCTGGGCAAGTTCACTATGAATTTGATGACACAGAATTAAGACAACAGAAAGTTGGGGGTTAAAAGGTGTTCATATCATGTTTATTCTCAGAGCAGTCACCTGGCTATGTATAAACTGTGAAGACAATCTCCAGTCATCAGTCTCTGGTCCAGCTCCAGCTGCATGCAGATCGGGTGCTGCCTCCTGCTCGCCAGCACCTGGCTCCGTCGGTGCTCAGACATCACCTCCAGCTTAGCACAGGGCTCCACAGCTTCTGTCTTCCTTCCTCCCTCTTCCCACTAAGCTCTCTACTTCTCGCTCCTACTGCTTTCTTCACTCTCTCCTTCCTGTCCGTAGCACCTGGAGGAACTCTGTGGGTGGGTCTCTATGGTGACTGGCTCACATGGACCACTTACTTCCAGGCCCTTGTGTGTTTCCTTTCTACCCTGCTCCCCCCACCCCCCGAAGCCACTGGGCTGGTACTCCCATGACTGACAGGTGGCTCTGTCAGATGGTAAATATCCTGCTGCCCAGGGGTATGCAAGTAAGCTAAATATGTATACATTGGGCAAGATTAGAATCAGGCAAGGTGAGAATCCTGGCTATAAAATTTCCATTTTTCTCTACAGCATAAAAAATATTTTTGAGGATTATGACAACTATTATTTGATTAAAGAGTAAAACTTATCAATGAGAATTTCCTTTTTACTAAGTAAAGAAAACCACAAATTTCTACAATTAGTTCATTAAGGTGGAAGCCCACGTGACAGATCATTCCTTTGACAATCCATAATATTTTTTCACAGGAAAAATAAAAAATTTTGATGAAAATTGGATTTTTACTAAAGTTAAATAGTGTCCCATTTCACTAGCAAGGAACCAAGAACATTTAAAGATGAGGAAATAGCTAAATTATTCCACCAAAACAGAATAAATAATAGAAACAATGGTTGTAATAAATTATTTCTTCAGTAAATTGAAGTTTGATTGTAGCTAATAAATCAACTTTTTTGTCATTAAATTTTTATCAACATCAAATACTGACAAAATTTTATTTATTCATACTTTTCCTGTTTCACTGATTAAAACTTAACAATTGAAAATAAAACATGAGTTTAAATGAAGTAAAAATAGAAAATCAAGACCAGAGAAAGGTGAACCACATTTATGTTCTTGAGAATGGCTATCATGATATATTAAGGTTGAGGTTTAAATTGGCCTCAACTAAGAAGTCAAGTCTTTAGGGATTAACAATCTCTTCCCTATTTCAAAGTGCCTGAGATAAGGAGACATCTCTTCTTTGGGAGAAAGAAAAAGCTTTCCTAACACTACATTTTAAAACACATCTATCCCTTGGTTAAATGTATATGTACAGTGCAATATGCAATGTCTTTGGCATTTGTACAGTAAAACAAGAAAATATAAGAACCAGAAGAATAAATTTTATTTCATCAAAATATTATTGTGGAGGCTATAGGAAGTTAGGGTGGGCAGAGAGTGTATAACAAGTTGAAGAAGCATTGTCCTTCCTAGCCCTTCATGAAAGGACTCATGAAATGTAAATCATCATTATAACTGTCTAAATAACAACTATCTAAATTAATATTAAGTATAAAGACTATAAATATACTATCTTTTAAGCCCTATTTTACCATCTTTAAATAGGTATGGGTCATAATCTCCATAGTCTTAATAGAGTTCTAGATTCAAACATGCCAAATAATTTTGCTCTGTTCTAGATGTACACGTTTTATTTGGTACAAAGTAGATCTAGAAAGAATACAATTTAATAAATGCTAACCAGTAAATATTTGACCTTTTTGTGATGAATCAAAATAATGTCATATCCAAATATGCATGTAGTTTATTACATAAATACAAAGTATACAAACTTTCAAAGATCTTGGGAATCTATATAAGCAAGTGAACATACTTTACTGACTTTCAGCACTCAAGGAATAACATTAGACAAACATTTAAAATTCTTATCATGCCTGTTAAGAAGTCTGGTTTCCTTTTTCCACCAGGTTAAATAGCTTTTTAAAGCACACCATAATTTACAAATCCAATGGACTCTTTTTCAATATCTCTTAAATCAACTGTAGTATTTAAAATGTTCAATAATGCCTTTCTTATTCCAACGTATTTTGTTAAAGTTTAATTTTTCTTAAATGACAACTCTATCTCCTAATCTCTACTAATTTTTATATTTTAATACTAGACTAATTTTTCTCTACTATTACCTGTCTTCTTTTGCTTGACCCCCACTGCAGATGCATTCCAAATTCATGTTCTTCGCATTGCTCCTTCTATCTTTTCCACAAATTTATCAGAGTGGCCTTACTGATGACCCTTCCTATAAACTATAAAAATCCTTCTATTGCCTACAAGAGCCAATGATCTGGTGCCTGCCTTCCTATCTGGCCTCATTCCTACTATTATACTCTCCTTCACTCACTTTGTACACCCCAGCTGTTCTGGTTTGTTCTCTTCCTTGAACATGCCAAGATTATTTCTATTTTAAAATCTTTGAAGTAATTTCCTCTGCCTGGGTATCTCTGGCCCCAAAATTTGCTAGAACTACAGTGTTTTAATTATCAAAGTTTTTTAATATAACAAATATGTGATAGGACTAGTCTTTTATGAACACTCTTCTTTTTCAAAGGATATGGGCAAATGTCATTGTTTATTTACCACATGTGCTATGGAATTCCCTTGTGCAGTTCCAAGCAATAACAAAAGAACAAATTTTATTAAATATTTTTATTAGGTTCACATAAACACTATGGACTGATATCTTAATATAGGAGGAAATGGCATCCTTCCAATGTTGAGAGGTCTTTCCATTGGCTCAGGTTGTCTGGTATGTGCGTGTGTGTGTCTTCCTCTATGTTATTTTAACATTTTCTCTATGTAGAGGTCATGCATTTCTAAAGCTAAGTCCTAGGTTATTTATCTTTTCATGTTATGGTGGTTGTCACTATTGTAAAATTTTATTTTGGTGATTATAATATACAATTTGCTTCATTTTAGGAATAATATTTATTCTTGTTTACATGGCATTTTCTTAAAGTTATGCTTGTCCCTAAAATAGCCTTTTACCAATGAGCTGATTGGTCTTACTTCAGTATATTCTCTTCCATGGTGATTTTTTTTTTGTCAGTGCTTCAATGCCTCAATTTATTTAATCTCACAAACTCTGTGAGATAGGCAAAAGTGCCATCCATATTTTATAGATGAAGTGTGGAAACAAAGGCAGAGAAAGAAAGGATAAATATACTTTCAAGATAACAAAGCTAGTAAATAGTGGATACAGGATTCCAACACAGTCAAGTCTGACCCAAAACAACACTACAGCTCTACATTTCTGCAAAATAATACTTACATGTATTTCTATTTTTTTCAAGTAGCTTCCTCCCAAATACTGTGAAGTTGATGGGGGATGTTAAGTGTCTGGGCAGAGCATTTCAGTGAGCTCTTTCTTTCATGATCTATGTAGTACAAAACCATGCAACAAGCATATAGACCAGGAGAAATCCATAAGCCAAGAAATAAAGAACTTAAATAAAAAAAGAGATCCACTATTCTAGTAGCTCATTTCTTCTAAGAAAATAAATTTAATATCCTTGTAGGTACTGACATTTTTTACCTAGGAATAAATTGCAGAGAGTCCTTGGAGATGAAGTAGAATGAATGAATAGTAAAGGAGCCAACGAATGCAGTAGTTCTGTGTCCACATCTACTTGTGTTTTTAGTCTTCCTCATTTCAGCCTCCATCAAAGGGCGGAGCTGAGCTTGACACTTTTGTAGGGTTATTACGTAGTGAACTTTTTTCTGTTATTGAACTACTTTGTAGACTTATTATTTTGCCTGCCTCCTATATACAGTCTATTTTTTTCTTACTGTCCTTAAATTCTTTAAGATTGTGTATCAGTTATTTTAATCCTATTTTACTTTACATGAAGGAAAATTTTTCTCTAGTTACATATTCATTGCTGTTTGTTTTCTTTACATGCATATTTAAAATAACTTGGTGTTCATGACTGATTTTTCTCCTTTTATTTTTCCTCCATCAGACTTAATTCCCACACTCCATTTGTTTGCTTTTCCTTTGTTATGTTGGCTAGCGCTTTCCCATCACTTGTTTCCTGATCATTTTAAGTCATTTCTCTTGTAAGTGTGTATGTTAATTATGTTCTTCTGCTTTGACTGTATGACTCAGTTTGAGACCATTCTTCTTCAAATTAGAATTTAATCTTGACATTTAGAATAATACGCAGGTTTCATTTTACTCATACTTTTGTTCTGTTGTCCTCTTGTAAATTTTTTTCCTTGTTAATCTTTTTATGTTTTCATAAGAAAAATACTCATGGGGTGTTTTTGCACTTGTTGTTTGTAATATTCAGCATTCTGGTTTTTTTAATTTATATTGATTTTGACAATACTTTCTAATAAAAAAATTCATTAATCTTTAGTTCGCACTAACAAAAGGCACATAAATAAAAGATATTTAATATCAATATTTCTCTAAAATACCAAAAAAATTTTCTCTTTTCTTAATGAAAATATGATATTTAGGGCACCTAATTACTGTTTATCACCAAAACTTCTTTTTTGTTCTTATTGTTTAAATTCTGCTTTTTTAAGTTACAGATCATTAATAGTTAATGAATTTATATTCCTTGTCATTGATTATATTTCATTTTAAACTTTTTGTTCAGACATGAAATACTTATTTACTACTTTCGGTACTCATTTTCTTTCTCTTTAAGTTTTTCAGCTCACAGGTTTATGTTTGGTTCTAACATGCAATGCAACATAGTCAGCTAAATAAAGTCTCAACACACATACCTAAGCCAATTCAAACTTCCTAGTTAGTGTCCCACCTTAAATGGTCTCCAGTCAACCTCAACCACAGCAAACCCTTACTGAATTCCAGATCTTATCCACAAATCTGCTTCTCTTTTACTCATTTTGTCAGTAAGGCCCAGTAGCACTGCTCAGCCCAGCTTGATGGCTCCCACCTCCGTCCTAACTCTTCCTGTAAGCGGACCACAAATTGGACTGATTCTGTCTGAAAACCATTTCTGAATTCTCTCTCTTCCTCCATGAGCCCTCTGCAACTTCTTTGACCAAGACTCTATTTTCTTATCCTTTAATAATCGTTATTTACCTAACTGATGCTTCCTCATCATGTCCCCTGTATTTCCTTTTTCAAGTGTTTTCCCCAAATATCAGCAGAGCTCTTTCAAACATACAAGTTGATTAATAAAAATCTCTATCTTCATTTCTTCAGTTATTCTCTGTCACTTCCAGAAAGAAAAAAAATCCAGCCCTGCTAGACTGCTATAAATGTTCTTCATGCTCACATATGTGCTTTATTTATAGTCTCAGTGGTTGCCATCCCTTGCATAGCTCCTGCCTGCAGTATGCATTTGCTGTTCTATCTGCATTCAATATTTCCATTCCAGTTTTATGCCTTTGTATAATTCTCCATATGGTAGTGGAATGTGAATTGCCATTAAAGATTGAAGACCCTCGATTTAAGTCCTAATCCTTTAACATGTATACACTGTAGTTTGTCTTAAGTATTTTAGTAACATAATAAAACCTTTCTTTATCATAGCTATACATAGAATCGCAATTAAATATCACCAAGTGTATTTGCTAACTCATATATTAGTTTTTGATCTGTATTCTTCTCCCCTCTTTTCTACATGATAAACCCAAAATTTCTTTGTAAATAAACATTTCCTTTTCAGTGAAGTTCCCTTCTCTTCTCAACTTTTGGCACTGTTATGCCATATCATCTGGTCATATGATACGGCATCTATTTCTCAGAATTATGATTATCTTATTACACATTTATCTCTCTGACTAGGTTGTGACCCCTATAAGTAAAATGACATTTTTCATTTGTTTTCTTTCTTTATCATGTCACATAATGCCTGGAAAATTTAAAAAAGGCACTCAACATTTAAAATTTTTTTCGTGAAAAATTCACATATTAAGAAAATTAAATATATGTTTTTTATTTGTTACATAATCTTCAAATTTATTGTCAAATTGATTTTCCTGTTAGTAGTGTCTACTTACATATTTAAATGGCTTTTGATTGCTGATGTTTGATAAATCCTTTGTGAACAATTATTTAAAAATACAGAAACTGTGTTGAATAATTCATTTTGCCCTAATCACCTCTCAAAAGCTAATTATCTAATTTCCATGACCTTTGTGTGTTTTTCTATTTGCTTTCATAGTCATTCAACAAATGCTTGGTGAATGGGCACTATGTGTAAGATAATGTGGTTATTTAATTAAAATTAATTTTTAGTTTACATTAATTATATCTTCAACCTTCAAAATGATGACAGCACAAATGGAAGTCCTTGTGCCATGTTACTATGCAGGGGTCCAATCCAACAAATATTTAGTGAGCACACACAGTCTGGCAGCAAACACATGAAGTACTGGAAATAAAATATTTGAGTGTAACTTTATCCTTGCCTTTACAGAAATTACAGTGTTTTATGGAAACTGTTTCTTCATTTAAGTATTTCTTAAAATATTAAATTACAGTATAACTCATGCTATGTTGTTTATGTCATATAATTTTTAATATTAAATTTTAATTCAGTTTAAAATTATTTTATAGCTCTTCAGAAACAGTATGTAAATTATTTTAAAGGAATAGGAAAATAAGAATAATAATTAGGATTTATTTAGCACTTACCACATGCCAGCTACTTTGCTATGTACTTTGATATATTGTCACATATAAGTCTCAAAACAGCTCTTCTGTGGTAGATACTATGGCTACCCACTACCTATCCTCATTTGCATGGAAAACCTTGGGCATCAAGAAGTTTGGAAATCATCCCACATTTTAAAGAAGTATTTGGAGGAGTAAGCATTCAAAGCAGTTCTGTGTGATCACAGAGCCTGAATAGCTATTTTCACCACACTGAAGAGCCTCAATAGAAACATCTTGTATTACTCATTTGTTGCATAGTAATGCTGGGAAACAACTACAAAACTTCAGTGGCAAATAGCAATCAACATTTAATTTTGTTCACCAGCAGCGGATCAGCTGACTGGTTCTGCTGATCTGAGCTGATCTCATAGGGTTTCTTCATGAATCTGCAGTGAGCAGCAGCCAGCGGCCACTGTGCTTATCCTAGGGACAACTGCCTAGATGAGCTCTCAGATACATGTGTCACCAGCTAAGAACTGAGTGCAAGCCCAACTTGTGGAAGGCAGAAGACAAAGAAAGAGAGTTAATACATGCAATGCTTCTTGTAGCTTAGGCTTGGAACATCCTCTCTTCTGCCACACTACGTTGGGAAAAGCAAGGGTCAAGTCTAGCTGAGATTCAAAGGGTAGGAAAGTAAACCCTACTACTTTATAGGAAGAGCTACAAAGTCACATTGCAAAGGGCATGAGCACAGGAGAGAATCAAGAATCAATTACCACAGTGCACATCCTGAACAGGATATTCACATCTTTTCCATCTGCAAAATACACTCACTCGCTCAAAACCACTGAATTATCATTATTAAGAATGTTAGGTAGAAAGATAGACATGAGCAGCCAGGGAAGGGGAAGAGAAGATTCAAAGAAAACAAACTGCCCCAACTCTGCGCAGGTAGGGAGTTCCACATAAAGACAACAAAAGCTTTGCAGGGAAATGACTTCTTGCCTGTGTGACCAGGCTGAACAGGTCCCAGGCCTCCAACCAGGTCCCAGTGTGGCCTCAATTAAACAAAACCGAGAACCACCCAAACAACACCTCACCATTATCTCATTAAAATAAAATAGAGGCTTTGCTCCCCACACCCAGGGACTTTTCTGTGTGCATTTTTGGGAAAAGACATGTATACCAAGAGGAACATGTGTATAACTAGATCTGTCAATCAAATTACCTCGCCCTGCCAATCAAAAGAAGTGCCTCCTGGCTAGGTTGTGATAAATAGACCCTCCTGTAAAAATTCAGGGCTTTTGTCTACCTTGGCCCTGGCCTGCACCTCCCTTGGAGTATTCAAATAAAACATTTTCTCTGCTTTGCTATTGTGTCTCTGCCTTCCAATTCTCCATTGCAGTGGGGACAAGGACTGAGAACAAACTTGACCGGTAACTTTACCACATCATCACACTCAGAGACCATATAGATCTCATGATCTACATTAGGTCTGGAGGTTGGTGCTTGGATGTAGTTCCTCCTAACTTGAAGAACTGTGAACTAAATACATAAATATGCTCTGCCATCTCCCATCGCAAACACCCAGCATGTAAATATGACAGACAGATAACTGTTAGATAACATACAAATGCATCCTCCCATTTGAAAATAGGAAGTATGGGAGGCACCGAGCAGGCTGGCAATTCTGAAATCTAGGTTTTGCCAGAATTATTAATCTGAGGTGGTTATTATTCTTTGACTGGAACCTGGGTCTGCAACTAGAGAATGGTCTCCCTAGTCATTGTTCTCCATTTTACTCTATTGGAAATTCTTCTTTTTCCATTGTTCTACTTGGCCACTTCTAAGAGAGCATAGATATATGTCCTTTTAGCTACTTGTACTTTCTCAGCCTGATGCTTGTAATTTAAAGATGGGATCACAGTGGCCTTTTTGCACTTTGGACAGTCTCAGTCCCTTTGGGACCAGAGTGCTGGAACCTTTTGCCAATTGCAATACTCTATTCAACAATTACACCTAGAGTAACATGCAACGTTCTTGTTGAGGCAGGTCTTTCTACTCATGCTAATCAATGCATGAGTCGAAATGCAGTGAATATGTCAGCCTGCTGTCAGTGAGACAAAAATCCTAAAGGTTCTGAGAATCGCTTTTATACACTTGAAAATGTCCACTAGGCAATGTGCTAATTCTCTCAGAGGCCTTTCAAAGGGAGTAAGAACTGAGCACCTAATTTAACCTTTACCCTGAAGCCACTGTATACTTTGATAATGTTTTCATGTCTTAAAAACCTGGATCTGCTAACTTGTTATCTTTCTAACCTAATGAGATTTGGCACCTTTTTAATTTCCTCTACATCCTGCTTGTCCACATTGGGTCAGGCATTTTTTTTCACCTCATATCTTTCTTGTAACTCATGTGCAACATGGACACACTCATCATTCTTGCCTAGAAATCTCAAGGGGTAGTTACAGCGTAGCCTAATTTAACAATTATTTCTTTTGTTGCTTCTGAATTATAAATCATGTTAACACAGGGCTTTCCAACACTCAGCTTATTAGGAAATGATCCTATATCTTCTTCTAGTATTGTTTATGGCATTAAAATATTTGGCCAATTTAGCACATTTTTTTAGTGTAGAATATGATATATTGTGCCATCTTTTTTTTGTGTGTGTGCATACAGTTGTCAGAACACTGTGTTTGGAATAGTCCCATGTTTTTCTCCTTGATTTGAGATGATTCCATTATAACAATTAACAACTCATACCCATTTAGTCTATTTCTGGATTTTTACAGAGCACTGATCTGTTTTTCTGTGTGTGCTCTATAGTACACTGCTTTAATGTTGATATTTTATAATATGTTTTATATCTGGCAAGGCTAGTTCTCCTTCTTTGCAGTTCTTCATTGGATTTTTCTTCTTTATATTTGTTTGCTCATTTTTCCATGTGGATTTTATAAAAACCCAAGTTTAAAAAATGGTATTTTATTAATGAATTAACTTGTGGAGGATTGAAATCATAATAACCAAGATCATAATATAATTTCACATATGTAAGAGCGTCATTTGTTCCCTACAATAGCTTAAGTTTACATAGATTTTAGGTATACCCTATTTAATATAACTCATAGGTATATTTAATTTTCACTATTATAAATAGGTTACTTTACATAGTTAGAATCTAAACTGTAATTGATTAAATATGGACCACTAGGTATTTCTGTTTATAAATTTGATTAAAATATAACTAATTATTTGGGATTAATTTCAGTTGGTTCTCTTGCAATTTATTGGCTTGCAGTTATTACATCAACAAACATAGATAATTCTGTTTTCCCTTTTTTTTTACTTTTTCTACATCATTCAACTTACCGTTACTGTTTTGATTGGAACTCAAGTACAAGGCTTAACCTGCTTAGAGGGGAATTGAGGTTGTGATAGATATGTTTCATCATCTTAAGAAAATATTCATCATTTTCTATTTTCTTCCATTTTTATTTACAAAAACTGACTTCAGTTTAGTCAAATATTTTTTATTACCTGTGAAAAAATTCTCTGGTATTTTTCTAGGGGTACTGATTTGGTAAATTATATCAATCAATTTGTCAGTATTAAAACATGCTTGAATTTCTGGAATAAACTTAGCTAGGTCTTGTTGGATTTATTTCTTTAAATATATTGGTAAAATCTGTTTATGATTTTTGGATATTTTGTGATATTTTTATCTTATTTTCTGTAAAATTATTATATATTGGAATTAATGTATATTCAATTCATAATATGAATTTGGAAAATCTCTTCCTTTCATGTACCCTTGAAATATTTTCATAGCATTTTAGTTGTCTGTTTTTGGAGATTTACTAAAATTACCCAAGAAGACCCTGATCCTAAAAGGTATTGATTCAGTTTGTTTTATTTAGTTTTTGTTATTATTTCATTGTTTTGAGTCAGCGTTCTGTGTGGAAATCATTAAGTATAGACTTTATTTTCTTCTCAGGTCAGTTTTAGGAAATATCTTCCTAGAAATTATCTATCTCAAATAGGTTTCCAAATTTATTTGCATATTTTAAAGCAAATCTATTATAATTTCTTGATTCTCTGACAATTTCTCTGTTATTTTATATGTCCCGACTTTTCCCTTTTTTTATTTAATTAGGTGAGTTAGGAGTTTTTCTGGTTGGCTTACATTTGTCAAAGAACAGTCTTTGGCATTTATATGTTAATTAAAATATCCTATGTTCCAACTCATTGATCTATGTTTTGTATTTTTCATGTTTGTAATTTCTGCTTTACTAATGTTGCCTCTATGTTATACTGTAAAAAGATATGCATGCCTGTTTCAACTTCAGTGAGAAGTGCAGACTTTAGCATCATGAAGCACTCTTTTATCTTACGTACTGGACATTAGCCTGAATTCTACCTTGTTTGATGTTAAGGTCACAGTCCTGCTTTCTTTTTGTTTTTACTTGCATGATGCACATTTGCCCATCGTATTATTTTTCAGTTTTATGAATCACTTTTTACATGTGTTTCTATGAAACACAGATTTGTGTTTGCTGAGACCCAAAGTGAAGTTATTTTTAGTTGATGAATTCCCTCTCTTAACCTTCATTGAAATTGTATTATGGTTATGAAGTTTTTAATAATTTTATTATATTTTTCTGTTAACATGTTTTAAGTCTCTCATTATATAATTTTCTTTGTGCTTTTGTTTAGTTCTCATATATGAGTATTTGCATTTTCTGCTAACTTTTTTGATTAAAATTTTATCTATTTTTCACTTTAAATATTTCCTGTTAGTTTCTGACTAATAAATAAAAAAACACCAAATCTTCATCTTCCTTCTCTACCTATTACTCCATTTTTACGTCATAATATTCTTGTTCTTAACTGTGCCTTTGCATAACTCTTATTCACTTCAGGTACTTAGTCTTTGCTTTATTATGTGTAGAACAATTGCTTAAAAGAAGAGGTATAATTTTTGCTTTCCTGGGGCAGCCCCTCCTCTTCAGGGAGTATACCTTGCGGTTCCTTTCTGGTGTCTCAGTCTTTGCACTGCCTCCTCTCTGTATTTAGTGAACTAAATCATTTTCCTTCTGTCATTCCAAATGCAGTATGTGTGTGTAATTTCAGAGTAAGGAATGAAAAGTGATTCATGCCAGAGATCCCCAATAATTCTTGAAAGTAGGCAGGGAAAGCTCTTTTATTTTTACAATGAAAGGTCAGAAAACAATATACAGCTAACCACGGCTACACAGGTAAAGCTAAGACTAGCAACGCTTTGTCTCTATATCAGATAAATTGCTCTGAAAAGTGCCTCAATTAAATGAGAATACCTCTCAGGTATGCCTATATAAGCTTATGTTTCTTTTATTATTAATAGCAAAGTAAGTATGTGTAACAGCAAATAATTATCAATAATATGATATTTAGCCATATCTATGACCTAACTCTTCACTAAAATAAAGGTTTTCTTGATTATGCTAACTTGTCTAGAACTTGTGTACAGCTCTAGTTTTTCTCTAGTTCAGGGAAAGCCAAAGCTTTGCATAGTCACATTGCACATGTAGTAATGTGTTAATAGTCTACCACAAAGAACATGGAATATGAAATCCGCCACCCCACTTTCATTACCTTCTTGGGTTTGCTGAGAGAGATGGGGCAAAGAAAGAAAGGGGCAAGTTAGCAAATGTGGTGGTCTTTTCCTTTGGTAGGTATATTGATAATCGTGTGGTGGGGTTAGCAAAATAGATCTCAGATG